>JAWQUT010000202.1:631355-705089 GCA_033807755.1 Ellobium chinense | reverse complement strand
GCGTGGTCCGGTTGGCCCGGCCAACGAGTCGAACACACAAAATTTGGACCTGATATTCTCTAGTTTCCGAGTAAGTCTCACATTCTACACGGCCACGTTGTCTCTGTTCCAATTTCGCAGATCGGAATTCGGTGGGTTCGTGTTCTAGACGGGAGTAGTAGAGAGATGCCCAACCGCTGGCTCTCAGGCCAAACTGTGACCCCCAAAAAGTGTAAAATGTATGGTCCGCGAATTATTTAGGAATGTCGAATGTGTCATCCATTACTATGAAAAATACAGCGACGCTCTAGAATACTTGGTCTTTCGTCACGGTGCTTCGACAATGATTAAAGTCATTTTTCACTCCTCGAAGAGATCGCGGATGAAATACTTTTAATGGCGGAGAAAAAAAAAAAACAGTCAGGGGACATCTTGTAACTGCAACGCTGAGTGGGCAATATCGGCGTATTTTTGACCCTACATTGTCACTGGAATACGAAAGTTCTGACCCCCCCCCTCCCCGACCCCCTCCCCTCAAGTCTTGGGAAGATAGACACTTCAGGTTTACACCAAGTGTTAATGCCATCTAGTGACTGTTTCCTTATGTTCTCTTCACAGCATAGGGAAATTGTTTATAACACGGATTCGTTTTTCGATCATCCGTGAGTCAACAACAAAATGTAGAGAGTTGTTTGCTTTTTATTTTCCCTTTGGATAATACTGAAATTAATTTTGTGCTACACTGTGCATGCTATTTAGATTTTAAAAATGCAAATTACACTACACTACACTACACTACACTACACTACACTACACTACACTACACTACACTACACTACCCCTCACGACACGACACGACAGGGGGTGGGGGGTGGAGAACTCTTGTTTTTCTATAATCATATAAGACATAAAAAAACGTCAACATCCCTCAACCTAAACTGAAGTTACAAAGATGTCCGTTGACATTTTTTTTTTCTTTTATTTTGCCTCGCAATCCCTCCGAAATACGAAAAATGACTTAACCCGTTTTTGAAAGACAGTGACGGTAGATCATTTCTAGATCATAATTCCATGTTTTCCTGTAATGGATGAAGCTTAGCAATATTAAATTACACTAGGTAGTCGTTAATAACTCAGTCGCCATAATTTTTACATCTCGGGGGGGTCATTTCTTTGGCATGAGGGCCTGCGTTTGGGCATATCTTTATTTCCATACTGAGCGCGAACCCATCGGATCAAGGCTTGAAAAACATGGAGACTTGTGACAAGACAGCGTGATCGTGTGGACTGTGAGTTGGTGTTCTATGGTCTAGTTTGCTAGTAATAATAAAAACAATAGTTTATTTAGTCCTAGTGGATAACTACACAAAAGCAATGCATATAATGTATGCATACATTATGATTGACGTAATTAAATCAAGGTTCCACTGTATTATCACACAGAGTAAACATCTCAGAGTTTGTCAAAATGGCGTCAGGATGTCACAGTCAGGTAGAGCTGACAGTTTGATTAAATGATAACGTGTTCGTGACTCGTAATGAGTCATAAAGTATCACTCTCAGTGGCGGATCAGCTTGACCCTATTGTCAAGGGGTACCAAACATCGTTAGTCACCGGTTATTTATGGCGTAGCGTGCCACAGCTTTCAGGCACCAAGACTGATTTCCTATTTTATTTAAAGAATGTAAAGGATATGATTTTTCTCCATCCGTGTAGCTGTTCAAGAGCATAAAGAGGCCGCAATGAATTTTGCTTTACATGCTCAACATATTGCTTGTCTCGTTTCGCCTAAATTTGACAGGGATATCCATCTATGCTTTGTGTCTATTTGTAGTAATTCTTGATTAATCACGATCTGTAATAAACTACAAGGTTTCGTAAACGATTGACTGGCTATCATTTAAAACAAAACATCGCGTCGTGTTTTTGTTGTTTTTTTTTAATAATATTCATTTTACTGCAGTCTAAGGGAAAATCAGTTTGTGTAATGCACTGGCATATTTGTCACCAATAGTGGTATGCCACTGATGAGTAGGATGACTGTTTCATGCTGCCATAATGCACGGTGCTACATTTCAATTTTCACATTTAATCCTTTCAGTGTGTGAGATCCTGAACAAACTTGGGCTATGGATTAAGTCTTATTTATCTATTATAAATTAGAGTTTGACACGTCCGCCCTATAAAACTTTGATCAAATCATGTTTACCGCACAGCTGTAGGCTACTCCAGAGAGTGTTGTTCTAAAAATAGTCTTCCCTTTGTCGTTGTGCAAGAGGCTCCTGGTAAGTTTTGCTCTTTTGAGGCGGTAGTCGGGAACTCCCCCACCGTATTCTTGGTTTAGAATTAGGTGCAAGGACAGGAGAATGATTAGGTAAGATAACATACCCTTGGACATTCCTTAGTTAGTATCTGTCCCTGCGGAAAATTGCATTTCAAATCCCAAAAATTTGCAACAAGAACTGTAAAATCTGCATGCCCCCCCCCCCCAAAAAAAAGTAAAAATTGCACCAAAATGTGCAACTGAAATGTTGCAAAAATGTAGAAATGAAACACATTAAAAATTTTCTGTATTCCTGTTCACACAGTGTTGCGACACTGGCAGGAAAAGTGCATTGTTTGGCCAAAATCAGCAAAACTTGCTCCAAATTTGCAGAAAATGCCTAAATTTGCGGAAATTTGCAAGGTTGCAACTAGACCTCAAAATACGCGGAACTTTACTATAATTTGCAAGCGCAATTTTTTTTTTTTTGGGGGGNGGGGGGGGGGGGGGAACCGTATTAACATCGTCTATAAATTCTGTCATAATTGTGTCCTTTCTCGTTCTTCACCCTACCCTTGACGGTAAACCAAACAGATGGTGGGAAAATCCCTGGATATTGCCAAACACGATACACATATAATTAAAGTTTGTCTCTCGGCCGAGTCACTTGCTGTGGTGCTGGTGAAAACGAAGCTGCTGTTGTTGTTGCTTATGCTGCTGCTGCTCCTGCTGCTGCTGCTGCTGTTGCTGCTGATGATGATATTGATGATGATGATGATGACAACAGTCGTGACAGTGAGTGTGGTAATGATGATGATGATGATGGCGATGATAGATAATAATTAAATCGTTCATTGTAGTGACTAACGACGAAGATAAAATGCTGTCATCAACTAGAAAACCATGAGACTGCTCCCACTTTGGCGGTACGACCAGACTGTTTGTCTGCTTTCTATACTATATTATTATGCTATACATTAACCTCAGCTCTGCATAGGCAGGGATGCATGCTCGCCTTTCTGTACTTCGCATTATACTTTCAGAGACTGTCTTCAAAGAATATGTATTTAGATTAAACAGGCAAAGGAAGTGGAAGACAGAAGCAAGTCGCTGCTGCCATATAAATTTGGCACAATGGTGCTAGATTTAGTAATTCTGGTAAATTTTTAAGTTCAAGTGCCAGATGAAAAAAAAAACAAACCTGTATGCCAGAGAACATCTGGGATTTCCGTGTGACTTCTCATGTCACCTGTGTCAGGACCGAAATTCATCAACGGACTGTAGTTACACAAAAAAACAGTTGTATGTACTCATGTATATATATATATATATCCCAGTGCGAGGTGCACACAGCTCACTCCCGCCAATCCATCAAACTATCACTAGTCTTTTGACCAATGCGACATCGTCATCAGAGAATCTGTTCCTTTATGTCAGCCTCGTCCACCTTTTCATTGTCTTTCTCAGCCGATCTTCCAATTTTCTTACACCCGTTCTTCATGATTTTTCTTGTCCAGACACAGTGACTCCAAAGTCATGCAGCTCCCAGTTGTTATGACGGTGATAGCCTTAATGGCCCTGGCCATCCTATCCACCACAACTCTCGCTGAAAAGCGCTTAATCTTTCGACGTCCTTCTCTATATCCATATTATCGACCTCCGACGTACTGGGTGAGGACTGCAGCTGATCCTCGTCAGCGGCGAGGCTGGTTAGAGGATACATGGAACGATGTCAAGGAGGGTGTGGAAGACCTTGGAGACAAGATCAACACAGGAATCGAAAATATCAAGGAAAAGGCGAAAGAATCTTGGGAGGACATTAAGGACTCTGCCAAAGAGGCGTGGGAGAAACTTGAAAATGGAACCCCTTATCATGGCCGGCGGTCACCCTCTGATTAGATGAGACAGTTTTATTCATCCCTAAAGGAAATTTGTTTTGGTTTACAGTGAAATACTTCATAGGAATTTAATAAAACAGAGCGAGCGCCCACACACACAAATACACACCAACACAAACATGCAACTGCTGTATGCACTAACGGAAAACAAATCCAGCAAGCCCTTCAAATTTAGATAAATCGGCCTACAAACTTGTTTATTACGAATTTAACGAGACGCACAAAACTGCTTTGCTGAGGTCTTATAATATTCGTCAGATATTGTATTTTGTAGCATTCATAAGACTCATCTCACCCAGATATATCATTTCGAGAGTTGCAGGCATTTCGGAAAAGTTGTATTTAAATGTCTCACAGCATGGGTCTTTTAATAAAACGACTACAGCAGGAGCAGCGACAGCAGCAGCAGCAGCAGCAGCAGCAGCAGCAGCAGCAGCAGCAGTAGCAGTGGGTGATGCATCAGATGCAGCAACAGCAACAATCTTGGAATAACCATCCCTCTTGATGTAATTAATGTTACATGTACTTGAATAAATGATAAAAGCAAAAAGAACATTATTTTAGTATGTGAACAGTATGTCTAGTTTACCGTATTCTGGCATTCTAATGCTGTAAAAGAAAATTCACTGCGACTGAGTTTAGATGTTTCCTGATGATGGTGAATAGATCACATTAAAGAGTGATAGGTACTCTTTTTATCATTATTGTCATTGCTGTTGTTCTGTTATCGTCAATGTCATTATAGTTGATGTTGTTTGTGCAACATTGGAGTATAGTACAGTACGGTAATGTACGGTGGGGTGCGGTGCGGTGCGGTGTGGTGCGGTGCAGGGCAGGGCGGCGCAGGGCAGGGCAGGGCAAGGCAGCGCAGCGCAGGGCAGGACAGGGCAGGGCAGGGCAGATAATTTCAGTATTATCCAAAGCGAAACAAAAAGTAAATAACTCTCCACATTTTCTTGTTGACATACAGATGATCGGCAAACGAATCTGTGTTAGAAACAATTTTCCCATGCTGTGAAGAGATCACAAGGTAATAAACACCAGATGGCATTCACACTTGGTGTAGACCTGTGGCTGTATGCATAATCTATACGTTAATTAACGTATTGCGTTAACTACAGTGAACACTACTAATGTTTTGGGAGTGTCCCGTGGTTACCGCATTGCGTTAACTAACTTAAGGATTAGGCATAAGGTCACTGAAAACTCCAGCTTCTCCAGACAGGGCCTGGTATGGGGGTAGGGGACATTATTATATATATTTCAGTAATCTTGTTCTGCCTAAAAGATGTCCACTGATTTTTTAAATTTTTTTTTAAGCTTTACCATAAAAATATTTCATCAACGATCTCTTCAATGAGCGAATAAAATTACTTAACTGTTTGGAGAGCAGTAGCATGTTTTTATGATAATGAATGACGGATCTGCGGACGAAATCTGCAAATATCGGTTGCGAGTTTTCATATTATAGCTACAAGCCCTTGGTCCTTTAGTTTTTACCTGTAAGTAGAAAAAGTCACTAGTCGCACTCTCTTACCGTGCAACTCGTTCTGTATATATGCTGTGCAGTGCCGTTCCTTGCGGTGCATTGCAGTATAGGGGCACTCAATGCCCGCTTATAATTGTGTTTTTATTTTAATCCATGTAGATCAATGTCTATTCAAGGTCGACATTCTACATCGCATGAAACGATCCCCAAAGCCCCAACCCTCAAGGTGGGGTAGAATGTTATAAAAGTATAAAACCTTTACTGACCTTTCCTTCCTACGGTTGGTTATCCTGCCAAAATGTGGTCACTCCAATTAAAACACTCTGAACGTGCACAGTAGACATTTTTAAAAACTTTGCGTTATATCTATCAGATATCGAAAATGGAATGTCTCAGGAATAGGAGATCAGCGTGGCACTGAAGCTATAACTGATAAATTTTTTTATTACAAAGTTCCAGTGATGTTCATTATGTTCATCAGTAAACTCTCTCGTTAATTCTTAGGATATCAAATGAATTTCATAAAATATCTCCCCAACACAATCTCTTAGTCCCTAATCGAGCTTCAGCCAGGTGCAATCTTGATATTATATAACTGGCAGCAGCAAAAGCTATAAAAACAGCAGCAATAACAAGGGGCTATTACGTTCTTAATACTCAAGGCTTAGAATTGGATGAATTAGAAATATTTCTATTTTTATCATTATGGTCATTATCATTATTATCACCACTAGCAAGAGGAAGATGAATGAGAAGAAGAAAATGCAGGAGAGAAGGAGGAGGGGGGGGAAGNGGGGGGGGGGGAGAAGGAGAAGAAGAAGACGAGGAAGTAAGGAAGAAGAAGAAGGTAAGGAAGAAGAAGGAGAAGGAGAAGGAGAAGAAGAAGAAGAAGAAGAAGAAGAAGAACAACAACAACAACAATAACATCTGTATTAAGGAACAATCTCAATAAAAGTTCCAACATCGTGAACAGCGTGGTCCGGTTGGCCCGGCCAACGAGTCGAACACACAAAATTTGGACCTGATATTCTCTAGTTTCCGAGTAAGTCTCACATTCTACACGGCCACGTTGTCTCTGTTCCAATTTCGCAGATCGGAATTCGGTGGGTTCGTGTTCTAGATGGGAGTAGTAGAGAGATGCCCAACCGCTGGCTCTCAGGCCAAACTCTGACCCCCAAAAAGTGTAAAATTTATGGTCCGCGAATTATTTAGGAATGTCGAATGTGTCATCCATTACCATGAAAAATACAGCGACGCTCTAGAATACTTGGTCTTTCGTCACGGTGCTTCGATAATGATTAAAGTCATTTTTCACTCCTCGAAGAGATCGCGGATGAAATACTTTTAATGGCGGAGAAAAAAAAAAAACAGTCAGGGGACATCTTGTAACTGCAACGCTGAGTGGGCAATATCGGCGTATTTTTGACCCTACATTGTCACTGGAATACGAAAGTTCTGACCCCCCCCCTCCCCGACCCCCTCCCCTCAAGTCTTGGGAAGATAGACACTTCAGGTTTACACCAAGTGTGAATGCCATCTAGTGACTATTTCCTTATGTTCTCTTCACAGCATAGGGAAATCGTTTATAACACGGATTCGTTTTTCGATCATCCGTGAGTCAACAAAAAAATGTAGAGAGTTGTTTGTTTTTTATTATCTCTTTGGATAATATTGAAATTAATTTTGTGCTACACTGTACATGCTATTTAGATTTTTAAAAAATGCAAATTACACACCACACCACACCACACCACACCACACCACACCACACCACACCACACCACACCACACGACAAGACACGACACGACACGACACGACACGACACGACACGACACTACACGACACGACACTACACTACACTACACTACACTACACTACACCACACTACACTACACTATACTATAGCTTTTTTTTTAATCAGAAAGTCTCAGTTACATTCGGTACAGAATGGTGCTACATATTGCCTTTGTTTTGCTTGATGAACTTGCTAACAACAAGGTTTTGACGCCCAGCGTTGTGTCATTTTCTCAACGGAGGTGGATTGATGTAGTGTAGTGTAGTGTAGTGTAGTGTAGTGTAGTGTATAATGTGGTGTGGTGTGGTGTGGTGTGGTGTGGTGTGGTGTGGTGTAGTGTGTCTTGTCGTGTAGTGTAGTGTAGTGTAGTGTAGTGTAGTGGAGTGGAGTGGAGTGGAGTGGAGTGGAGTGGAGTGGAGTGGAGTGGAGTGGGGTGTAGTGGAGTGGAGTGGAGTGGAGTGGAGTGGAGTGGAGTGCAGTGAAATTTGTTGTTGTTCTTTTTTTTATCTCAAAAGCGTTTACAATGTAGCACAAAATTCATGTCAGTATTATCCAAAGGGAAAATCAAACGTAAACAACTCTCCACATTTCTTTTTTATTGACTCACAGATAATCAAAAAGAGAATCTGTGATAGAAACAATTTGGCCATGCTGTGAAGAGAACACAAGGTAATCGACACCAGATGGCATTCACAATTGGTGTAGCCTGAGCGTACAACATCACCAGATAGGGGATGGGGGTAGGGAGTGGAGAACTCTTGTTTTTCTATAATCATATAGGACATAAATAAACGTCAACATCCATCAACCTAAATTGAAGTTGCAAAGATGTCCGTTGACTTTTTTAAAATTTTATTTTGCCTCGCAATCCATCCGAAATATGAAAAATGACTTAACCCATTTTCGAAAGGCAGTGGCGGTAGATCATATTTAGATCATAATTCCATGTTTTCCTGGTAATGGATGAATCTTGGCAATATTAAATTACACTAGGTTGTCTTCAATAACTCAGTCGCCATAATTTTTACATATCGGGTGGGTCATTTCTTCGGCATGAGGGCCTGCGGTTGGGCATATCTTTATTTCCATCTTGAGCGCGAACCCATCGGATCAAGGCTTGAAAAACATGGAGACTTGTGACAAAGACAGCGTGATCGTGTGGACTGTGAGTCGGTGTTCTATGGTCTAGTTTGCTAGTAATAATAAAAACAACAGTTTATTTAGTCCTAGTGGATAACTACACAAAAGCAATGCATATAATGTATGCATACATTATGATTGAAGTAGTTAAATCAAGGTTCCACTGTATTATCACACAGAGTAAACATCTCAGAGTTTGTCAAAATGGCGTCAGGATGTCACAGTCAGGTAGAGCTGAGAGTTTGATTAAATGATAACGTGTTCGTGACTCGTAATGAGTCATGAAGTATCACTCTCAGTGCAGGGCCGTCTTACCCGCAGGGCACTATGGGCAGTAGCCCAGGGCCCCGGGCTCTGGGGGGCCCCGGGGGTGAATTTTTTCAGACACATGGTAGGCCTATAGACTTAACCTTTTACTTTGTATCAAGAAGGTAAGGGGCCCCGTGGGGCCTGAGTGCCCAGGGCCCCCGAAATACTTAAGACGGCCCTGTCTCAGTGGCGGATCAGCTTGACCCTGTTGTCAAGGGGTACCAAACATCGTTAGTCACCGGTTATTTATGGCGTAGCGTGCCACAGCTTTCAGGCACCAAGACTGATTTCCTATTTTATTTAAAGAATGTAAAGGATATGATTTTTCTCCATCCGTGTAGCTGTTCAAGAGCATAAAGAGGCCGCAATGAATTTTGCTTTACATGCTCAACATATTGCTTGTCTCGTTTCGCCTAAATTTGACAGGGATATCCATCTATGCTTTGTGTCTTTTTGTAGTAATTCTTGATTAATCACGATCTGTAATAAACTACACGGTTTCAGAAACGATTGACTGGCTATTATTTAAAACAAAACATCGCATCGTGTTGTTGTTGTTGTTGTTGTTGTTGTTGTTGTTTTTTTTAATTGTAATATTCATTTCACCGCAGTCTAAGGGAAAATCAATTTGTGTAACGCACTGGCATATTTGTCACCAATAGTGGTATGTCACTGATGAGTATGATGACTGTTTCATGCTGCCATAATGCACGGTGCTACATTTCAATTTTCACATTTAATCCTTTCAGTGTGTGAGATCCTGAACAAACTTGGGCTAGCATCTATGCATTAAGTCTTATTTATCTATTATAAATTACAGTTTGACACGTCCGCCCTATAAAACTTTGATCAAATCATGTTTACGGCACAGCTGTACTCCAGAGAGCGTTGTTCTGAAACAGTCTTCCCTTTGTCGTTGTGCAAGAGGCTCCTGGTAAGTTTTGCTCTTTTGAGGCAGTATTCGGGGATTTCCCCCACCGTATTCTTGGTTAGAATTAGGTGCAGGGACAGGAGAATGATTAGACAAGATAACATACCCTTGGACAGTCCCTAGTTAGTATCTGTCCCTATGGAAATTGCATTTCAAACCCCAAAAATTTGCAACAAGAATTGTAAAATCTGCATGCCAAAAAAAAAAAAAAAATTCNCCAAAAAAAAAAAAAAAAAATGTAAAAATTGCACCAAAATGTGCATAGATGTGGCCAAAAATGTAGAAACGAAACACATTTTCTGTATTTCTGTTCACACAGTGTTGCGACACTGGCAGGAAAAGTGCATTGTTTGGCCAAAATCAGCAAAATTTGCACCAAATTTGCAGAAAATGCCTAAATTTGCGGAAATTTGCAAGGTTGCAACTAGGCCTCAAAATACGCGGAACTTTACGATAATTTGCAAGCGCAATTTTTTTTTTTGGGGNGGGGGGGGGGGGGAACCGTATTAACATCGTCTATAAATTCTGTCATAATTGTGTACTTTCTCGTTCTTCACCCTCCCCTTGACGGTAAACCAAACAGATGGTGGGAAAATCCCTGGATATTGCCAAAAACGATACACTGTGCGTTAGTGACAAGTATTGAATATAATTAAAGTTTGTCTCTCGGCCGAGTCACTTGCTGTGGTGCCCGTGAAAACGAAGCTGCTGTTGTTGTTGCTTATGCTGCTGCTGCTGTTGCTGCTGATGATGATATTGATGATGATGATGATGACAACAGTCGTGACAGTGAGTGTGGTAATGATGATGATGATGATGGCGAAGATAGATAATAATTAAATCGTTCATTGTAGTGACTAACGACGAAGATAAAATGCTGTCATCAACTAGAAAACCATGAGACTGCTCCCACTTTGGCGGTACGACCAGAATGTTTGTCTGCTTTCTATACTATATTATTATGCTATACATTAACCTCAGCTCTGCTTTGGCAGGGATGCATGCTCGCCTTTCTGTACTTCGCATTATACTTTCAGAGACTGTCTTCAAAAAATATGTATTTAGATTAAACAGGAAAAAGGAAGTGGAAAACAGAAGCAAGCCGCTACTGCCATATATACATGTGGTATAATGGTGCTAGATTTAGTAATTCTGGCAAATTTTTAAGTTCAAGTGCCAGCTTAAAAAAAAAAAAAACAAACCTGTATGCCAGAGGACATCTGGGATTTCCGTGTGACTTCTCATGTCACCCCTGTCAGGACCGAAATTCATCTACGGACTGTTGTTACACAAAAAAACAGTTGTACGTACTTATATCTATATCTATATCTATATCTATCTATATCTATCTATATCTATNCTGCTGCTGCTGCTGCTGTTGCTGCTGATGATGATATTGATGATGATGATGATGACAACAGTCGTGACAGTGAGTGTGGTAATGATGATGATGATGATGGCGATGATAGATAATAATTAAATCGTTCATTGTAGTGACCAACGACGAAGATAAAATGCTGTCATCAACTAGAAAACCATGAGACAGCTCCCACTTGGGCGGTACGACCAGAATGTTTGTCTGCTTTCTATACTATATTATTATGCTATACATTAACCTCAGCTCTGCATTGGCAGGGATGCATGCTCGCCTTTCTGTACTTCGCATTATACTTCCAGAGACTGTCTTCAAAGAATTTGTATTTAGATTAAAAAGGCAAAGGAAGTGGAAGACAGAAGCAAGTCGCTGCTGCCATATAAATTTGGCATAATGGTGCTAGATTTAGTAATTCTGGCAAACTCTTAAGTTCAAGTGTCAGCTGAAGAAAAAAGAGAAAAAAAAAACCTGTATGCCAGAGGACATCTGGGATTTCCGTGTGACTTCTCATGTCACCTGTGTCAGGAATGAAATTCATCTACGGACTGTTGTTACACAAAAACAGTTGTATGTACTTATATCTATATCTATATCTACATCTCTCTCTATATATATGAACGTACTTATATCTATATCTATATTTATATCTATATCTATATCTATATCTATATCTATATCTATATATATATATCCCAGTGCGAGGTGCACACAGCTCACAGCTCACGTCCACCAATCCATCAAACTATCACTGGTCTTTTGACCAATGCGACATCGTCATCAGAGAATCTGTTCCTTTATCTCAGCCTCGTCCACCTTCTCCTTCTCTTTCTCAGCCGATCTTCCAATTTTCTTACACCCGTTCTTCATGATTTATCCTTTTTATCGTCCAGACACAGTGACTCCAAAGTCATGCAGCTTCCAGTTGTAATGACGGCGATAGCCTTTATGGCCCTGGCCATCCTATCCACCACAACTCTCGCTGAAAAGCGCTTAGTCTATTATCCTCCATATCCTCCACGTCCACCTCCGACGTACTGGGTGAGGACTGCAGCTGATCCTCGTCAGCGGCGAGGCTGGTTAGAGGATACATGGAACGATGTCAAGGAGGGTGTGGAAGACCTTGGAGACAAGATCAACACAGGAATCGAAAATATCAAGGAAAAGGCGAAAGAATCTTGGGAGGACATTAAGGACTCTGCCAAAGAGGCGTGGGAGAAACTTGAGAAAGGCCCCCCTTATCATTACCGGCGGTCAACCTCTGAATAGATGAGACAATTTTATTCATCCCTAAAGGAAACTTGTTTTGGTTTACAGTGAAATACTTCATAGGAATTTAATAAAACAGAGCGAGCGCCCACACACACAAATACACACCAACACAAACATGCAACTGCTGTAAGAATAATGGAAAAGAAATCCAGCATGCCTTTCAAATTTAGATAAATACAACCGTGTTTATAACGAATTTAACGAGACGCACAAAACTATTTTGCTGAGGTCTTATAATATTCGTCAGATATTGTATTTTGCAGCATTCATAAGACTGATCTCACCCAGATATCATTTCGAGACTTGCACTTGCAGGCATTTCGGAAAAGTTGTATTTAAATGGTCTCACAGCATGGGCCTTCTAATGAAACGACTACAGCAGCAGCAGCAGCAGCAGCAGCAGCAGTAGCAGTGTGCGACGCATCAGATGCAGCAACAGCAACAATCTTGGAAGAACCATCCCTCTTGATGTAACTAATGTTACATGTATTTGAATAAATGATAAAAGCAAAAAGAACATTGTTTTATTCTGTGTGCAGTATGTCTAGTTTACCGTATTCGAAAATTCACTGCGATTGAGTTTAGATGTTTTCATATTATGGTGAATAGATCACATTAAAGAGTGATAGGTACTCTTTTTATCATTATTGTCATTGCTGTTGTTCTGTTATCGTCAATGTCATTATAGTTGATGTTGTTCTTTGTGCAACATTGGAGTATAATACAGTTCTGTAAGGTACGGTGGGGTGCGGTACGGTGCGGTGCGGTGCGGTGTGGTGCAGTGCAGGGCAGGGCGGCGCAGGGCAGGGCAAGGCAGCCCAGCGCAGGTCAGGACAGGGCAGGGCAGGGCAGATAATTTCAGTATTATCCAAAGCGAAACAAAAAGTAAATAACTGTCCACATTTTCTTGTTGACCTACAGATGATCGACAAACGAATCTGTGTTAGAAACAATTTTCCCATGCAGTGAAGAGATCACAAGGTAATAAACACCAGATGGCATTCACACTTGGTGCAGACCTGTGGCTGTATGCATAATCTATACGTTAATTAACGTATTGCGTTAACTACAGTGAACACTACTAATGTTTTGGGAGTGTCCCGTGGTTACCGCATTGCGTGAACTAACGTAAGGATTATCCATAAGGCCACTGAAAAGTCCAGCTTCTCCAGACAGGGCCTGGTGTGGGGGTAGGGGACATTTTTATATATATTTCAGTAATCTTGTTCTGCCTTAAAGATGTCCACTGATTTTTTATCTTAAGCTTTACCCTAAAAATATTTCATCAACGATCTCTTCAAAGAACGAATAAAATTACTTAATTGTTTGGAGAGCAGTAGCATGTTTTTATGATAATTTTTTTTTTAAGAAGTTTATTATAACAAAGCTCAGGCCCCACATGTGGTTTATGAGCAACCATTGACAAAAACCAAATGACGGGGCAGATTGTACATTAATAACGTTAATCAGTCATATCATTTACTAATCTATGCTTATCAATTAGTCAACTATTCAGGCATTCTTTCAATCGTAGAAGAAGACATCAAATCATCCCGTCAACCAGCCAATAGCTATTATGCATAATCAATCGCCCATAAATCATCCAGCAAGAAATCGACCAATCAATCAGTCAGTCAGTCCTTCAATCAACCAATCAACCAACCAACTAATCAACCAATCAATCAAACAACCACCGACCAATCAACCAACCAACCAATCAACCAATCAATCATTCAATCCACCAATCAATCAACCAATCAGTCAATCAATCAATCATCGACAAATCGACCAACAGACCAATCAATCAATCAATCAATCAATCAATCAATCAATCAATCAATCAATCAATCCATCCATCCATCCATCCATCCATCAATCCATCATTCAATCAACCTATTGACTAATCAACATATAAACTAACCAACCGTTCCATCAGTCAATCAGTCGACCAATCATAATATAATCATATCCTTCCATCAATCAGTCCTGTGACTAATGTCAGCCGGACAGCCAATCAGTCAATATACAATAGCCAGTTGTACTAGTAGGGAACCACCGGAAGATTACTATATTTGCATCAGTTGCTCTTTTCGAGTATTATTTTTATAAACATAGAAAGGACCTTAAGATTTTGGAGCGTGTTATTGCCGAAAAGCTTAGTTAAAATGAACATGCTAGGTCTTAACATGTATTTTTTGTCAACATACTTCTTTCTTTCCGCATCAAACATTTTGCACTTAAACAGAGCATGAAATTCATCGCCCACAGCAAAAGGGCAATTACAAAAGTTACACTTGCGTTCTTCCAATGGCAGATTATTCCATCTTCCTGTTTCAATTGGCAGTTTATGGTTTGCTGTTCTAAATTTACATAGGGGGCGTCTAAACTTTAACGGTAAAATATTTAAATACTTTTCGAAAAATAGTTCTGTCATAAGACTTCTGTAGAAAGTAGCTTTATCAGAGTTTTCGATGCTGCTTAACCAGTTCTGGAGGGCTTGATCTTTGAGTCTCCTGTCTACAATTCGGGTTATATATTGTACATTTAAGGTGGGCCCCTGCCTAAGCCATATTTCTCGTAGTCCTAGATTATTTAAAATGTTCTCAACGTTTCCTAGCCACTGTACTTGGATAGTACTATTTTTATGGTAAGCAAGAAGTACGTCAAACAGTTCTTTTACTAATTTTGTTGGTTTTCCAGTGACAATTTTAAACCAGCACATCAGTATTCTCTTTTAAATTTTGATTGTGAGAGGATATCTTCCGGTTTCTCCCAATACCATATATGGAGGAGTAGATTTTCTTAAACCAAGCACCTTTTTCAAAAATTCAAGATGGACACTTTCTATAATTTTTAAATCAGTAAGTCCCCACACTTCACATCCATACAGTAAAACAGGTTTAACTAGAGTATCAAATTATAAATGTAGTTGACAGCTCACAGACAAATTCAGTGACTTACTTTTAGCAAGTACTCCATACATAGCCCTTCTTGCTTTATCTCTGTTTATCTTCTTCGCTTTGGCATATTGCTTATTCTTGCTGAAAGTTAATCCCAAATACTTGTATTCAGATACAATGTCTAGTTTAACATTATTCATATAAAACTCGGGGTGTCCTCTTTTTCTTCCAAAAATCATAATCTGTGGTTTTGAAATATTTATCTGCAGCTTCCATTTTGCACAATATGAGCTGTATGCGTCTAGTGATTTTTGTAGACCTTTTGCACTGTTCGCTATGAGAATAGTGTCATCTGCGTACAGAAGAACTAATAATGATAAAAGGACAGTTAAATCGTCATGTTTCAGTAACTTAAAGCCTTCAATACCACTATTTGCCAGATATGTCTCAAGATCGTTCAGGTAAATACAAAACATTAGGCACTTTATGATAATGAATGACGGATCTGCGGACGAAATCTGCAAATATCGGTTGCTGGTTTTCATATTATAGCTACAAGCCCTTGGTCCTTTAGTTTTTATCTGTAAGTAGAAAATGTCACTAGTCGCACTCTCTTACCGTGCAACTTGTTCTGTATATATGCTGTGCAGTGCAGTTCCTTGTGGTGCATTGCAGTATAGGGTCACTCAATGCCCGCTTATAATTGTGTTTTTATTTTAATCCATAAAGATCAATGTCTATTCAAGGCTCCACATTCCACTTCTCATGAAACGATCCCCAAAGCCCCAACCCTCAAGGCGGGGTAGAATGTTCTAAAAGTTTAAAACCTTTACTGACCTTTCCTTCCTACGGTTGGTTATCCTGCCAAAATGTGGTCATTCCAGTTATAACGCTCTGAACGTGCACAGTAGACTTAAAAAATTTTGCGTTGTATCTATCAGATAAAAAAAATGGAATGTCTCAGGAATGGGAGATCAGCGTGGCACTGAAGCTATAACTGGTAAAATTTTTTATTCTTTATGACAATGTTTCAGTGATGTTCATTATGTTCATCAGTAAACTCTTTCGTTAATTCTTAGGATATCAAATGAATTTCATAAAATGTCTCCCCACCACAATCTCCTAGTCCCTAATCGAGCTTCAACGAGCTGCAATCTTGATATTATATAACTGGCAACAGCAAAAGCTATAATAACAGCAGCAATGACAAGGGGCTATTACGTTCTTAATACTCAAGGCTTAGATATTTCTATTTTTATCATTATGGTCATTATCATTATTTTCACCACTAGCAAGAGGAAGATGAATGAGAAGAAGAAAATGCAGGAGAGAAGGAGGAGAGGGGAGAAGAACAAGAAGAAGAAGAAGAAGTAAGGAAGAAGAAGAAGAGGAAGAAGAAGAAGAAGAAGAAGAAGAAGAAGAAGAACAACAACAACAACAACAACAACAATAACAACTGTATTAAGGAACAATCTCAACAAAAGTTCCAAAGTAGGTCTGGTCACGATGGTGTCACAATACGTGGGAACATAGACTTCAGCAACGACAACATGAGCAACAATAGTAACGCACGCAAATGTACTGCCAAACTCTTGAAAACAGTGCCAAAACACAGAAACCAACGACATGAAATACCTCTTTACTTTATTACAAAACCCAGCTGAATGGTCTCTATGCCTGATTGTCTTTTCTTAAGGTGTACTTTTCAAGAATGCAATTTTTAACAATTATATATTTACTTCTTTATAAATATTTTTTGTTTCATTTAATTTTTAAAAAAAACTTAAAAACAAAATCTTTCATTCGGGAAATCTTTTCTTTCTCCTAAATTAAACAGGACATAAATCACTGACGAGCTCAGTGAAAAAACGTACCTACACGCTGGAAAGGACTTCCTCATAAGTTCACCAAAAGACTATTACAGTCTAAATGTATGTAAGTCATTGCTAAATAATTACATGGTGAATACATACGAGGAATTCTTCTCCTGGCATGAGGTACATCATTATTTTTTTAACTGGGGCCCTATGTTTGCTATTCACTATAAGTCTAGACGTTGACTAGCTGACTACCATTTCTCTTCAAGGACACCAATCTTGTCACGCAATATCTCCGAAGACAACGCTCTTCAAGACAGGATAGGGCCCTTGTTGATCCACCCTTTGTTGAGGTTCCCGCTGGCGTTTTCCCAGAAAGAACCTGCTTTGACGATTCTCTTTCCTGCTGTGGCTTGTTTGGTTTGGGGGTTGTCTCTCTTCTTGGTCGCGGATGAGTCAACAGAGCTTCGCTCCGCCATGATAGTGTTGTCATTCGCAGCATCCCTGCCAGCATGCTCTTTAAACGTTTTCCATGCCGCTTTAGTGCCATTTTTAAACTTCTCCCAGCCGGTTTCGATTTTGTTTCCGATCTTCTTGAAGCCTGACTTCACACTCTCCCACTTGTCAGACCACCAGCCTCTGCGTTGGAGAGCTAAGCGGACTGCCTCCCTTGTGGTCAGGCGTCTACGATTTCCTAGATATAAGACGGAATCAGTTAGAATAAAGTATCGTTGTTTTAGGTGTTTAATGATAATTAAATGAAAGTGGATGAGCATGGCCGAATGGTTGCGAAGTTGGACTCAAGATCTAAAGGTCGTGAGTTCGATTCCCAAGACTGTCATGTTGTGAGTACCTTGGAAAAGGCATTTCATCCTCGTTTTCCTCAGCCCATCCGTCTGTGAAATAGGTACCTGACTATAGACAGTGAAAGATATTGTCAGAATGCTAGTGATCAGCGCCTCCAATTGGTAGCGGTACTGTACACTCCTCATGGAGTTGAGAAAGTACCAGAGTAGTCTGGCCTGCGGATGGGGGGTGGGGGAATAGTGCGCAGTCTTGTGAGCGGATATCAGCCTGGATATGATACTTATAAACCGCATTGTCATCAATATTACTATTAGCCAATAATGATTCGTCAGCCAAGTGCCTCTGATAAGGTCTATTTCTACGTGAGGCAGTAGGCAGGAAAAGAGCTGTAGTCATTATGAAAAGGATTCACTTCTAAACTATTTGCGAAGAAAAAGGTCTTAAAAACGCCAAGATCATAGTCTACTTTGGGGTGCAGATTTGTGAAGGATTCCTCACAAGCCTATATCAATAAGCCCACATGTGGAGGGTGGATTTGTTACGGAATTGTGGCAAGAGATCATTAAAACATTGGATTTGATTTGAGTGATCCAGTGTATTACATCTCTTAAATTCGGATTTTTTTTTTTTTTTTTNNNTTTTTTTTTTTTTTTTTGGTCCGGGAAGAAGTGGGAGGGTAGGATGGGGACTCTCATACCACACGCTGGTCTTGTCATTTCTGAAAACCCATGCTTCCCCCAGTTCTTCCCTATGCCAACTGGCATTTTGAAAGAAAAAAAAAAAAAGAGGAAAAAGAAATCGTTCTACCTTCAGCGGCAGCTTCAAACAAGGCGGCACGCTCCTTGTTGGAGGGTGATCTTATTTCTTGCTCGTCAGAGAGAGCAGGAGTGGTCAGACATGCTGTGAAGATTATGGCTAAAGCCACAATGAGCACCTGTTGTTTCATCGCTTGTCGTGGGGATTATCTAGAGTGAAAGAATGAAAAGAACTGAGAAAGAAAAATGGTTGAGAGATGTTGAGAGGCTTGTGCCTGATGGTTTTCTCGAATGATGGGTTCTCCTCATACACATTTATCATCTATAAACTATCTGTAGGTTACGTAATGATACAAGGCTCTAAACAGCCCCACTGGGGTATAAAAGGAGAGAAGAAGCAAGATAGGACATTTCACTGATAGCATACTTCACACCGCTGCACCATTTTGTTTTTCGNTCAAGTCACTGGGCCTTGGTGGAGCAGCTGGCACTGGCGACATATTCAGCACTGGGACAGGTGGTGTGAGCAGCTTGCAGGTTAGTGAATGATGACTTTGATAGATGATTGAAGTAGTAGTCAATGGAACCTGGGATACTTGTGTGAAAATCCAGCAAAGGTGCAAGCAGGGGCGTAGCGTAATGGTAGTCAAATAGTCACTGACTACCGCTTAGAAAAAAAAAACCGCCTCATAAAATGTTTACGAAAACAAACTACCAAAAAATATTGAAATAAATGCCGGTGCTCATAGTCCATTATTAATTCGCCGCCTTGTACCATACTAAGCCTCAAACACCTCCAAAAAGCAGAGGAAACGCTGCACAAATCGCTTGAAATGTTTATCACAACAATGGTACTTGCACCCTGACTAAGCCCCAAACGCGGCCCGGTTTAGCTAGCCAAGTAGTCATTTTGGATTTTGACTACATAGGTTAACTCGCCGGCAGCTCCTCTTCTACTATATTATGCGACAAAATCAGCACTTTAACCCAGACTGAGCCTCAGCAACATCCGCGAGCAGTGTTAGAATTTCCATTACTGTAGGTAAAATTCTAAATGCATACGGAAGAGAAACGAGGCTGTAAGGAAAGAAGTTAGATGAATGACTTCCCCTATTTTCATTCACCGACTTGGAATTGGGTCGTGTGGACTAGCTACTGCCTGTGTGTTTTCTTGTTTCGGTGCTTATAGGCTAGACTAGATAGATCTAGGTCTAAAGTCTAGATCTATACCCTGAAACTGTATCATTTTTGGCGAGATGGATTTAATGAAACTGCTTGTACACGGTACTTGGCTGTTTGCCTGCGACATGCGACGAATAAAAGACACTCTCAATTATGAGGTAAGCCAGACACCTAAAATTTAAAAAAAAAAAAATGTCTAATGTTCGTTGCTGCGGAAGAAAGTTGATGAAAGAATTATCCTTTTTCTTCGACACCGTCCTTAATTATTTTCCCCACAGGCCCTTTTTATCTGTAAGGAGTAAACAATAGGTCAAACCTGTTGCGGGTACCATTGTTGTTGTTGTTGCCGTTGTTATTGCTTGATATTGCCTTGTTATTATGCAGCATTCCTGGTTTAGATGGTAAAGCAAAACTTTGCTATATAATACTACTTGTGTCATGCATGATACCGCGTCTCTACTTAATGTGGTATGTAGAGTGACGTTGAGGTAAAAAGACAACCATTCGCCTAGCACTATGCAAGTTTGAGTTTGCCTACCTGGTTTCGATCCCCGCGCTACGCCCCTGCGAGTAACACATAATGCACAGAAACTTCGCAGATCGTTAGTTCACTTCCTCCGAACGTAATGGGAAAGAAAACTGATATAAAAACATCTAGGTCTAGTCTAGTACAGGTATTTTTTTAAAACAATGAAAGTAAATTTATCCGAATCAGTGTTGCTCCACGGCCATATGTGGTTGCAGGAGCCTAACTGGTTTAAAAAAAAAACAACTGGATTAGGCCTATCAGAGTCGATAATAGCAGAATTACAAAAACTGTCCAAAAAGTGTGTAGAAATAATCCTATAACATGAAACCACACCGCAAAAGTGGTAAAATTCAGTCTTGAATTTGTAAAAAAACAACCAATTGTTGTAGGTAGTGTTTCCCAATGGCTTCAGCGGATTTCATTTGTCCGGACCTGTGATCTGCAAAAGAAGGCCAAAATTTTTACCCCTTTTCACCTAAATTTAAACTGTGAAAAATCTAAATGAAGGACCCCCACTGTAAACAGTGTATAATTTAAACACAGTGGTGGCACCAGACCAGACTAGCCTTGATCATCTCGGAACGTTTCTGTAGTTCGAGGAGAAATTGTTATTACAGGGCTCAAAGAGGCTTTTACAATTTGGCTCCTGCAACCTTTGTAGGCGGACGCAGGGCGGATTCACTCTAAAGCTTTAGACTGTCCCTGCGAAAAATTGCATTTCAAATCCTCAAAATTTGCACCAAGAACTGCAAATTTTGCGAGCAAAACGTGTTAAAAATTGCACCAACATTTGCAAAAATAGCTTCGTAACGTCATTATATTTACCATCACAAGACATTGTTTACTACTGAAATGTTGTAAAAATGTAGAAATAAAACACATTTTCTATAGTTCTGTTCACTGTCTTGCAACACTGGCAGAAGAAGTGTAGATTGTTTGGCTAAAATCAGAAAACTTTGCACCAAATTTTCAGAAAATCCCTAAATTTGCGGAAATTTGCAAAATTGCAGCTAGGTCTCAAAAATGCGGACGTTTGCGATTTTCTGGGTGGACGGTTTAGATCTGTGAATAACTCTGGTACATCTTGCAAACGGTGAAAGAATCATACGTTTAAACCATATGTGAGCAGTCGGAAAATGTGTCAGGGACACGGGTGAACACTAGGTATTTAAGAATAAAACTGCTGTGAAGTTCGCGTCCATGTAGTGTAGTGGTAGCACGTTCAGACTTGCAAGCTGAGAGACCCTGGTTCGATTCCCCGTAGAGACATGACATTATCTAGTGTCCGGTTTTTTTTTCGGCCTTTATTCTGAAAATTTATATTCACAGTAATTTGGTAAAATCCCCGGTGACACACTTCCGTAGATAAGATGCAACATCTAAAAAATTATCAGACTGAGCTTCCATTCCTCCCCCTTACTGAGGAATAAAGAATGAATACTACATGCTTTGCCACCTGGTTACAGATATTTAGGTCAACGACGATGAAAAGCATGTGCGCCCAAATATTAAAACCTATCAAAACACATAGACAGATAAAATATTAATGCTAACCTTATTGGGAAAATGACCATCATTATCACTACTACCACCACCATCATCATCATCAGCAGCAGCAGCAGTAGCAGTAGTAGTATATCAGTATCAATATCATCATTACCACCATACCCATCACCATCATCATTAGTACAATATAAAAATTGACAAGTTCTGCTTTCACTCCAAAGAATTACGTTAATTAAGTACATGCATAGCTAAACTGTTGACAGATTAAAACATTTTGGGCAGTTTCTATTAAAACTTGGATTATGTAATAGTAAAGGCAATCCTCCTCTTTATCACTGTCATTTCGGACAGAGCCGAGACACCTCTAGGCAATCTTATCTTTAGGGCGACCCAAAAAATATAAACACTTCTAAGGAGAGGTGTTTTATTCATGTCAACTCGGTCGTTTACTTTCAGATTCCTTAGTGTTTTCTTCGGTGTGTCATGTGTCTCGGTGTGCATGATGATGATGATTATATATATTTTGTTATTACTGACTCATTATCATCACCATCACCATCACCATCAATGCAATGCCTAGCAGTAATATTAAGATCTTGACCACAATCATCATTATTATCATCAGCAGCATCAGCATCTTATAAGTCGCGATATATTATCAAGCGAGCACAGAAGTCAAACAATCAGCTCGTAAAATTACCATGACCTGAGATGTTCCAGATAATTTAATTAATCTCATCATTATTATTTTTGACACGATAAAGAGAACAACTAATACAAGCGCCTATCATGGTTTATTAATTAAGAAAGAAATTAACTGCTTTTTTGAATAATGTAGGTTAAAAAAAACTGAGTACAGGCAACTTTGCTTAATAACAGCTCCGCGGGGGCATGGACAATGTTGTATCAACAGATGATGCGAGTATCCAGTTATTTTTGTGTACAAAAAATTACAGTGTAGCATTATGTTAAGTAAAAAAAAAAGTAATGATTAAAGGAGGGTCGAGATTAACTGGATTGTGATTAAACAGAGTCGACAGTACTAAATCCATTGAATTTATTTTTTGAGATACTAAACATGTCCCACCATCAGAGTGAAGATGATAATACTATATTATTAAATACTGAATAATGATTATATCACCATCATCATCATCATCTTCGTTTCATGTTGTATTTATCTTGATGAAGAATCACTTTTTAGATCTGAAAATTTGTAGTTATTTTATATCGTTAATTCAGTGCATTTAAAATTTTAAAGTATATTTCTTAATTCTTAGCTGGTGTGGACAGACCTTTTTAATTTTTTAATGTGTTCCACATCATCATCATCATCATCATCGTAACTATAGACCACCGCATGTTCATGATATCCATACACTCATCACAATCTCAATAACAGAATACACTTACTACCAACTTGATTATCCTGATCCTGCTGCAGCAGCTACACCAGCAACCAAGAGATAATGTTTCTAAGATAAAGATTGTGCTCCCGCCACATGGAATTATAGTATAACCAAAGACCAGAAATTCCAAGACGGGACACTCAACCAAAAATGAAGCGTCCACATCATCACTAAACGTCATATTGAGGGGAGAAGAAAAAAAATGTCTCTCAGAGGGTATTTTCTCGTATCAATAGTATTATTATGGTGTGTGGGCTCCGGCTCAAAACTAAATCTTGACCAATCGTTCATTCCGTTTTCTAAAAAATGCAGAAAGGTCGGGAATTATAGCTTTTATCTTATTGGAGTTGTGTTTTCAGCTATCCTGTGCTCTTAGATCTAGGTTTAGATCCAGATCTACACTAGTGACCAACATCTAAGTCACTGATCTTTCAGCTACTGTGAATACCACGATTAGTTATGAAAGAGGCCTAGACTTGGTAACTTAAAAAAAAAAAAAATCAATAAAGCATTATGGGTAGTCTTAAGGATAAAAAACGAGGACTTCATAGGCACCAGCAGTGGCAAGACTAGGTAGCTCGGCAGTATCGCGAAGCGTTTATCACAGAAGAAGTCAAAACTCCGATATCAGGAAGCACAATTAGGCTAATAAATGTTTAAACTATGCTAGTCTAATTGTACTTTAATAACAAAATTTTTACAATGAATTATTGTTATAAGCGCTTTAATTGCTGTCTTGAGATGGTGTTGTGAAATATGCCAGTTAGTTGTGGGNGTAGAATGCCTTATCGAACAAATTTTCATTGATGGTAATGGTGACATAGCAGTGTTTGTGGATGTGGGCCCTTCTGTATTTTGTCTGTAAGTTGCTTGTGATTGTACTGACTTCCGGTAGGCAGCCCATAATATTGTCAGGTTTTGCTTTGTAAATTTAGTGTATCAAACTAAAATACAGGAAAAAAATAAATTTTAATAGTCTGAAACTTCTACACATGATCAGAGAGTAGGCAAGTAAAATTACTCAGCTGATTTTCCTGTAGATTTGCTGGTACTTGTATCTAGGAAGGCCAGGTCTGTGTGAATTCATGTAGGTCAAGACTAAGCTCTTTACTAGCCCTCCGCTGGGGGGCGCTAAAACTAGGCCGTGGACACTCTTTTATAGGGCGATTGCCCAAAGTGTCCTGTCTTGTTACTTTTTGTATTTGGTATTATATAACGGTGCTGAAACACAAGTGTTACATATGTAATCGAAAGGTACAGCTTGCAGTCATGGATCCAACATAAACTGTTTTGCGAAATGAGAACTTGACGAAAAGGGTGTCAGCCAATTACTACAGTGTGGGTGCGGCTTTTGTATTAAAACGCTTTGTAGAGGCTTATGCCGTTCTGGTTACTCTATAGCCAAGATGAGCAAAGTCGTAAGCAGCGGGTTGGAAAATGGAAGCAAGACACCTCTATTTCCGCTTCCCAAGGACACCTCTACATCCGGTTCATGCCGAGAAACGTGTTATGTCATCAGTGCCGGAATAACCTATTGTGAGCAGTCGGGAAGTGTGTTTGGGTCACGGGTGAACACTAGGTTCGCACGTGGAAGTTAGGGACCGATTCAGGCAGTAGGTATTCAAGAATTAAATCGCTGTGAGGTTAGAGTCCCTGTAGTGTAGTGATAACACGTTTGGGCTTGCAAGCTGAGAGACCCTGGTTCGATCCCAGGCAGGGACAGAAATTTTCTAGTGTAGGTTTTTTCGGCCCTTCTTCTCAAAACTGATCAGTCACAGTAATTTGGCAAAATCCCTGGTGACATACTTCCTTAAAAAAATAATATGTAACATCTGGAAAAATTATCAGACTAAGCTCACCTTCCTCCCCCTTAAACATAAGAGAAAGAATACTATACTGTATTGCCTTTCCACCCGGTTACATATTACTATTACTTTATTAGTAAGAGTAGCGAACGCTAAGGGCCCCACATTGCTAGGGCATCGCATTGCTAGGACCCCACATTAAATGTTTGCCATCTGTCTGTTGAAATGGGGACCCCTAGCCCAGATTTTTTTTGTTCACCGATATTTCTTAGGCCAGATTTGTGATGACACTATAGAAGCAAGGCAAGCATCCGCGATGTGAAGTTTACAATCAATGTCCCCAAGTCGGGCATTTGCATTTTGTTAAAAAAAGAAAAAAATCTCGCTCGAAAGTAGCATTAATGTGTTTAAATTTCATAAAAATAAGAGTGTGAGGTAGTTTGGGGGAAAATTTTAGAACTCTAGTGATGAAACAGATACAGGAAAGATGCTGTAACTTTAATATATCACTTTCATAAATTCTATCTATGTATTTACCCAAGTACTGTACTTGGCACACGCTTTTAGGGTTGACAACTAAATTGGAGTGCCGACTGATGATTTCATTTAGTGTAGGGTATGATTCTGTTTTAATGATAAGGTGAACTTAAAATGATGGTTTGAGTTCCCAGTCTTTTACTACTTTCCACTTCCAGTCAGTAGCCAATTACACTTACAAGGCACCAGCTCTGCATCTTGCAATGGTGAATAATAGTGTTGAACCTGACCAGTTATAAACTTTACTTTCTTGTTTGTTTGTTTGTTTGTTAATCATTGGCATTCCAAAGCTCATTTGAAAAAGCCTGGCGCAAAAACTCCTGTGGTGGTTTACAAGAGTCAACTCCATCTAAGACATGGTTGTTTAGGACCCAGTGTACTTTCGAAAGGGGAAAGGGAGGACGAGTCGAAAAGTCCTGAACTGGAGAAAGGTCAGAACCCTCTTCACCACAGGAGAGAGGGAGGGGAGAGAGAGAGAGAGAGAGAGAGAGAGAGAGAGAGAGAGAGAGAGAGCAATAATTGAATTAAGAATTTTAGGATTAGATTCATACCCATCATTACAAGGGGTCCAGTAGGTAGACTTTACCATATGACGACCATGTTTGGCGAAATGCCTGTCCATTCCCCTAAACTCTTCCTCTCATCTCTCTCATTCTTTCTTTGCATCCATCTTTGTATCTCTCCAAAAATATTTTCTGGTCTTCTAGATCAGGCCTCCCTGCAAAGCGCTGAGCCTTGTAGGGCTATTACAGTACGGTATTACTGCCTTGTTTGTACCTCCAGAGACCATTGTTAGCTTCCCTTCCTTCCCTCCCCTTCCATTTTTCCTCCTTTCTTTAAAGGCCCCTAAACCAACTGCATTGAGGGGGCCATGAAGGTATTAGCTACGGCTCTGAACATGCCTCAAACCGTCCCTGTGTACTTGTAGGGGGAGGGGTAGGTAGACTGCAGGGGTAGCGGCCGGAAATGTTTCAACCAAGTACTGTAATAAAGTGGGTTAGGGTGAACATTGATTCGTCTGGAAACGATTCATTTACTGGATAACCGGATTTTTGGAAATGGGTATACCCATGTATCCAGTTCTTTGAGAACTGATTCCTTGCCCAGGCGTGATGAGGATGATTTCGTCAAAATACGTGTGACTTCATCAAAATATGGAATTTCCAGGGATCAAGCATAATACGCAACCCTCCCCCTTTCCTCCTTTCCACACTGTGTGTGAATGAGAAATGCGGTCTTCCTATCAGTCGAGCCATTTCTCCCAGCAAACAAAGTCTGCTTTCTCTGTGACAGTCCAGTTTTTTTTTTTTGGTGGAAGTCCAGCTTCAGCTCAGAAGAATCCAGGATAGCCGAGACAATGGACTTCACGGCTCAGAAGTGCCTCATTTTTTTTGTTTTTGAACGGCATGTGGAGCCGCACATTAGGATCCAACATTGCCAGTTAGCCAATGAAAGCGATCGGTGTGCCCCATTTGGCCAATGCTGCGGCTGGTACTAAACGTCCTTTCACGTCTAACATTGTGTTTATTGTATTAAAGGGGTGCCGAATTTCTAGAAACAAGTTAAGAAAATAACATAGTCTGTCCCTCCTGTAGCACATGATGATTACTGTATTTAAATTTTCAATTGGTCAAAGTCCCACTTAAATAAGTGCTTTCTGATTACCCGAGTCAACTAGAGAAATGATGATGATAAAACAATAAATTTACAATTTTTATTACCTTGGAAAAAAAAGGACTTGAGTCCAAAAATTGGGTATTATACGTTGTTTTTATGTGATATTCAAATCATATCATATTTATTCTAGTAGTAATAAATTTTACTCCATAAATGGAGGATATGTATATATGTACTTAATGTAGTGCAGTTTGGGGCATTCTGGAAACTTCGCTACAAGCTTGTTCAAATGTACTCATTTATTTCTGTTTCATGCATTGATGCCTGATATGGGTTGATAATGGTGTGATTCAATTTAATTTTTCAGTAAACACATTAAACACATGTACATGAACGTGGAGAGACTGACAACCAGTTTGAAAGTGGGCTGGCAGGCAGGCAGATTGGCAGAAAAATTATGAAAGACAAAAAAGAGTCACTTTTGCATATTTACAACTTCTGTGTTTAATAATAAACAATAAAAAAAGTCTCTTAATATTTTAAGGTACTGACCATGCTACTGCAAAAACAATCAGGTCATCATTTGCATATTAGTGCATTTCCTACAATTTCTATTCTCTTGTAACAAAAGGACGTATCTTTGCCATAAGAGTTTTTGAGAAAACTGGGTGCAACTCTTTGTTACGTCAAATTTTTTTTCTCCTTTCCTGTTACTAGATTAAAGACGACAACATTTTTGCAAAAATGTTTTGTAGGAAGTATCCACATGCACATCACAAAGATGCAAAAGACTGAGAATGAGGGGAATACCAACATTAGCCCTTTGTTACAAGGCGTTAACATTTTTTCAGTGTTTTCGTCTTGGAATTTTCACACCCAAACAGGTTATCAACTCATCTATACTAATCCTTACCACTTACATTCCAATGTCCTGGTCATAATTTTCCATAACCTATCAAACAGTGCCTAAGAGGCTACACAGATCACTTAGGCCGAGCATATCAGAAATTTCATCATCCCTGTGTCCTTACCAGAGACCATAGACAAACACAGGCATTTACAGATTTCATCTCTTCCTTCTACTGGGCTTAGCAGGAACTTGAAGGAGCAATTAACCATGTACACTCACTAGTAGAAGGAAAATACTTGTACTATATTAATTTTCAAAAATTACTTTTTTTACCGGATTACCCATAATCGCCACCCCGAAGTTTTATTGCATTGCCCACTGTACAATGATAATGAATATGTAGTAAAAAATACTATAAAATTTTTTTTGTGACACCTGTGTTGATTTTGACACAACTGTAGCTGCTGGTATGATACTTAGAATAAAGTCTAGGATGCCTAAGCTGCAAATTACAGGGTTAATATTATATGCAGCTTATTGTCTAGTTGTTTTTAACAACCCGATGAGGCATTATGCCTTTTCATGCTACCAAGATTGTTGTTGTCTCCAACCTTCATTTATGTTGAATACAATTTTGTGATAAGTCATCATACATTTTTTGCCACAGATAATACAGTAGCATCTGGTAAGGAAAAGGAGGTAGGTTAATTTCCAAGGGACTTAATGCTTTTTCTACTTAGTAACTATCGGTAACATTTGCTTTACAATGTAAGAGGTCTTCCGTGCACTCCTGAGCAAAAGCCACACAGCATCAAATTTTAAACATTATTAAAGTAAAATCAATATATTGTCTGATCACCAGAAATCCAACACTCTTCAACACAGTGCACAGAGGGCATTGTGAAGAAATGCCACCATTCACCTGCCTTGCATGCAAATTATGCATTCTGCTGTTTCACTCAAAAATGTTACATTATACAAGTATTTCTTGCTGGAACATTCTGTCACTGACAGACTTACGTTTGATTTTTTTTTAACATTTTCATAGCATGACTTCCTATTTTTCATCACAGATTATAATTTCAGATCTCTACAGTTAAGACTGGCAACAGTGCAACATTCACTTTTAATTAATTCCTGCTTTAAACTCTAGTAAATTTTATCTCCCTGTGCCTAATCAGTAGCCACATACGATAAAAAATGATAAAAATATTTTCCAAAATAATCTGGTAATTATTCTTATGTTTTCTAATCCTCAAATGGACAAGGATCAATAGAGACATGTTGAGTTGCTACACAAAAGGTTGTGCTTTCAATTTCCTTTCACATCTGATCTGTTCATCATTTCAGTCACTAGTTTCATTAATATTTGCAATATTTGCAGTTCATGTGTTCAACACTCAAGATATCACCACTACAGTGCCATGCTGATGTTACATTCTGCTAATGCAAACCCATCACTGTAGATATGAATGGGATTAATCAGAATAACAACTTCTGAAACAACACTTGACTTCAATTGTAAAACCTCATTAATTAACAAGAAATGGTGTTTGTTTTTTGCTCTGTATAGAAAAACCACTTTCAACAGCTTGCTTCAATGGCCCATAAAGATCAGATGAAATAAAAGCAGAACAAGTTCCTCTAACAGGATATCACACAAGCCATGAAAGCAACAAAGAGTATTTCACTACTCCATGTCATTATGCCCAATCAAGGAAAATATCCCTGAATGCTGAATAGGTCACAGCCACTGACCCTACTGATAAAATAAAAGTGGTCCTCGACATCATCCATTCATCATCTACTGACTTACTAAAAATCTCCCTGCCATGTTATTCCCCTATTCAAAGCAGTTCACCATTCACAAGTGATTTGCAACAGATTTCACAATGCCCACTGTCCTTAGCTAATTAATTTACAATGTCTGAACATACATGCCAACTCACACAGACTTATTACAGTCAGCCATAATCCTCGCAGCCCCTCTCTCATACATACAAACAAATGCAGACAACTGACACATACAACAGAAAACAACAGATAGTGTCAAGATGGTGGGTCTCCTGCAGATTTCCTTGCTTGCTCCTGTTTGCTTTTCTGCTGATTCAACAGTTCCATTTCAATTCTTTCCTTTGCTCGAACAACCTGAAATCATCAGGAGGAAAACAGTGATTCACCTGATTATTGCATAACAGTCGTGGTTATTTCCTTGGCTCCTGACAGTCTTTAGTGGCAGTCACAACTAAGATATTCAGAGCAACTGCATGATGCCAAAGCAACATCTGATCTCTACAGAGCACAAAGTGATTGCACTTGCATATCTTCAATTGGACTGAAACTGTTGCACAGTAAATAAATCTGTAAGGAATCACAACTCTTTGAGGTAATCGGTCTGAGGGCATTCTGTATACTTGATCCATAAATAACATAAAAAAAACCATAAATAACATTAAAAAAAACGACAATACAAGGTAAATGATAGGTGTGAGGCGAGAAAAAAAGAGCAAAGATTTAGAAAATCCCTGCAACAAAAAAATTTAGAATTTATGACCAAAAGAAGTAACTGCAGGAAGTATAAAACAAGACAATGTATTTAACACATAAAGTCCAGTCCTTGTTACTACCTCAAGCCATAAAATTACTGACATCATTCAGTAGAGTATGCTTATTATGACATTCACAGGACAACCCAAGATGTTTCGTATTAAATCCCTTCTCTAAGACTATTCTAAAACAGCTATCACTTAAGAACTTAGAGATTGCTGTGGAATAGCATTAATTTCATATAAAATGTTTACATAATAAGCAAATTCAAGTGTACTTGTATCTTCCTTTCTCTAAAACAAAAGAGATCTACCTTGATGTGGCATTTTACATTCATCTCATTCTAGCATCTGCACCGCTTTATTTTTCACAATTTAACTTTGTGCAAATGCACGCATGCATACACACATGGGCGCATACATCTGCTAAGAGGCAAACCTTCAAATACAGGAAATTTCTTCAGTACAACAAATGCCATTCACAAACAACTGTCTTTGAGACACATGAGGGGTCTTAATTTATCGTTTATATTTCAACAGGCAAAATAAAAAAGGACAGTACCAGGAAGTTTAAAATATATGTAAAGTGGACAATCCACATACCTTGGATTGAATATATAAAGATCCTCCTTTTGATTTGTCATTTACTTCGAAAAGGTGTTGGTAACTTTTATTAAGAACCTCGACGTCACTGATATCTGCTACATTTAACACTTGCTTGGCTTCCTGAAATGAAAAAAAAAAAAAAAATATATACAAATGTGAAGAGCATTTCTTCAAAATTTTCCAGCATAATAATTAATATATGCACACCTCACATAGAGGATTCATCAATATCCTTATAGATCAGCCATTTGATGGCCAAAATCATAACGGTGTTGATTGGTCTCGAATTGGTCAATCCTGTTGCTCACTAAAAACACATGACTGAATGTATGGTAGTCAGTCTCATTTTTATGGTAGTCTGTCACATTGTTATCGCTATGTCCTAGTCTCCTTTCTAATTTCATCTGATTCAGTGATTCTATTAGTGCTATGCTAATCTTATGGCTATCAAAGAACATCTAAAAAATATTATAAGTTTATTCCTCAAGCTTGAGGCACCCTAAAACGCGGCATAGTAAGCATGTTTTATAATATCAAAGGACAGACCTACATGGCCTAAGGACTAATGAAGCTGACTGATTACTCTCAGATTTTCATTGGTGTTGCATAATAGGGTTAATGAACCATTTTCACAGCACATTTTCATGTGTACTAGGACTTGGTAAGTTTGCAAAGCAATAAATATAATCAGTGATTTACTCTTTTATGACTGTCACTTACAATCTATATACAGTCGACTCCGCTTAATCGCCCTTCCCCAGGACCACGGAAAAAGTGGGCGATTAAGCGGAGAAGGTAATTTCGGCCATATTTTTGGTCCATGGGGTTAAATTTCTTTGATGTCGTGGTTTGATATCATGTATTGACACCCTCCCGTTAACAGACTCAGGACAAACTCGAGTTTGACGGTGTTGCAGCGCACAAAATGTTTGATCTTCGCTTTCTCTCTCATTAGCCACCTCGCAGTAGCCCGGCAAACAATAAGGAGTAGGATGGCATGGTCGGAATAGACCATTCACCCACAAGACACGTTCTCTGATCTAGCTGAAATCCACCAGACAGGCGCAATCAAGGAGTGGGGGGGGAGGAGACTATACGGCTTTCGGCGCATCAGCAACGGACGGGTGAAGGCGGTGATGTGTAGTATGGGGCAAAGGCGGTAATGCATAGTATGGGACGAAAGGGGATGAGGGGAGAGGGAGGTGGAGAGGAAAGGCTTATCACACCTATTTCAGGGTGGCAGCTGTCACTCAGTCAACTGGTCTGCCATCCGTTGCGCAGTTAAACCGCCTGTGTACATTATTTGTTTGTCAATTGTAACCCTTCAACCGCTGATCTTTGAATTCATGGGCGCTGAAGAGTGGTCGATTATCCGGAGTGAGAGGCGATTATCCAGTGACTTTTATATAGAAAAAATTCTGTTCCCTGGGAAACGAGGCGATTAAGCGGAAACGGTGATTAAGCCGAGTCGACTGTAATTCTTCTAATGTGCTAACTCTATGAATTACATTACATATTAAATGCCCACATGTTCCAAGAAGAAGTTCTTACCTGTAATGTCATCCCTGAGACTGTGTCCGCTGCAGCCTTCCTTGCCCCATGCCGGCCACCCCCTGCATTTCTTGCTGCCTGCTGGCTGGCTGCATATTCCTGCTTAAGTGCCCTTGCAAAAGCTCGGCCTACCACTTGCGTGCCTGCGATGACAATCTGCACCAGATATTTGGCCTGAAAATGAGTTGATGAGAACTGTAATATCAATGCGATCAGATGATCAAAGTGAAAGTCATTTATTTTTTATAATTATAAAGATGATCCAGAGCCATCAAAAGAAAAAAAAAAATTGGTTNCCCCCCCCCCCCCCCCCCCTCATATTATAAACATCATGATGATGTTTGTCTGTCATTGTCAACAACGATCATGACCAAAAGTACACCCAATCCAAAGCAGACTTATTATGGAACATATTCAACTCTGAATAAAATAACAAAACATGCAAGCTCTTCTGGTCTTACTGGTTATATACTGGAGTTGTACTTTCTTTATTATCTCTACATCTGTAGCTCTACTAACAATGACCAACAGCACTTGGATAGTGATAAGGGATCTTGAGCAAAATACTCACAGGAGATATTATCATGGACATCATAATTATATCCTTATCCTATTGATAAAGGCCTTAGAGCCGAAACGTTTGGATGTCATTTTTGATCTTAATTCNCCAACAGCACTTGGATAGTGATAAGGGATCTTGAGCAAAATACTCACAGGAGATATTATCATGGACATTATATTATAATTATATCCTTAAATACTTTCTTTGTCTTCCATCTTTGGAAGCTGGGGGGTTTTCATCTTCAGGGCTGCCAGACCTCAGTGGCAGCCATCCCCTCTTAGTTTTAGCACTTTTCCCATCAATGGTAATTAATAAGTCTCTTCTGTCTAAACTTAAAGTTCTCTACTCATTTAACATTTAATTATTTAATAGATCTAGATGAAGACTTACATGCTTTGGCAAACAAAAATATTAAATGTAGGCTTTGATTTAGATATCATGTTGTATCCTCTAGTGCCAGTAACCGGCTCGTGCCAGTAATCGCCATCATCCATATGCAACTAGTTTCCCTCGAAATTTATAGTGATCTCCTTTGGATTATGACAGGAGACGGTGTTTCATTTATTTCTCCATCAAAATAATTTAGAATGGTGGAAAAAGAAATGATTTAGAGGTTTCTATGATCAATTTACCAAGACCATGTTGCGCATTCTTGCCTGCTGAAAGTGGCGATGCAACAACCGTGACATTTTATTGTTTTGTGAAATGAAAAATGCAATAATTTATAAACTTATTGTGTAAATTGAAAAATAGAGAGTTTAATCTGATTTTCAGTACAGTTATATGACATCTGTCTTGTAACGTTTCTCAAGGAAATGACTTTCTTTGAGGGGAAAAAAATAAGGTCGAACATCGCTAAAGCAGCGGGCCGCATGTCTGTGTTGCCACTCTGGCCATGTGCTTTTCCCCAATAGCGAGATGTTATATTTTTCCCATTTCCCTACTCACGGTATGAAATAAACAACAAAATCTATCAGTTTACAGTTAAACAGAATAAAGCCAAGCATTTTATGCATTGATCCGAAATTTCGTAGTCTATTTTCCAATAATTTACGAGTGATTTCTTCATAAGAAAAATGGCTTTTCGTGAAGCCATTTTACCCCGCCTTCAGGAAAAATCTGTACCAGTGGCAACATTGTCGTGCATTTTGATCCGGAAGTAGAGCGGCGATAATCGGCACGACGCCGATTGTAGTGAAATATCGACATAGACAACAAATGATAACTATTTCAAGGCGGTGGTTGACTTCTGCCACTCAAAACAAAGCTGAACTGACGTGAAAATGGTGTTTGCTTAAAATCTGACAGTCTGGTAAGATTCTGTAAGCAAATCTAATCGGGAAATCGCGGTAAATATAATAAGACGGCGGTTACCGGCACTTCGAGGATATAACTATACTTACCGCAGGAAGAGACATTATTCACTCCACTTTCAACAGACAGCTCAACACACAAGAGACTAGTTTTATTAAACTTTCTAACAAACGATCCGTACGATCAAAGAATAGATGCTCTTTAAGAACTGTCAACACACTCACAGAGATGTTGACTGCGACACTCACACTGTCTCTCTCACTAAACTATTGATCTAAATCTGGCTATCTCCTGGGACAGGACTGCTTTTGCATTGATGCAGTTCGTTTAGTCATTGGTTTAGCCACAAGATCGGTCCTATTCCGTGATTATTCCCTAAGTAAAATCTCAGTTCGATAAGACCTTGACACAAGATTCTAGACAAGACTGATTCCGGTTTCTAAGACTATTCACCAGTGGAAATCAAATGCGCGAAGTGAAGCTTGAAGCTCCGAACATCCTACGTATATATATATGCCACCGAATCACTGAGACTTTCTACCCTCTTGAGTGGGTCTGATTGCAAGGGTGACCTAGACTAGATCTAAATGATGAAATCGGCTTACCATTCTATAAACGTGGGTAGCTGAATCTGGTTTCACTTTTCAATGACGACCGAGACGGACCGGAACTCGCTAGGCCAGATTTTCGTGACCATATACACGTTAAAATATGCGTAGGCCCAGGCCTATAATAATGTAAAGGTGTGATTCGGTCAAAATGTGTTATAATATGGTTCAACTGGTTCAAAAATATATATTTGTATTCAAATGTGCTATTTTATGTTACCCATGGATATTATAAACAAAAACACTGCATGCAAAATTCTGGTCGATGCTAATTTATCACTTTTCATTAGCATACAACTTGGCATATCATTTAATATTTGGCTCAACGCTAAACCTAGTATTTAGCAGTATAGAACATTAGGAGGTTGAAACTCCGTATGATTCTTTTATCACAAGAAACGCGTGTAATAACCAGAACTGATAATGATTTTGGGCCCAGTGTTTCTCATCAGGGCTATTAACAATCCTATGTAGCTTCGAAAAGAGGCCCAATGAAAAGTGATGCCTGCAGGCAGTCTTTTTTCCAAATCCTAATATTATGGTCCTAATCCTAATTATGGTTCTATGGGAGATTACCTTCATGCTCTATCCATCTCATGTTACCTGGCAGACTGTAGATGCGAAGGGCCTTACAGCGTCAAAACATTGTTTGGAAGGAAACTTCTAATGAACAGTAGAAACCACTCTCAGTCAGTGCCATTTTATAAAATTTTATTGCAGTTCTAGAAGAAAAATTAAAAAGAGATAAGAAACTTTCTTCCTCAAAGAGCGATCAACAAAAGATCTTTAGAGTAAGATAGAGCCCTAGAAAGTGTTTCCGCCCACTGACTTTCTGACACACTAAAGGTCTGGGCCACATTTGGGTCTCCCATCCTCACTCACTCACACAAATGTAGCTCGGAAAACAGAAACCTGGAAAAAAAAAGGGGGGGATCGTTACTTTTTCCGAAGAAAAGTAGTTTGCCGGAAAAAAAGCAACCTTATTTCAATGTAACGTAACTACCTAAAGTAAAAGCATGACCAAGATTTGTATTTTTCTTGAGTGTCGGGGAAAGGAGGTGGAGGAGAGGGGTTGGGGTGTAAGGTGCGGAGAAAAGGCGAGAGAATCTGTGTGTTCTTTGAAATTTTTTTTTCATCAATTTCTTGCATTGTATTATTGTTTAATGAACTCTTGCTTAACTCAGTGATGGCTTGTGGTGAAGACATTACTCTTCGCTAGTTGAATAACAAAATGTTGAGCTCTTGAATAGTAAATTCAGAAAATGTAATGGCCTCCTAAGCGTACTCTTCTTGGTGAACAGTTCCTTTTAGGCCAGGGTAAGAAAAAAGTAACGTTACTTTTTTGCAGGTTACTTCTTTCCCTTCGCACACACACCACCTCGGCCATCACCAAAGCTGCAGCTGAACGAAGTACGCTAAAAGTGTTACTATTTGCTATTTATATTTTTTGGTACTAGTCTTTGTATATATGATACTTGTATATTATTATATCTAACATGAACAAACGCAAGAACTAGGGAGTTGCCTTGAGGAGGTCAAAGTTCAGAATGTAAGGGAGTTAGGCACGTGACGTTTGTTTTGTCATGTGACTGCGTGCAATAGGAGCATGATATTGATAAGAGAAGGCTCTTTGCAGTCTTAGCTTCACCCGTCGCAGTTTTCAGAGCTAACACAAAGACGTGAAAGAACGCAAAATGCAGCACGGCAACATGGTAATGCAAACTTTACCACAAAACCTACGATGATGTTATTACTATTACTGCAGTCTATAGTTTGCATGGTACAACAAATTCCTTAATAAAGCCTTTATTAAAGGTGTGACCTGTGCCTGTGGGATGTCGAGTCTGTGACTGTGAGAAGCTGCTAGGTCCATAATAGACTAGTCTAGTCTAAAGGACTAGATCTATAGACTAGTCTTAATAGACTAGTCTAGTCTAAAGGACTAGATCTATAGACTAGTCTAGGTGCCAGAGGTAGCAGATTGGTCTGGAGTGAGTTTACCAAACAAGAATACAACACTAACGAATCATACTTGTACCTGTTCTCACTTGCAGTCCTCACTCTGAGTCTGATTAACACACAGCTGTCCTACCCTACAAAATACATTACTAGACTATGTTCTCAGTGACTCAATGTGACAAAATCCAGGAACTCAATCTGTGTATGTATCAGAACTAGTCTAGATAAGTGAGGCCAATGTCTGTGAGGTTCAGGCTTAGGATCAGAGGTGGCGGGTTGAGTTAGCCATTATCTGATTATGGAAGAAACAACTTCCCCCAGATAATGCCTGCAATAGTCTAGTCTAGTCAGATGTATTACACATTTTTTTTTACCATAATGGTGTTTTATGACATGAATGTGCTCCAAGTTCTGGAGAGAAGCTGCTTAGTTTGTGAATGAAGTGATATTGATGGGGCTTTTGTCTCTGAGGGAGCCTTAGTTCAGTGAAAGACACAGAACATAGTTAAATAAAGTTAAAGGTAATGTGGTTTGACTGAAATAATTCTTGACATTAGATCTACAGCTGTCCTGCTTGATTTAGGTTGCCATTGGCATCTGTCAGTAGCCAGCAGCTTTGTGTTTAGTTATTGTAGGCCTACTTCCCGCCTACTTCCCGCTTCGCGGAAGCAAAGATCAGTTAATCTTCCAGTGTTTACTGCCAGTTTTGAACAAGACCTGTGATAAACTCCCAAAAATGGACCACCTGTTGTAGGTTCCCAGTGTTCATGACTGCACCATCAATGTAGGTCACCTTGTACAGAAGTGTGACTGAAAACATTATCTACAATCAAGTTCTTGTTGTGGCTGTCTCATTACTGCTGTGGAATAGACTAAAGAATGTAGGCTGTTTAAAGCTGCTTTGTAACTGGCCAAGTTAAACCGGTTTATATTGGATGTGATTGTAAGTGTAGCATTAGATTAACATACTCTAGTTCATTAGCCCATTTGTTTGTTATCTGTGGTGACTTGTGCATTGTTCATATGCGTTCAAGAATTAACAGACATGTGAGGGTTTAAAATTTCAGAGAAAATTGTGAATTCTGTTTAATCTAAAAGAATATTTAATTACAATCAGTAACAATAGTTTAAGCAGTTTTTTCATTAGGTAAGTGTGAAAAGAGTAGTTTTCGTGCATGATCTTATTTTTTGGGATTGCTGATGATGTAGGAAGGTACATATTGCAATACAGTATAACATTTTAAAACAGTGAATGGGCACTCTTAAGGAAATAGATTTTAATTTTAGAAATTCTTGATGTTATAAAATCATTCACTATTAAAATTTTAAAACTTTATGAATGGTGTTACATTAGGTTTCTTGAATCTTGTCAGTTTCTTTGTAGTCAAGATCTTTTCTCAGTTCTCAACAGTAGAATCAATGAAAGAAAAAAAGATATCTGTTATTGAAATGTGACTTTCATTAAGGCTGTAACTCCAAATACAGTCTAACATCTTCATACTATATTCATGGGACCTGTTGGATCATTTCTTATTAAGAATTTTTTCTATTCTCTGTGATAAGTAAAACTTGTGTGGGAAAGGGTTTTTTACCTGCGACCAAGATCATGCATAATGAAGTATCATGACGAGTATGGTTCTAAATATCTAATAATGAATAACAAGCCTTTACCTGGCCCTGAGTTGAGAGAGTGTAACTTGTGCAAAGGACCAGTGCATTCTTGGTACCGCAAAGTAAAAGTACCGCAGTTTGAGAAGAAGATAAACAAAAACATTTCGATTTTCAGATCTCTGTGAAAAAAGGAAAAGGCAAAATAATTCATCAAAATCCATCCACACAAAAGAAAGTATGAATTTTGTGTGAACGTTATCCTAATCATATTACTTACTTCCTCAGAAAGACTTTTGAACAGTAATACAATTCATTCCGAGTTTACATTTCATGACACTGNAAGTACCGCAGTTTGAGAAGAAGATAAACAAAAACATTTCAATTTTCAGATCTCTGTGAAAAAAGGAAAAGGCAAAATAATTCATCAAAATCCATCCACACAAAAGAAAGTATGAATTTTGTGTGAACTTTATCCTAATCATATTATTACTTACTTCCTCAGAAGGACTTTTGAACAGTAATACAATTCATTCCGAGTTTACATTTCATGACACTGAGTTCCTAAGATTGAAATAACAACAGAAAAAAATGGAGTACTCTGTACATTTAACATGATATGATCACATAAAAGCAAGAAATTTCATCAAAATGGGAGGAATTCTTATGCAACTAGCCACAAACCTCATTTAGCACATCTCTTAGTCCAAATATTGTCATCCAATTACAGCTGAAATTTTCTGAAAGGTAGGCAATGATATAGAGATCTGTCCTAAGTTTTTTCAACTCCTTCTGATGGCCCCAAAAATTGTAAACATGTGAGCAATGTCATCTCATAGCAAAATATGCACCAGCAAAAAATAATGACGTGGAATTGGTAACGTCGCGTAATTTGAAAATTTTCAAACAGATCACCTGACAGGGACACATGGAAGAAATGCATACCATATGAATGACAATTTAAAGCTCTTAAATGGAATGAGCCTTACAGTCAGATCATCTTTTGTTCATAGCATGTTAGAGATAACTCATTCAGAAGGAGTTTGGGAGTTCTGCATTGCGGCTAACCCAATCCAGAGCTCATCACAGGTCGCAATATGTGCATTCAGGTTTGCTTTGTTTAGGCAACTTAGAATAAACAAACATCAGTAAAATGAATATTTTCTGAACGGAAACAAGTCAGTGAAGTGGGGGAGAGGGGGAGGCAAGAATACACTTTTTTTTGTTGTGATAAACTCGCATTCAAGTGTGCAGTGAGAAAATATAAAGGAGAATCAGAATTGTGCCTTGCAGGCTTGGCTAGGGATTTTCAGCAGCATAGAAGGGATATTCTGTGATACCTAGCTAATTGTTGCCTCTGAGAGAGACCATAGCTATGGAAAATAAAAGTGGAGTTATCAGAGATTCAGAAATGTTTTGTAATAGGTGTGCTTTTCAGATCAATGGTAGTCACATTTCATAATAGGCATAATAAAATATGTTGGTAAAGGTTGGGACTCACAAGACATTTCATAATTTTGTTCGTCTGTATTAAGCAATGTCACAATAAAAGTATTCAAGTGTATTCTCACTGATTCATGTTTTGTTTAAAGTGTGAGCATACTGAAAGGACTTGACGGATTTTGATTGAAGGATGAAGAACTGTATTCGTATAAAATGTATGTATGCCTTGAGAGGCTTTTGTTTATACAGTGTATTGGGGTGGAAGAGAAAGCTGGTAGGGTTGAAAGATGGATAGTACAATCCATTATTTTTTGTCATTGGAAACCTTTATTATATTACTTTGTAGTTAAAGAAAGGAAATTTGAAAATCTCTTGATGACTTCAGCATCACATCCAGTCTGTCCTTGTTTTCCAGAGTTTCAGGACTGTAAAGTCCATTCAGAGTGAAGATGATGGAGGAGCAAAGTGCAAATAATCAGAGCAGCCTCCAAGAAAGGAGTGTCACACCACAGTATCCAACAAGTCATATTATCACTACCAACACCGACTACCAAAGTATGGATCAGCCAAGAAGAATTTCAAGACATAGGGGGAATGATGATATCAATTACTACAGTGATTCTGCAACAATTGTCATTGAAGACCAAACAGACAGAGGGGCTGGGCGCCTTACCTCATCTGTTCGATCTCGACGAGAATTTGCATCTAATAAGAGTTTAACTGACGCAGAATTAGAGTTTGAGAAGAGCTGTGTCTTGCTTGCTGAAAACTCAATAGAAGCCAATAGAATTTCCAACAACTACAAGGTATGTTTATTTCAGTATTTAGTGAATGCTCAGTTGCTTTTATTATGGTCAAATAGGCTATTAACTGAAGCTGATATTTTTTAAAAAAAGGAAATATTGAAAGTTTAATTCAGTACAAACTCAGTCGTGTGACGCAGATGCCAGTATGAGTGTGGAGAAATCTGAGATAAATGATAGTTGAAAGTCAGCATGTTGAAGTGTTTACTGATATCTCTGTTGCTTTCTCATGGATGTTCATAATTTTTTTCACCATTAACAGCATTTCAAGATCCTTTGTTTTAATTACCAGTATCTTTATAGCACCAATATGCAACATGTTACTGAATTTGATTTGCATCACTTGTTTATATATCGTAGGCTGAGAATTAACTGGTTCTGTGTCCACTTTTTGGTGAACTGAGAAAATTTAGGTCAAAGTTTTGATTTTCTCTTCAAAAGAGCACAAAGTTCTAGAGGATATCGCCTTTTTATTCATTCATATTATTACTTACAGATTCAAATTTCTCGGACATAGAACTTTGTGTCTCAAGGTTTCTTGTCCAATTTCTACCTTCAAAAAATGCAAAACTGGACATAGAACCAGTTAATTCTCAGCCCATGATATATTGCTTGCATTCACTCTTTCACTTTTTGCCTTCATTTCATTTTTCTTTTCTTTTTAATATGTGTGTTAAAACATGAGAAAATTTCAGTTTTGTTGCACCAAGAAACAGACACAAAACAAGAGAGAATTCACATTTCAACTGTCTGTCCATAAAGTGTTTAGTCAGTAGGTCATGGGACATTTAAAGTCCATTTTGATAATTTCATTGTCACATAACGAGTACAAAAATGATAAAGGTAGAAATGTGACACAAGGAGAGTCTAAGCTGCTACCGCATTTTGAACCTATTGCTCTATCTCTGTTGTCCATAAGGAGTTCAGGGATGATACAGCACATATGTCACATATGTAGGCCAAAGTTTACAGGTTTGCTTCATTAGTAAGCTAGGGCATTAATGGTTAATATTGTGTGCACGATGGTGCATATATAGTATTCTTAATTAGCTGAACACAGCACCTGAGATGGTGTAGTGTTGTACAGCATTACACTCTGAAAAGAAGAAGAATAGGGTTGAAATATTATGGGATTTGAAGCTGGTTAAAATGAATAATACAGTAGGGAGAAGAATTTAAAAAATAAAATATTCAGACCGTTGTGCACATCCACTGAAATCTGCGTAATTAATGACAATAAACATCTTTGATAGTTTTGCCTGTTTATTTTAGATTGTGGTAAAGCACAGTGCAGCATGATCCCTTCCACTGCCTCAGAGTCATTTACCTGTAATGGAGTGTCAGTTCATATATGTTGTTCAAATACTCAGAATTGTATCATGTGTCTACTGAGCACCTACAACAAGTATTTGTGTAATGACACAATTCCTAACCATGTGCATATTTACAAAATAAATAAACAATTGGCAGACTAAAATGTGAGCTAAGCTTTTGCAAGCTGCTGGTGTCAGACGATTGCAAAAGTTTCATATATTGCTGTACCAGTACCCATAAAGTTTAGCACAAATTTTACATTATTCACTATTAGAATTGCTTATCCCTGTGAGAATGAATGTACCTATTGCCTATAGTTATTATCCTAATCAGTAATTTATCTACAGTAGAAACTCCCACTCTCTCAAATTTCAGGGGATCCTATCCAGATTTCAAGAAGCGTGTGATACTTTTATGGAAAAAAAGTCTTTGTTTTATCTCACTTACATTAAAAAATTGAATTGCGCTTTTTACTTACCCACACTCATGGTATGAGAAATGTGTTTTTAAAATCTTTTGGGGTGAGCACGCAGCATGCAGTGACCTCAGAGCCACACTCTTCTCTCCTTTTCCCTGGGCAAGTTAATACCATAGTTCAATAATTTGTGGTTGACTGGACTGAAGCTCAGGATGTCATTTCACATATTTCTCAATACATGTACTATGTACTCACAGTGCACTTGAGAGATAAGAGGTTATTAAAATGAAGAGGCTTAAGAGTTGAGAAGAGGCATGTGACATCCTAACTAATCAGATTACAGAAGCTGTTTCGTGGATGGCACAACACGTACCAGTACCTCCACCAACCTCTTGACTGATAACGGGAAACTTTATCAGCTTCTGTTGTACTGTAAACATTTTGTTTCTCTGTTGCCAGTATCATCTCCACTTTGCTTGTCTCGCTTCTCATATCAGATTGCACTAGGGTCTAACTTTTTTTTCTGCTCTGTGATAGTTAAGGTCTCAGTTTTCACGCAGTTGTGTGAGTGCACAAGTAAGCCATAAATGAATGTGATAATTTCTTTTCAATATATCCTCATTACCCGGAGGTCTCATGGCCGTTACACATTGTATACAGAGACACAATGACATGCATACATGTGTATATGCATGTCCACTCACAGAGCAAGGTCACATTTTGTTTTCTGTACTCTAACAAAGAACATACACACATCCTTGCCCTCAGTCACAGCCATGAACATCACTGAGATAATCAGTAAATCTCTCATTATGATTATCTTATTTTATTGTTATCTGTCCTTCTGGCTAGCACATCAAGTTGTCACAAAATGCTCATCCTATGAAGCAGCCTCTTATATAAGAGCTGTTTTTCCTTACCACCACCCCCCCCNCCCCCCCCCCCCCCCCCCCCCCCCAAACCAAACTCCCATTGATCCAAAAAGCTGTTTACCCATTACTGCGACTTCTACTATTATTGTAGTATTTTTACCCTTGGGGGAGCAGAAGGCTGGCATAATGTCGCTGCTGGAGACCCTGTGGGGCGCAGTCCACTTTGCAGAATTTCAGTTTCGTCTATCTGTTCTAGATCTTTAGAACTGTCCTGTGGTACCTTTATCTTGGTCTACCTAGCTTGCTTTGTTTCTTGTTGGTTCCTATTTGAGCACCATTCTTTTGGGTCCAAGGGTGGTTTTGTAATGTCTGTTCAGTCCATCTCATTTCTTCTCCTCAGAAGTTATGTTTCTTTGTTTGATCCTTGTCTTTACTTCATTCTTCGTTATCTTTTCTGGCAAGTAGACTCATAAGTTCATATTGAAAACATCTGTTTGCTATGACCTGCAATTTCTGGAGGATTGTGTTTGTCAGTCTTCTGGTACACCTGGGGCTATTTATATCTTTGACTGAATCTAGCTTCATTACTAATGATAAATCTAGGTGACCCATCAAACACCCAATGGTGGTCCATATTAGGAATAGAAAAAACAAAACATTGATCCAAGTCTAATCAGCACGTCCTTACCAATAGTGAACTCACTAACCCCAGCAAATAATCAGCTGAAAATCCAGTTCGCACTAGATTGCTATAGTTGCAGCCTCTGATCAGAGAATGTAAACACTCTTATTTTCATCAGGGTTTTTTAAAAAATCATGGTTCAGTTTTCATTTGTAGGGGCAGACTACATTTTTAAACTTTTTTTTTATCTTTTATATGCTATGATGACACATTTTATATAAATACAACATCCTGAACAAATGCAAAACACCATTCTTGTATTATAATGTGTACATGTATTATGATGTCCTGATCATATATAATGTAAAGCACAAATTACATCAATTATTCACATATCATACATGTTACCAATAATTGCTGTTTTCCACATTATGGAGTAAAATGTGCAGCCATTTTATTGACATGAAGAGATCGGATTCCTCAAAAGACTTCAATTTATGAGCTTATGTCATGAATTCTGATACTGTCACCAGAACCAGTCTGAAATTCCCAACAAAATGACATCAGATTTTCTATCTGACCTAAGGTGTGGAATTTGACATTACGCATTAAACAGATTCATAACCATTCTTTCATATAAACTAAAAGCACCCCTAGGTTATGACTTAATGAACTGGTTCTTAGTGTGGGGACACAGGAGGGAGCAATAATGGTTGCTGACAGGGATATTTGTACATGTAAAATGGATGGGTGGATGAGTAGGTGGATGGGTGGATGGGTGTGGCATCTCCAAACAGGACTTGGAAGCAGAATCTTTGTAAATAGCTTAGTATCAGAGGCTGGAACCCATTCTTTCCAATGACCTGAGACTCCTGCTCCCTGCGTCCACCTACCTCCACCCATGTACATGTATGTGTGTGAGCATGCATATATGCACATGTGCATATCTATCATTATCAGCTGTTTGTTTATGTGGTCGCACTCGTCTGACGTAAATTTCCTGTGAAGGATCAGTAAAGTGGATCATATCTAATCTTAACATTATATCAGTCTCTGGAAATCATGAGAATTGACAGGCTGTTAGACTTTGTCAGGTTAAAGGGGAAAAAAAAATCCTTTGTCCTCCTAATTAAGTAGGAACTTGACGTAATGCAGGTTGGGAAGTAATGTGGCTGTGCAGTTTGTGAGTAATTCTCACAGCTGGAGACTGTCAAATGTGAGAGTTGAGGGTTCAACTCATAGTCTGGTGGTTTACATTGTTGTGACCACTCAGGTGTAAATGAGTAGCTAGCTCTAGAGCTGGAGGGATCAGGATGCTGCACTGGGGCGACTAGCAGTGATTTTGTTTTTGTATATCATTTGTAACATTGTGTATTTATACATGTATGTATAATATGTACTGTTCTATATGCATGTGCTGTGAATGAGAAATATAACACTGTATGGCATTGTTAAACAATTTCCCATAAAAATCCTATTTTGATTTTTATTTTGTGTTATGCAAAATGTATACCATGTCTTACAAGATCTACATGCAGATCTGGAAAAAAATGGCTTTAAACACGCATACAAGTAGAAAAATGACAAAGCAGCTTTTATGTTGAACAGAGATCCATGTATTGATTTTGGTATCCAAAAATTTTGCCATCAGCTGGTGCCATCCCCAGGAAATGGAGAAAGCATTTTGTTTGCATCCCTCAGTCGGTTGAGTCAGTTGGTGAAAAATGTGATGATGTGCAAAAGTGAAGTATACACTGATAAAAACTTCCTCAGCTGATCTAGAACAGTTGTCTCATCAGCCATCTCAGGCAGAAACTGTAATAAATGTGTTGTTTATGAAATCAGTGTTACCTGCGCAAAAGAAGGGGGAAAAAATTGCAAACTAAGAGAGTATAATATGATAATCTTATCTTTTCTCCTTGATTCTTCCAGTTCGGCCTGAAGAAATGGAAGAGTCATGTGACTTCCCGGCCGCTGATGACACGGTCAGAGATTGTCCAAGATCTCTACTCAGATATCAGCAAGATGAAAGAGGTCGAAGGTAAATGACATTAAGTCCATTCCGTGGACGAGTGTCTTATGAGTAACTCTAACAATTGTCTGTGTCAAAGTTCTGTCCATTGCATCATGTTTTAACATGGATTTGTTGCTGAATTTGACCAAGGATATAATTGGGATGAAAGGAGGTCAAAACTCCACCAAATAAAATTAAAGAAGCTTTCTTTCCATAGTAACTCACTGAATGTCTGCCATGGAATTATCCAATATGAACATGTAAACACTACCGTTGATTATGAACTCAAACTTCATCATNTCGGCACCCATCGCCTCGCCGTCAGTTTGGAATCCGGTAGACGTCTATACACGACCACGCCGCCACTCCAAAAAAAGTGTGTATAGACGTCTGCCTGATTCCAAACTGACGGCGAGGCGATGGGTGCCGACGCAGAGGTCGCGGGTTTGATTCCCACCACATGACTTTCTTTCCTTCTTTCATTTTCTCTCTGCATTTGTCTTCTTGAGCACTTCCCCCTTTATCCTAATGGATTTATGATTAAGGACTGAAGAATTGATCATTAACTTGGGTGAGAATAGTGATCACTCCTGCAGGCAGATCTGGGTCCTAAGGGACATTAACACTTGCAGCACATCAGACATATAATATAATTCAATAAACTACTGTGGCTAACACAAATGGATACATGTATTGTGCCCATCACTGCCCATTGGAATAGGAAGCATGACAGGCATGCAGATGTGCTAGCATCAATGTGGTCAACTGACAGCTTCCACAATGAAGCAGCAGCAGCATGTGAATAGCTGATGCAGCCATGTGCGCTTGCACTGAGCAAATATTGCTTGATGAGAGAGACTAGTACCCACTAACTGAACTTAAGATGCTAGTGTCAGAAACATCTACTATCCTTGAAATTTCTTGGACTGCAGACCATCAACATGTCTGAATTTCTGTGAGTTTCGTGGCATCTGTTTTTATTATCTCAGACTGTTTGGGACACGGAAATTGGCATTTTCTGCTTTTGCACTCCATAGCACACAGACCATGTGAGGTCACTTACATGGAATATATCTCGTCAGTTTTCGTCTAAATAGACTTATGCCTTATTATGTGTGTTTTATAGAGATGTTATTTGTTCAGACAACCATAATAAATGAGATGAAAGCTGAGCAATAAATGATAGAATTATCTTTGGTTTTATGGTAGTTAACAAGATGTGTTCCTTGGGATACTCTATCATATTTTGTTTCAAGAAAGATATATATGAATTAACTCCACATGGACAATGAGGAACATGAACTGAATATATCCTTGGCTGTCATCACAGCTTGGCTGAATACAGTATCATTTGTGCACATTTTGAACCAATAAAACTGCACCTTAGTGCTTTCAAAAATGATGTAGGCTCTGTAGATCTCCATTGGTCAAAACTTTACTATGTACCCTATGCATCCAGCCAGTATGACAAGTGTCAGTTTCAGCTAATGAAGTCATTGGTGGTGTTACAGTCTCTGTCACAGTGACTACAGCTGCAGTTGATATGAAATGTAATAAAATACTATTGACTCTCATTTGACAAATGGCCATAAGCCGGATTTTATGATGGCCTCACATGCACAAAAGAAAGGGGAACTTGCTTCGTGAGATTGTCAATTAATTATAAAATTTGTCGCTTTCCACACGAAAGGGCGTATCCCGATTTTTGACGGTTTTGAGTTATCACCACCAGTACGTAGTGCTATCTCAGAACTATGTTCACATGAAACAACGTATCCTTAGCTCAAATAGTAATGAAGATATAGCATAAAATTCCTAAGGGCTTAAGCTAACTATCAATACGATCGAATCAGACGTAAATCGCTCTCCTTAAAAACGTGAAAAACAGGGATAAGCCCTTTCATGTGGAAGGCGACGAATTATACCAAACCCCTTGTTGTCTTTATCTGCAGACTGCACATGCTAGTCACTTATAAAAGCACTGACACAATAGTAAATCTGTCAATTCATAGGTTGTGTCTCATGTTTTTAGGATAAGCATGTGCATTTGAATGTATTTGGCCTTTATTCTATAGCAGTACAATCTCTTTCAACAGTGTCAACCTGTCGTCCTTTCAACATACTTTATGTCATTCTTTTTGGCTGGTGGCTGGCACTGGTTTACATCATTGTTGGGGCTCTCATGTGTCTGACAGTTGTGGGATATTCATATGGTAAATACTGATCTGTGTGTTTCCCGTACCTGTGAGTTGTTTTCTTTTGTGTTGTTGTCAGTGATTCTATAACAGCCAAGTTACCCAATATTGAATGCTGTATTTAACCGCAGCTCTTGTCAAAGATTTTGATGGACCATATTTTAGTCATCTTGTCAGTGAATTATTAAGCGAATGAATTTTGTGAGACTTCCTAAGGATTATCTGTTAGTCACATTTTTTTTTGTGTTGTGTAACAAACATTCAGTTTGCTCACATACACAACTAAATTAATCTCCTGAGGATGCATTGGAAATGTGGAATTAATTTCAGATGATCTCTTTGTTGTGGTGATAGCTCATTGGTTAACATCATTTTTCCACCGTTATGAATATTGCCCTTCATGCTCAACTGTCAGATATATCTTGACAGTATGCATTTCTGTTTTGTATGTCATTATACAAATCCAGATGCTGTGCCAGGCTACTTACATCTTTACTATTATTATTATTATTATTACCTCTGTTATTTGTACATTTATGTTCTCTTCTGTGTTTCTTCAGCAAAGTTCTGTTGGCGGATGGCTAGGTACTTTTTCTGGCCTTTTGGGAAATTTGTGCATCAGGTATGTGCCAGGCCTGTATAACCTTCTTTGGCCTGCACGCCGTGGAAGGTTTTTGACACTTATTAGAGGGACAAATCACTCATTGTGTACAACCTGGTTAATCAGCTAAAATATAAAATACCCCTTTTTTGGGGTCCTGCCAGCCAATGTTAGGATGTAGAAATATGTAAAATGATTTGTGATGTAAATAAAGCATCCAGTTTGAAAGTTGCAGGTACAATTTGAGCCTTCTAGATACAAAAAAATAAGGTGTGTAGGCCTATGTATTCGCACACGGTTAAAACCAGCCAAATGAAAAATTGGGAATCAAATCAGAATTCGAGGTGACCTTTTTTAAAAGACATTTGTGAAAAATTTTGGACATTGACCCCCCCCCCTTTTTCTACCCATTAAAAGTTCGGGCAAAACCTCCATGAAAGAAAATTTCCCGAAATCACAGTGATATATGTAGAATAACACAAAATGTTAATCAGGCCAAAAGAAGAAAAAACAATAGGTGCCAAAGACCTGGAAATGCTCCTGGCCTATTTCTTTGACTTTCCCTTGGTGTGCTATTCCAGACATGATATCCTCCAGTGACACCTTGCCAAACAGGAAATGTCTTTTTGGTTGGATAAATTTCCTGCCACAACACTTGTATAGGTCTTCGTAGTTTAGTTGTGCAAAGATCTTTGTATGTTAAGGGATCAGAATTGACAGTAAGTCTTATATCTAAGAGAAAATATAGAGTCAGATTTTATCTGCATGTAAGTGGGTTATGAATGAGGGACTAATGTGCGTAGTGAGGCTGGAGGTTTGGTATTGGGAAGGTACGTGTAGGCTTTCTGCACGTGTGTATTTTCTTGGGTTGGGAGTGGGGCAGGTGTAACAATCATGGGTAGCTGTTAAATTGGTTTTTTGACCCATGATAACCAAGACAAAATTTTATCAGCCAGAACAGCAGTATTATCCGTTGTTCACACACAGACGTGAAAAAGATAAGCTGTTCTGTTATAAATACAGAAGCCCATATTCTTTTTTCCAGATTTAGATACTGCTGACTTCACCTGAAATGTTATCCTGCTCACCTTTTACTTATATTCACCCTTTACAAATGGTGCACAATTTCAGGTGGCTACAACAAAATTCTGACTTTGAGAGAATTATTACCACTTTGGATACAGTTTTACTTCATATACNTTAGTTGTGCAAAGATCTTTGTATGTTAAGGGATCAGAATTGACAGTAAGTCTTATATCTAAGAGAAAATATAGAGTCAGATTTTATCTGCATGTAAGTGGGTTATGAATTAGGGACTAATGTGCGCAGTGAGGCTGGAGGTTTGGTTTTGGGAAGGTATGTGCAGGCTTTCTGCACGTGTGTATTTTCTTGGGTTGGGAGTGGGGCAGGTGTAACAATCATGGGTAGCTGTTAAATTGGTTTTTTGACCCGTGATAACCAAGACAAATTTTTATCAGCCAGAACAGCAGTATTATCCATTGTTCACACACAGACATGAAAAAGATAAGGGGTTCTGTTATAAATACTGATTTGTTCCAGATTCAGCTACTGCTGACTTCACCTGAAATGTTATCTTGCTCACCTTTTACTTATATTCACCCTTTACAAATGATGCACAATTTCAGGTGGCGACAACAAAATTCTGACTTTGAGAGAATTACATATACACATACACACAAGAAGTTAACACTATCTGATATAAGACTGAAATGTGCTGATGAAAAAGGAAACGATGAGTAATAAAATCTCAAAATAAATGCAGGATACTTGAATTAATTGAAATAGTAGGTATATAAAAGTACTTCAAACTGCACATTTACTGTTCATGCCTGACTGAGAAAGCTTACACTTTTGGAAATTTGCAGTTTAGTTTAAGTATGCCTTTATGTTTTGATATAATCACTGGTAGATACACAAGCTGGATAAGACAGTGATGACATTCCACAAGATGGGCAATGGGAAACTAGAAGATGGGAGCAGCCAGGGGAAAAGAATACAGAGCGCCACAGAGAGAGATTCCTTGCTGGGGTCAAAGAATGCCCACAGACCCAGGGAGTCTTGCTGCTGGGGATTCTGGGTAGGTTCACATTGTGATATGACCTTTTTTTGCCAAGAGGAATTTGGTGAGGTTAATTTTTTTCGGGCTCAGATTGGTTGACAAAAGATATAATGATGTGGATACTTATGCTTAGCAGTGTATTATGGCAAGTAAGTGAAAATAATTAAGTCAAGAAATATCATTAAGTTCAAATGAGTCATATAAAACGATTAAAAATATATGTAAAACAAGGAGTAGTTTGCCTCTTGAGCAGACTTATTCAGCTACCTTAGGGGTCAAGGTGTACAGCACTTTACATGATGTCATGGTGACCAGCAACCCTCTCACTGATCTCTGTGATGTGATGGTGGATGGACCTGTTATTAGGCCATTTGGTAAATGTTTTTAGAGTAATTGTTCTTTGATGTTAGGTGCATGATCAGGAAATTCATGGCCTGTTAACTACATGTAACTTCGTACACTTTATGTTAGTTGTGCAGTTTGATTTTATTTCATGTTTGTATTCCAGGAAAGAGGCACCTCCTACATCTGGCTGATCTTGGGAGTTCCCATACTGTTGATAGTACATTTTATAGTATGGGCCATCAGCTGGTTTTTCGTCATTTCAATACCTACAGCAAAGGTGACTTACCTATAAGCAGAACCTCCTATTTAGAAAAGTGTTATTACATATTGTTGCTTATATGCATGTCATGAAAAAAATTTTGTTCTGCCATAGAAGTCTGAGTGATAATTAGATGTATTTACTTTGCAAGTCTCATTATACTCGTATATTGAATGAACTGACCTCATAAACCAGAAGGACTGCAATGTATTATTTACAAAGATAGTTTTCTTATTCAAAGAGTGTAAACTTCTCTATGGCTGAAACCAGTCATTGATTTGCTAAATGGTGATATATACAGCAATTTTTGTTGCAGAATTGTCTTTCTTAGTACAGTGTATTTACTACTTGGGCATGTTAGTTGTATTATATTCTGGCAAATTTTGCTGAGAACTGATCGTTGCACTGTACAGAAACTTATTTGGAATAGACAACAGGTAAATGCCATAACATCTCAAGATAATATTAATGTCATAAGATGTTCCGATGTCATATATATAAATGTATAAAAGAACTGACACTGTTCATTTTCTGACTATTTCTTTAAAATCTTTTACTATTGCACCTGAACTTAGAATGGGGAAAAAATGAAACAGAGTTGGCTCCAAATATCAAGATGGGGATGATAAGGAGACAACACTGGAAATAACAGAGAGAGATATTTAACACCTCAAGCAAACAGCAATATTAAGGATAACATTCTTTCTCTTTCCTTAGCTCAACAGCAAAACAATGATGAAAATTTTGTACCTGCCACCTGATAATGTTCGAATAGGTGACTCTGGCCGTGCCCAAACTGTAAGTACCACATTCTTCACACATCACTTTTGTTGTGATTTCTGCTCAGCAAAGTCTAAACTCAGAACAATAAGAATTGAAGCCTGTTACTAATGTTCCTCACATAGTTAAAAAAATTTGCTTGATTCCATTACTTAAGAACATCCCTATGTTTTTACCCATTTGAAAGTATACTCTTTCACATGGCAGTTAGCAGATATCAGTGACACATCAACCAACTTCAGTTTTGAAGCTCAGAACTAGCTTCATGATAATGATATATCTACTGTGAAATATGAAATTGACTCCCATAAAACAGTCAGTGAAAATGGTGCTAACAGTATAGTCAGCTTTCCATGATAGCTTTTTTGATGTGAAGGAGGAAATGCAGATGAGCATAGTTTGCTTGAATGTGTTGGGGTCAAAGAAGTGTTTGGCCTATCTGTGATTTGAGGCAAATGTGAAACACAAAGTAAAAGCAAAGGTAAACTTGTTACAGAAAACCTGGTGTGAGGTCACAGTGATTTTAACCTCGACATTACTTACTTTTTTTTCTTCTCTGTCTGCTGGCTAAATTTCTGAAATACAAAAAACAACAATGCCAACTTTGGTAGCACTTGGTGCATCCTGGCGCATTATAGTGCTCAGTTTCAAGTGTACACTGTATGTCAGACATAAATGTTTTCAAAACTTTATGGATTGCATTTCATTGTTCAGCTCTATTACATTGTCTTATTACTGTCATGATGTTTATTTACATTGCGTATCTGAATGTGTATCCAGGAAAGTGATGCTGAGGTGAGTGAAATCATCATGTACTCACATCAGTCTGTCAACTTCTACTACTACAAGTACACAGTTGATGGTGTCAACATTATTCTGGCCAGTATCCTTTTATATGTGTAATAAGTAAAATGAAAGCTTGACATGGATCTGTCATTTCTCATAAACATAGATTACAGTACATAACTAGTGTCTGGAAGTTATTTGGTAACCAAAACAGCATAGCTTTACAAAGCAGTTGGTGATGCGGACACATGTCAGAAAATTGACGTGGACCTGTTGACGTGGCATTTCCCTTTACTGTGATGTTCTCTTAAAGTCGAGGGCATACCCAGATTGTAATTATCAAAGCCTATATGAGTCCACTCTTATGTGAGAACCTCTGTAGAATTGATGGTGTTTTGCTAGAACTTGCACTCATGTATTCAGATATTTCTCATAAGCTGAAGTTGTGCCAAAAAGCTGCAGTTTCCAGATAAAGGACCCTGGATATCTGAATAATAGGAAGTGATGAAGGCAGTTTGATTTGGGCAAAAAGAGTCTTGTACAATAACATTGAAAGAAAATTAAGTATGCAGTCAGAAACTTAAAGTCTGATCAAGTAATTAAAATGTTGCATTGTAAGAAGTCAAGCTGTGTGGAGGACATCATGTTTGTTTTTCTTCATAAGTGTGGCTCTTGTGCATTAAATAGTAGTACATTTAGCAAGTTCAAGATTAGAAAGTAGTATACTTGCAGCTTTTTTCTTCTTTTCTGTTTCTCTGGTAAATACTTTTTTTGGCAGTTGATCTGACAAATATTGATCTTGCTCTGGGTAGGGAAATAGCCTACCATATCATTACTGATTAACAGAATTTGTGAACCTTTTAATGGTAATACATGTCAAGTAAAAGGCATTTTCATAGGATTATCCTTGACTTACCTAAGATCTGCTCATTTTTGTCATCTTGTCGATCATACTTGGCTATGCAGTGGATGAAACTATCATTAATGGGGTTACGGTAGGTATAGATGGTGTATCTGAGTTTGTGGTTGAATGTCTGATGTAAGAGAATGTCGCTGTTCTCTCTTAATTTCTTTGCTTGCTTTCCCTATACAGTATTTGGCAGCATGTCTGTAAAAAGGCACTGAATTGTAATGGAATACTATTTAAGAACTGGTTAAAATTTGTGTCAGTATGATCAGTAGTGAATAAATAGATGCATGTAATATTAATTATTTGTAATACTAGTACATCCTTTGTTTCAGAAATGCATTCTGAGTGTATTGGCAATCATTCCCCTGACATACTACATTGGAATGGCCATCACAAGGTAAATTTTGTTTGATGTCCCTGTTATTATGTCAGCAGTTGGTGTATGTAGGACATTGAGGGAACTTTTCTGGTAGTCATCAGTTTCTGTGAGGAGTTATCAACTCTGAGGCCTAAGCTGTTTATTTTAAAAGAAGTAGACAGCAGTCCACTTCTATCTTCGTTAGTACTCCTTGATTATAGCATTACTTCAGCTTTGTCTTTGAGGGCTGTGGTTTTGAGAAGGTTTCAGTAGATGCATATAGAATTTCATTTTAACTGTTGTTTATTATGGGCCAGATTGATTCAGGCATCGTAGTAGGGTTTCAGGCCAAGTTAGGGACATGTTGATGTGTGTCTGGTTGGCAGTGACACAGAACCAGTGAGGGCTGGCATGTGGTTCATATCAGAGTGAGTGAACAAATCTGTGTTGATGCAGTTCTGAGTCTAAAAAGACTGTAAGTGAGTTCAGTTCTGTTTTCTCCTTGCCATTTCACAGCATCTCGGCACAGAGCAGCTTTGCAGTGGGAGCCATCCTGAATGCAACATTTGGGTCCATGGTGGAAGTGATCTTGTTCATCATCATGTTGAAGAAAGGTAGAGACACTGGACAGGAGTGTTACCAGGAGCTGGTCAAGTCTTCTCTTACTGGTATGTGGGCCATTCCATGGATCTTGTCATGTCATCTACCAAAAAAACAAAGCTGCAGCTTTATTATGTTGAATGCTTGAACTATGTAGTTTTATCCCATTTTTGCATTTGTTCATGTTCAAATAACAAATTCTCATAAAAGTGCATGACACTGCAGCTTATGATGTTAGTGGTTGTTATTGCTAATTTTCCTTTCCTTGCTTGAGGTTGTGTAGTATTTATTTTCTGTGGTTTCCTTTAGTATACATCCTGAGTGGAAACTTTTCATTCATCTTGTTCCCATGATTCAAATGCTCGGTGGCTGTAATGGTTTGAAACTTTGCATGTGGTAGCTGTGACTGTAGTTTATTGATTGATTGATTGAGAAGTGACATATCCAGGCAAAATGAATCTTCTGTCAACACTAATTACTACAAGATGTAACCTGAAGTTGACAGCTTAATAAATGATCGTGGATTTTTATCATCTAGAAAGTAAGCAGCTGAATTCTAAATTCTTGAATAAAGAAAAATGGATAATTTATTGTCAGGATGCAATGGCATGATTGGCTAGCATGTTTGCCTGACTGTGTCTTACACTTATACATAAGGTGCTTTTAAAGCAGTTTGGAGGTTGCAGTGGAGCAGAAAGAAAGCAATTCTTTTGACATGGATAAAAATTCTGGTTGTAATGTTAAGGAGATTTGTAGAAGAGGCTGCTGTCACCAGACTAGCTTTGATTTGAGCATGGACAAATATTATGGTAGAGGCCATTTTGTAATGTTCAAAAGTCATGCTCAGAGCTTATTACGAATTTCAGGGGATTCCATAAGATGTTGTGTATTTAAAATATTTCAGAATATCCACAGGACTATTCAAAGCTACCTAATATTTTAGGATTTGGAAAGTGTTATGGAATAGTGCTTATTTCATATGATTTTTTTCATAACAAGTATGTTTGAGTATATTTAGTACCATTGGCCAGTTGCAGACCCAGTGCTGATTTCTTGAAGAAACTAATGATATATCATTTGTATATTTTCAGGTGCTATTTTGTGCAGCATCTTATTTATCCCAGTAAGTAGCAACATTTTTGTCATGTTTGTGTTAAGGAACTCATTATTTCACGGCAAGCAAGAGTATTTTTCTTTTGTTTTATTTATGGAAAACTGTTTAGTTTTTATTATGAATTGTGATCGGTGATTTAATATTAGCCTGTCAGCTAAACCAGTTTCACCAATCCTAATTTTTTTGGTGCTTAGTGCCACAAGTCACTTGTGTATCTGTTCTGCTCCCCTTTCATATATTCACAATTCCTGTTCACTCATCCACATTTGGTCACTGGACCAGTAAGGCCACTGGACCAAAAGCTTAAAATTTATCTTAACACAACTGTGAAGGTCTTTCCAATAGCCTCCACTAATTATCTCATTCAAGGCATAATACTTCATGTCCACGCATTCTATGATAGATTTTGTTACACTTTATGACTAGATAGTCTCCATGCCAATTCTATGTGTTCTATTTCAAATCTTCCCTCAGGGAATGTCCATGGTCATCGGTGGTTTTAAATTCAGGACTCAAAGATTTAATCCAAAATCTGCCAGCATTAGTGCTGCTCTTCTCTTTGTAGCAGTTGTGGGTGAGTATGTTCTCTCTCTCCCATTCTTTTTTACTCACTGTCTTCATCCCTCTTACTGTCCTTGCTCCTCCCCTCTCCAAATCTCATGATTCTTGTTACTCTTCCCTCTGTGTTATTACACATTCACATTCATATATGTGTGAGTTCATAGAGTGAAGGTAGGTTATGGTTTATCTCTTTCAGTGTCAGTAGTTGTTGGTTGTAGTGGAATACATGTATTAGTAAAGTTGTCCACTGAGTTAGTAATACGCAGATGTGTTATGTAGGGCTCCACATTTGGAAAGAAGATTCATTACGCCAGCAAACAATTAATTTATTATAATAATGCTCATGGTCCTGATTTCAGTAGAACCAAATATAATTTATGGGTATGAAGCTTCTGATGTGAGCAGTTTCTTTAAATATTTATGTGCAGAAAAATCCATACATGAAGACTTTTACATTGTCGACTGTTTGTTTCTCCAGGTGTCTTTGCGCCAACTATTTTCTCGAAGATATTTGGAAGCCTGAGATGCCAGGGATGTGAGCGCATTTATGAAGAATTTATGATTCAAACTCCTGAAACTGCCAAGCCTGTCTTAGCGAATGACTCTGCAGGCTTTCTATGTCAGCAGTGTGAACAGTCACTGGTGAGTCAGCTGAGCTGGAAGAAGTTCGCAGCTGATTTACATAAAGGGTCTTGGATCAGCTAATGTTTAGACTGAACTTTGCTTTCATGAATAGTAATTAATTTAATCTTGTATTTTTCTGATGTCAGTTTTATTCATTAATTCGCTGCGATCACAGAGTATGAGTCCATACTGAGTATTCACCACGACACCTTTATTTAAATCTCCTAAGTTGCAAACTGCTTGCTGAGAAAATTTATGAATAATGTATCATAAACTGGTGTGCTAAAGCAGAGGTGACAGTTTTGGCGATATTTTCTTTTCTCAGAATATTCTTTCTTTTAAATTCACAGCAGTGAAGTTTGTTTTCTTGTTTTCCTCCACGTTAACACAGAGTTAGAATAGTTCAATTGTTTCTGTGGTTCTTTCAATAAAGGAACAAAATTATGGTGAAATGTGGAGGAAAAACACTGACTGCAAAACCAGAGTGAGACATAAATGGTGTGACCATTGCCACACTTATGTTTTTTTTTTGTTTTTTTTTAAGCTAGAGTAACACTTGTCTCTGAGTTTGAAAGTAGTATATTAGTAATTTGTCTTCAACTATCCTTTCAGAGTGGACTACATGGGGATCGCTCACTCTATGAAAAGCATATTGAGCCCCTGGTTTATGCAATCTCACTGATCCTTCCTATAGCCTATGTCATTGGCTTGCTTTTCACTATGAAGACACACTCTGCCCACGTTTTTGAGGAATTTGAGAGAGAGCTGAAGGAAGAGAATGCCCAAAATGGTAAGAATTCTGCCAGAGTTACAGATGACTTTAACCGCCTGTCTGGCAAATCGTAGAATTCATGATGGAATTATAGGCTGACGTTTTGGAAACATTTTTCTTCCCATCATAACGCAGAATCAACCCATGAAAAAGCTTAAGCACTTCAGGACTAGTGTTAATCATGGCAGATACATAAAACCAGGGTAAAACCAACTTTTACATGAAGGAAAGAAAGGAACTTTTTGGGTGACTTGCAGTCACTTTTGTTAATCACCACCCAGTGCCATGCACATGATATGACATGTTCTGCCTCAATACATACTAGCCTCCAGCACCTCCATCTCTTACTTTCATTCCATCCCAGGTCATCATGGACATGCCCACTGGTCAAGGATCAAGAGCACCATTATCCTGCTCTTAAGTGCAGTAGCTATTGCCTTATGTGCAGATCTGATCTCTGAAAATATCCAGCCTCTACTGGAGACCACAGGCATTTCTGAGGTGAGTTCAGATGGCAAAGTCTTTGCTCATCATTTGGTTGGCAGTTGATTTAGTAGCTGTTAGTGTTCAGGGCCAAATCCATCACACTGGCTGTATTTTCTCAGTTTTCATCCATCTCTTATCCACTTTTCTTTCTTCTCCGAAAAATTAGTGCTTATGATTTAACGTAGTGCCTCAGAGTATTTTGCACTGGATTTTGTGTGCATTATGAATGCATTATTGTTACTATCATCATGAAACTTTCTTAATGGACTACAATGATATGTGATTCTCAAGCTCTTTTGGAAAGAGGATAGGATGCCAATTTCCGGTTCACCGTATTTAACACAATGGAAGAGAGATTTTTGTCTGGTTCTGAGACAGACATTTTCGGATGTGCATAAATTATGCAGTTGAACAGTGCCAGTTTGGGGAAGACAGAAACTACCAAAGAATTACCTATGACCATGTCTTAAGAACTTATACACTCATAAACTGTTTTTTTATTGTTTAGCTTCACCCAGTAAAAACCACCTGATAAGAAATTAATTTGCATATTTTGTGGGTACACTTTCCATGTTGCCAGATTGCCCTATTTTATACCAGCTCACCTTGGGCAATTTCCTGGGCTCCCTACAGATCTTGGCAACTCGCTAGCTTTTGAGCATATGACATAAGCAAATTTGTGTACATAAGGCCTTTACATCCTCAGAGCAAGCCTTGCATTGCAGGGTCCATGTTTACTGGTCCCACATATACCCATGTTTCTCCATGGGTATTCATGTTCACTAGCCTCCAGAAGTGAATGCATCACCTTGCCTATTCGTGAATAGTCAATGCACAAGGTGTCATTTTGAAGCAGAATAAACTGTGTAGGATTTTAGCCTTCAGTTTCATTGCTTTCAGGTTGAAATGATTGATAGTTGCCTCTTGTGAATTGGGCAGAAGCTTTTTATTTGTTGAAGATTGATAGTAGCCCCTTGTGAATTGATCAGATGCTTTTTATTCGTTGAAAGAGAGTTATGGCATAAGTTAAAGCACCTGACAATCTGATGGAGTATCAGTAATTGATAATTAAGGAAAATATTCAAGATTTTTAAAACCATTTCCAAACTGGCTGCTGCAGATTATTTTGTTTTAAAAAAAAAGCAACCAAACTATCTATACTTTGATTTTGTGAAAGTGAATGTATTCTATGGTCTTGTAAAATAAACTCCACCACTTGGCATACCCATATTACAAAGAGAATGACTTTGCAAGGGAGTGGTAAAATAAACCAAAGGAAGTTTGATTTCGAAGTAGCAGAATATAGTCCAGTGTGAGAAATTTGCTCCAAGACTCGAATGTACCGCTTGAGAAATTCTGGCATCCTTGTGCATTTTACTCATCATACAACAAGAACCAAATTACCAGGCTCAGATAAGACAGATTTTATGTGTTATATTTGCCAGATATCAATTTTAGTATGTGAAACTCAGCTGTTCCTTTTGTAGCAGGTAAACATTTTTAAATCTCTGCATCATGCATGAGAACCAGCATGAGCTCGCATGCTAGGCTTTTAAAGTTTGATTTGTAAGCTTTGGAGGTTTGTTATAAGAACACATGTCTGGAGAGTTTAGTTGCAGTGTATATTATTTGCTCATCTTGCACCCATAATACAAGGGGTTTCCCAAACAGAATGATACAGGGGCCATAACTCAGGAAATAATGCATGAATTTGTACCTGCTGTCCGGTTACTGTTCAAAGTACTTCCCTTTGGCATCCACACACTTTTGAAGTCGGGCTACCCAGTTCACAAGAGCCGTTTTGTAGTCTTCTTCGGGAATACCCTTTAGACACTGATAGATAGCTGATCCAAGGGCCAATCTGGTTTGAAATTTTCTCACAGGGAGCAAGGTTAGGCGAGTAGGGAGGGTGTTCTAGAACTTGGAGATTATTTTTATTTAAGAAAGCTTCTGAGATTTGTGGGAAGGGGCATTATCATGAAGAATTTTTATTCCTCTGGTTCCAGTCCTGGGGCGATTTATTTCAAAGTGGCTAATCAGCTTAGCAAGAATGTTTTTGGTGTAAAAGTCACTGTTGATGTGTTGATTTGTTTTACATGGCTTTTGAATAACTAATCCCCTTGTATTAAAAAATACAGTGTACATGACTTTCCTCATAGACTTATTTCTCCATGTGATTTTTGCTGGTTCTGACCCTTTCGGTTGCTATGCCATGTTTTGTTGTTTGCGGTGAGGCTCATTAAAGTACATCCAAGTTTCATCACCTGTGACGATTTCACCTAGTCTCTTACTGTCACAATTTTTTTATTTTTCTAGGAGCTGCTGAGCATATAGTAACTTGACCCTCTTATTTTCATCAGTCAAAATATGGGGAACCCAACAAGCAGATAATTTCTTGAGCCCTAGATCATCAGGAACAATGCGATGGACCAATGACGAACTGATCCCCACTCTTTCGGCTATCATCTCAATAGTAATTCGATTGTCTTCGTCGACTATGGCCTTCACAGCATTGATCTGAATGTCAGTGGCAATTTGTCGTGGGGTCCCTTTATCCCTGTTTTCGGAAATTTCCAATTGTCCGCTCTTGAAACGATTCACCCAGCAAAAACAGTGGGCCTTGAAACAGAATGTGATATTCCATCACACTGTTAAGTTTCATAAATTTCCTGTGCCCCCTTTCCAATTGCTGTACAAACCTTTATGTACGATCGAATATCAGCTTTGTGAATGATAGTTTTTTATTCATAATTCTATGCAGTGTCCGCTGGTGACTAACTTTGAGGGTCCGTAACTTTCTTATTTTTCTGTGGATTTCATTAATGTTAGACTTGAACGATGCAGGAAATGACGAATTTATCATAACATGAAGTTCATTTGAATAGTGCTTTGTGGTGCATGGAAAGTCGGGAAATCTCATTCTGTTTGGGAAACCCCTCGCACTAAATAAATAGTTGATTTTAGAGGGAAAACATGATCGTTTTCAGTAATTGTGCATATTTATGAAAATGTAAATTTTCCATTGCCTCCATCATAAGCAGTAAATGATGAATTCTTGCCGGCAATAACGGCATGTCTGTGTCTTCATTACCATGGTAGGCATCATTCACACACAGGGCATGTTGTTTAGAACAATAATGAAGATTGACATGCACCAATATTAGGTAAAGAAAAGAACGGAGAATTGAATTTCCAAATACGTATGCTGTTATACAAGAGAAACAATTTCTAAAAGTAGAAGCAGCTGCCCATTTACTTTTCAGATACTAGTAGAGCAAACAGCAAGCCATTGTCGAACATTGATGTACCTTTGCTAGTAAACCTGACGAAGAGGTTCGTTGGAATAAAATATTGCAATGCATGCATTGGTATCCATAGCTAAGATGGGTCTCTGATGGTTGAGTGGTCTTGAGAACCTGCATGCTTGATCAGGTCTGGCAGGTATATTTGGTGTAACCTCAAGACAGTTGGTGAAAAAGACTCTGTAATCATTTTAAGAGTTTGCCATTTTAACTGTATTCATTTAGTTTTATAGATGCAACTCAACCTCTTCTTTTTCCCCAGTATTTTATTGGTGTGACCATGTTGTCCTTGGTATCAGAGCTGCCTGAGGTTGTGAATGGAGTCCAGTTTGCTTTACAGAATAACGTGAACTTAGGGTAAGGCATGAGGCATAGCTGTCTTTACTGTGACTGTTCCATCTTGTCAGCTAAATTCACCTCAAAGTTTTTTTTTCTGTTTTGCATACTTCATTTATTTGATTCATGACATATAACTAAAAAGGCAAGGGAAGACATCAACAAATTATGGTGTAGCTCTGCAGAAATCATCTCTTGACAGTACTTAATTATGAGTTTCCCCCCTTGTCATAAGTCTGAGGGGGGATTTGTAAAGTTTTAGAGGGCTTTGAGTTTTTGCCAAGGAATGCAAGTTTTGGAGTGGAGGAAAAAAAGGGAGATTAGCATGCATTCGCTGTCTCTTTAAAGGGGATTTTGAAATTCAAGGGATGAATCATGCATTGTGGAGAAAACACTACCTTTTTGATCATTTGTTTTGATTTGTCATCTTTTTATACAGGTTGTTCCTGATAGATTACTATGTTGGCTGATGCCATCTGATCAGCTTGTAGAAGGGGGAACGCTACAGTAGATTATATGCATTCTTATGGGAATGGCTGAAAGTCCAGTACTCATTTTAAATCAGTGAATAACCCAGGACAGTTTGCTGTATAGAGCTTTACTCTCCATGCTCTGTTCATTGTGATGGTTATGACAATAGTCGTCAAATGAAACAGAGCAAGTTATTAGAATAATCCTTCTTTAAACTGTTCTCCAATCTGTCTTATTTTTTTTACAGGATAGAAATTGGCTGTTCAACAGCCATCCAAGTATGTCTTGTACAGATTCCACTCTTGGTGCTGGTCAACATAATCTATGTAAGTTTACTCTTAGCTAACTTTTGCATTTAGTTGAAGAATGATTTTATTTTAGAAATTTTGAGGACCTTTAAATAATTCTTGTTTAGATCATTGTTAATTGGCACATTTTCAGGATTTGTGAAGTCCTTGAAATAGGATCCAAGGATGTAATCATAGAATCTGTTGATATGTACTCACAGAATATGAAAAATGATTTGTGAAGAGCTGTTTCATGTGAGACTGTAGATAAATGGATCAGAGAAATGTTGAAATTGTTTAAGGCACAAATTTTGTTTTTGGGCACAGGTAACAAATTTTAACACTTTTCAGCATCTAGATCAGTAACAACAACACTTTTCAGCATACATTTTCAAACCATTACTGTAACTGACACTCACTACATTGAACTTATATACTGTGAGTGTTTCTCCCATGCATGCCTAAATGCTGAAAAGGTATCTCTGGAATCACTTTGTTCACAACAGCTGGTTAATAGAACCGAGAGCATACATATAAAGCTTATACCATCATAGGAAATCTCATGTCATGTATCTCTCCTTAAATGGTCACAGATTAGCTACTAACTACCTTTTCTTCTTCACCTCTCTTCTTTCAGCCCATGGGCTTCTATGTGGTGTTTAATGATGTCCATCTGTGGGCTGTCATATTCTCAGTAGTCATCATCAACTACATTTTCCAGGATGGAAAGAGTGACTACTTTCAAGGTCAGTTTTGATTCAAGTTTTGTTTCTGTGTAGAAAATCAGTAAATAGAAGTTAAAAGAAACTTTTCAGTGATTACCTGCTGTCAGAGACGCCTTTTTTTGTATTTCGCACAGCATAAATGCGATCTGTTGTGTACTATTAACCTTTTGACCGCCTTATGCCCAAAAAATTCTGTGATATTGTTTTGCACCTAAAGAAAAATACAAGGACTGCATTACTACTACACTTAACATATGATATTTATTGACACACTATTGTCCCTCCCTTTAAAAAAATCTGTTATATTAATAAGGTCTCAGATCTTCTGATTTCTGTGCTTTGATATGCAGGATTTATGTGTGATCTGTGGGAATGAAGGGATTAGCACAATATTCAGTAATCTCTCTGATGAAAAATGAAATTCAGGAGTGATTGAAATTGGGAACAAAGCAGCTTGTGTATCATTGTGTGAAGATGACAACAATAAATTCCAGAAACTTTTATGCTTCAACATTTTTTCACCATTTCTCTGCCCAGGATAAATATTAAGTCCAAAAATGAGTTTTAAGGATTTACAACAATATTATTTCTATGTATCAATTTAATAGGTGATAAGTAGGATAGGTGCTGGAAATTTCCCCAAAATAATGAAAGTTAAAAAAAATGCAGACACATATTTTATCAATTTCTTAAGATACAGATCTTGGCATGTGGATCTGTATACTTTATACAGTGAAGAATGTGGTTATCCATAGGTTGTTAATCAAGAAGCAGAGAAATAAAACTGCAACCTAACAATCTGAAAATAAGGATGGCTGGTTTTAATTCTGAATCTCAGCTGCAAAAATTATCCTATATATATAATCTCATTAAGTCTGAAAAGAAAAGTCCCAGATATTAGGAAAAGCACTGAGTTGTCAAATTTCATAGGCGGAGGTAGAATAGCTATGAAACATATAACTGTTAGCGTTTATAAAAGCTCTACAGTAATATGATTATCAGCTTGCCAACACAAACTGATCATTTCATTATGAGTGTACTAGCTCAATAGATATAACGAGCTATCAGTAACATTAGGCAACAGCTTTTCCTACCCTCCCCCAACATACACAACTACACTGCACAGTTCCTCAGAGCGGCTGCAGAGAACTTCTCAATATCACTACATGGCATTGAACCGAAGAGCAAAAACTCAAGTGGCTGAATCTGTAACAACAACAACAACAACAACAACAGACATTGCAAAGAGTTTCTTCTCTTCCACAGGCTCCATAGTGGTGTTCATCTATGTCCTGCTGATGTGCATGTATTTCTTCATGATCACTCCAGATCACGCACTGTGTCACAGTGATGTCAGTGATGGGAACACACCAACAACCTTGTCACCCAACACAACACTGAATGACACCAATTTATAGCACAGTTTTCACTGATAAAAGTGATTATTCAAACTATGTATAGTCAAGCTTTGCTCAACCTTTGAGATATTATTATTATAACATGTTAAGCATTAAGTGTATAGCAGAGTATAGAGCTAGTCTACTGTGCAACAACAAAACACCATAGAATCATATAGCAAATACTGATTGTATGGTGTTTTATCGTTGCATGGCAGCATTCTTGAATCTAAGATGTGGTGTCAAAGCAACATTATGATGCCAAGTCATTCAGTTTATTCCAGCTTTTACCATCACATTTTCATCAAGATCATCCATGATCCGTTTTGACAGATTAATAGTAATAGTTTCATTCAAAGCCATCATCTCAGATTGTGAGTATGCCTCAATGCTAGTCTTGATTTGGGATTGTATTCAGAGAGGAGCTGTTACACATCTTAAAGCAAAATGGCATTAGGAAAGGAAACCCCACAAGGGGTATGAGTGAATGTAGCATTGATTTTGAATGACATCAGAAACATGCTTAGCAGTATTGGTACCAGATCTAATTGTAGATGAAGCCCACACAGGCTTGTCCCAGATTCAGTCCAACACGTGACACTGACTTTAAAGATAAATCACAGGATCTGTTTAACATTGTAGCTATAGCCTGGGATCTGAGCAATTATGCTGTATGAAAGTTCAGGCNGTGCACAATCATTTAATGAGCAAATCAAAGTTTAATCAGTCATATCATTATTATGCTGTTTATTGCATTGTTGGCTCAGCTGTTTTTAAAGTAGTGTACGGTATCTCTGGATAAAATCTGTTCCATGTAAACATTCTGTAGTAACTATAGATATGCACCAGGTGGCCAAAAAAAAAAACCATCTTAGGTCCAGTAGCTTCAAAAGTTACATGGAAACAGACATGAAATTTTGAGTAAATTATCAGAAGATATAAATTATACTTATTGTAAGTTTCATTGATTTAGGTCAACGCAAACAAAAACACATGTCAAAAAATGGTGTGCTTGGGCCAGTGTGTCAGACACAAGTCTGAAATGCTTTTGGTAGAAATCTGTTTTAATTCCTATAGTTGTGGCACAGTTATAGCATCTGCATTTTTTTAAATTCATAGCATTTTACATTTATCTGCTAATGTGTGCCAAATTTCAGTTGCATAAGATTTGAATATTAATATATAAAGCAAGTGAAGACATATATATATTTTTTTTTTTTTTGGCCACCAGTATATAAATGGAATGGAATCTATATTTGGTCAATAAGGCACAGAACAAGAACAGGGACTGCAAAGGAGGCCCACTGTGCGACCAATGCAGTCACAGAGCACAGAACAAGAGGGATCTAGAACAGATGTGCTTACTTGTCTTAGATCTCACTCTGCACCTGATCTCTGTCACTGAACCTTTCAAATCTTGAAACAGTGGTGAGAAGGTGAAACTTAACTTGCAAGTAGGAAATCTATGTATGTTCGGATATGGCATGTGCATTGTCCATTATCATGCTCATTTTGATGTGCAGTAGTCCAGATGACCACAACATCAGTATGTATAGACATTTGGATTTTAATATCTTTGAAATTCAGAATCTTTCAGGTGTATAAAGATGATATAATCATATGTGTTACTGTTTCTTTCCATCCATATTACCACATTCCAGGTTATGTTATTTGTTGAAGGTGCTTTACATACTTTCATGAAAGATAACTTACTTTCGGAGACCCGGGACACAGGTTGTTGGAGTTTGTTACTTTCGGTTGCCATTACAGGCAGGAGAGTATGTTGTTCTGCAAACGGCAGACCTAGATAATTTATGCCCAGGTTGTCTGCATGACCTTTTTGTTTTCTTATGTTTTCTCACACTCACTTTTTAATGAATGGAATAAGGAACATACATCCATTTTATGTGAGTATCTCAGTGCATTCATTGTTTTGAAATTGGTAATCAGAACTGTGTTGTGCCTTTTTACTTAAGTTTTCTTACATTTTATTTGCACAGTTGATTCCACTTAATCACAACTCTTAAGGAGAATGGGGGTGTGATTGAGTATCACTGGCAGTTTTGAGATCTGTTTATTGAAAAATTTTGCAATTAAGTGAAAATTACAGCTAAACAGTTTGAGATTAAGCAGAGTCAACTGTAATAACAAAGTCCCATTGTGTTTTAGAATATTTGATATATCTTTAAAGAAGGTACATATTGTTATGCTCATTTCGCTTTTGCCTAAGTTATTTTTTTGATGATTTGAGTTTTTTATATTATTATGATTTTCCATTTATCTTACAGTTAAACAACTGTAGAGTTTGACTTGTAATTACAAAAAAAGTGTGGAGACTGCAGACGGGTGAAAATCAGTGTGTAAATAGTGAAAACAGATCCCGTCATAGAAACCAATAAAAGAGTTTAATCAAATATATACTAAAAATCTTATAATATAATCTTGTATTATAAGATTTTTAGTATATATTTGATTAAACTCTTTTATTGGTTTCTATGACGGGATCTGTTTTCACTATTTACATATTGTAATTACAGTATATCCCAATTTACAAGCTAAGCCACATCTGGCTCATTTTGCTTTAAACAACAGGGTGAGAGCGCTAAATTTTTCAAAATCACAAAAATAACTTGCGCAAATGTTAAATGAGTGTAACAATATATAATATCAGTGAATGTGTGGTTTTGTTCTCAGGCAGTATTTGTTTCTTAATACATGACGCTCCAAGCTACTTACTTTGTTATCACTTTCAGGCCATCTGCTTTGCACTCGCTGTGCCATTTTTTTAACATCATATTTGTACATGTTATCATTTCTGTATGTCTGTCACAGTGGTCACAGCTGGTTTAATTTTTTATCAGACCTTTATGTGGTTATGTTTACCGTACTTACTATTTTGGGTGCTTCAGATTTTCTAAAAATTCCATTCTTTTTCAGACACTATTGTCTTGCTAAAGATTGCATCTGATTTTACGGCTTGCAGTCTCAAACAGCTGCAGACATTTCATTTAATTTGTCTGGATTGTCTCTTTAGCTTAGATGAGCTTAGATTTAGGCCCAATTACAAGAAAATAATCACTGTTTGGACATTGCATTGCATTTGCCAAACATTTTTGCATAGAATTATTTTAAAAATTTGGCTTGGGTTTTGATTATTCCTTAGACGTAATTTACATTTTGTGATTTTTACTGGTGAGTTTGTTTTTTTTCCTCACCTTGTATTTTGTCGCTTGTGATGACATTCAAGGTTTTACACTACAGATGCAACTCTTTTGCTTTATGCAGTTCTCCACTTGAATGCAAATTTGGTATCATTTTGTTCAAAATTTTATATTGGTTTTGAACAGAGTATCACGGTTTGTGAACGAGCTGAAAAACTTATGCATTAAAATTTTATGAAAAATTAGATGTCTTCATGTTTAGGATAAAGAAAAAAATAAACAAAATCCTGTTTTTATTTCCTCACTTTATTAATGTAGACAACAGAGTTGCATAGGGAGATGGATGATACGATGTGGGACAGATATGCAAAGAAAGTCTGTGTTGTTTTTAGCACTGTCTTAACAGCTTTGGTCAGTTCAGTTTCAGTATTAATCCCACCATCTTACTTGCCACTTGTATCTCTTAAAAACAGTAAGAAACTATCAGAGATGGACAGATGAATGCTTTGTTTTAGTGCCCTTCATATGTCACCTTTTTTTTTTCACAGCTGATAAGGAATCATGCCATTTGTCTCCCTTTCTAACATACAGCTGATAAATCATTGACAGTGGTCTGTCTTGTAACATACAGGTGATAATTTTAATTAGTCTGTCACTTATTGCATCTCGTCATTTCTTGTATTTTAGGGCTGCTCATCATTTAGGACAAGTGATTACCTTTTGCTTTATGCCAATTACCTCTTTTGTGGATTGGATGAGAAAGGGGATGGGGGAGGGGGGGTGTTCACCAAATGCTCATGAACCTCCCTGTCTCCCCAACCCACCTACAATTTTTTTTATTTTTTACAAATACCACTCGAAACACCTTTTACTTGTTGTTAGTGCTAAGGAGCTATTCATCTCATAGCTCTATATCCTTGACACCGGAGGCCAGAATGTAGTGTTATTTCCTGTAAATTATGAAATCCAGAGATGCATATTTTTTATCCGATACTCAGGAGGGGATCAGTAATTTGGGGCATCCCCCCTTTTGCTTTTCCCCAGCTTTTTTCAAGCCCTGCACCTGTCCTTGTTTTAATATGCAAGCTTTTGTGATCGGTAGTTGCGAAGAAAGGGATCCAGGCTTTTGATAGTCAGATTCTATAGGCCAGTCTCTTGTGTTTAAATGCCTATGCTGGAATGACTAAGTTCTCATTAAAAAAAAAAAATCTCAGTAGAGACATGCACCATGTTCTAACCATGTTATTACGTTTACTGTTTGTTATGTTTGGTTGTGCATGTTAGCAAGTTTCAATAAAATGGCATCAATTAATCAGCCAGTATATATTTATGTTTAAAGAAATAAAACAGTCAGTCTTGGTGTCACCCAGCCTGTCTGTAGACACCCTTTCCATATTATAGTGGCTCACTTGCTGTGCAAGTACTCATAATAATTAACTGGCCTGTTCAGTTAGAAATGATGAATCAAATCTTATGATGCATTTAACTAAAGTATACCCAACATGTAATTTCTGCACAGATATGCATAAAATGTGTTGTATGCGAAAGCTCAATGTAACCCTTGCTGCTTAGTGATAGTAGTCATGTAAAAACTTTATTCCAAGGTGGCAGTGTACATCAGTGAAAGGGATGTATGTTATTTGTACCCTGGTTATCTGATAGGTAGTTATCTGAAGTTATTCACTACAGTAGCACCTATTCAACTAAACACCCAACACCTTGTAGTTGGTTATGAACCTCAGTTATTATAACAGGCACACTATTTGTTCATGAGGTGTATTGAGTTGTTACTCTCATAGGTATACACAAGGACTGTATTTGGGTTTCAGTCTCATTATTCTGGATACAAAGTGAATGTTTTATGAAACACTGTTACTGGTAGACGGACCATACTATAAGTAGCTGTGAATGTCTTTAGTACTGTGAGAACTCTATTGGTTGTGAGTCATAACTAATATATGAATACTGTACTTGGTCCCAAACCTCCCCAATACACTGAGTACTGTACTTAGTTGTTAGCCTCATTAGAACATTGTGTACTGTGCCTAGTTGCGGGCCTGATTGACTTGTTGATTGCCGTACTTGGTTGTTAGCACTGAGTACTGCACTTGGTTGTGAGTCTTAGTAAGAAGATATTGAAAAGTGTACTTAGTTGTAAGAGTTGTGTACCTTGTTGATTCGCTCAGTTCTGTTTTGAGGAGCACTGATATTTCACTACTTTATGGCCTTTTTCATGAGATGCCTGCACATTGTTTGGCCTTAACTTTTACGGTAAAATAGAATTCACAGTACATTTTCTTGCCATCAAAAGTTGCAGTTTCAAGTTACAGATTTGATATTCATTTAACAAATAATCAGGCTTTTAAAAAATCCAAAACAACCTTCTCTGAAGATGTAAGTATCAATATGTTTGACGGATGATATTTTAGATATTTACCCATTTACCAAGAATATTCATGGAGATGGGCTTTTGGACATTAGATAATATTAACTTATTTAAGAGGAACAGAGACAAAATATTTTAGGAGAATTCACAATAGGTGAGTTACAGGGGCAACAGCCATTTTACCCATTCCATATTTGTGTGAGCATTGGTTCATAAAAAGACCATCATTTTTAATCTCATTGTTTTTTTGTTGTTTTTTTTTTGTCTATTAATCACAATGTGACCATCTCTGGCTAAACCCAAAGATAGTTAGTTTAAACGACTATATGCCATAATACTTTATATAACTAATCAGTGTTGTTGCTATATATAGATATATTAGGTTGTTTAGATATTCCATCTGTTTTGAAGGGTGATTCCATTATAGCCTGTTGGCTTCATTTTTTTTCTTTGTTCAATTTTGGTAACTTCAGCTTTTTTTCTTTAGCAGAATTGTTTACAATTAATTAAAGGTTCATGAGGGAAACATATAGCATGAAAAAGACCATGTATCATGTGTACAGGAACGTTATATGCATTATGTAATCCAATTAAATATTTTTTATATATACATTACTGTGTGTTGTTTGCTGCAGGTTTTTAAAACTTGGATACATATCCTTTCTAATTTGTTTTCCTTCACTCTTTTCTCTTCCCTGATAATAATTTCAACACAGCATGGTCTAATGGTTACAGTCAGTCTAAAGTCTTCCAGTTGAAGGGATTATGTTGGCTTTCCTAACAAAATTACTTTTTTGTGTAGTCTTGATCTGTATGTCAAGACTCGAATCCCAACAAAATGTGTTTGTGAAACTGCACATGCTCTAGATAGAGAAACAGAAATGAATGAAACAAAAATTTCATTGTAGCAAAGAGTTATGTTCAAATAGAACCATTCTGTTCTCTCAAAAACAGTTTTGGCAAAAATAAGCCCTTTTGTCAGAAGTTGTGAGAAGGTTGTAGGATCAATTCCTACAATGGCTTGTTGTAAAAGTGCTTTAAGAAAGCATTTTATTCATGTTTTCCTCAGTCCACCTGATTGTAATATGACTACCTGCCTATAGGCAGTGAAAGATGATATCATAAAGTTAATGATCAGCACCTGTACCACATGACCATGTAATCGCAAGCAAGCAAAAATGCTGTGAAGTGATCTGGCCTGCCAGAATAATTATAATGTGAAGTCATGTGTGCAGGCATTGGCCTGAATACAAGACTTTTAAACCTCATAATTACTATCATTTGAATTTTTTTGTGTGTATAAAGGTACCCAGCACATTTTGTAACTGGTTTACTTTGTAGAGATGAAACTTTCTGGTAGAGTATGATGTCATGTATATATATGCTGAGTTACTCATTAGCATAACTGCCGCTCACTTACAGCTGGAAGCTGATGTGTGACTCACCATGTGATATTTTAGTCACAATACATAACACATGACATTGCCAATAATAACTTTTAATAATTGGTAGGTCTGTGTGCACCACAATTAGCCTTATGCCCTATGTACATTACCATTATACTAGTCCTTCTTAGACTGGTTCATACTTAAAGATGGACGGACATGTCAAAGATAATTTTCCGTTTTCCAGTACTTTTTCCTCTCTCAATTTTAACTATGGTGCCCACCGACCCAGTTTTGTGAAGAAAGACTATCGTTCTGTTACCGTGGACGTGTGGAATATGATGCAATAAGGAGAGCTAGAGTGACCGGGATGTGGCCCTTACGTCTGGAGTTATTCCCCTTCCCTGAGCAGCAGTGGCTTGTGGCAAAAATGATGGCATCTCTTAAATTCTAGCAGCTACAGACACCTCTATCTGATGATGTATTATTCAGCTTTCAGTTAGGGTTCTGGTTATCCAAACTCAAAAATAAAGTTTAACCGTATAAGTCTGGTAAAGTATTCAGCATTTTTATTGCCTCAGCATGATTTTGCATGACACGCCTGCTACTATACCGACATGCTAACACCCGTCCGCAGAGCACTGGCTAGACAGCTTGGCTGTGCGGCTAGAATGTATTTGACGTAAAACTTATGGCCGCTACGCGCGCAGTGTGTGTAAGAATTCGGACTTTGCATAATGTAACCTTGTGGTTTGTCTGGAGCAGGCAAGGCAGCGGCGTTATATCATGCTTGCAGACACTAGAAAGACTTTTTGATCGGAATAATAGGGTATCGTATGATTTAACATGGTATGTTCGACGATTTGAGCTTCCTGAATTTATGAAGTGAACATTCAGGCTGGACAGTCAGAATACATCTTATGGAGTATTCTGGCAGGAATATATTTTCTAACCGAGACAAACGATTTCTTAGTTATCTCCCCTATCCAACTCCGAGGTCTTTCATCCTAAATTTAGATACTGTATTAAACTTCATTCATACCAGCAACCTGCACTCTGAGTCGGTGGATTATTACGCTGACCCAAAATCAGAAGAAAGACTTTACCTTCACATGAACCAGTCTATAAATAATTTCTTTTTTGTTTCTTTTAATAGATGGATGCGAAGCGTATTACTTACCTTTGTCACATACGAAAATCACACTGCCTGGCTGTCCAGCCAAAGTATCCCTGTCCTAAAATTTAATGAAGCTGATTCAGTCACTAGCACTTATAAGACTAAGAGTGTTGCTTACTATGTTAGTAATTAGGTATTTTCAGCTCCATCACGTGACCTAGGAAATCTTGCTCACACGTTGGTTTGTGTACATGCTCTGCTCATGTATGATTACTCGTCATTTATCAAAATA
>JAWQUT010000202.1:597633-627881 GCA_033807755.1 Ellobium chinense | reverse complement strand
TCTCTCTCTCTCTCTCTCTCTCGCTCTCTCTCTCTCTCTCTCTCGCTCTCTCTCTCTACCGGTCTATCTGCTCCGAAAAAAAAACAACCCGTCACATGTCTTATCTCTTAGCACAGTCAAAGTTCAAGTCTAACAATATTATGATCACTCTCTGACTCATATACTCACACCGTAGGCTGAAGCGCAATAATTTCTTCTCTATAAAAGTATTAAAACGTTGAGTAAGGCCACAGTAGTCTGTCAGCAACTTCGACAGCTGCAGTTCTCGACGACTGTCGTCAGTACACTGTGTATGTAAGTGATGACTGTGGTCCAGTAGAGAGTGTAGACAATATTTGGGCATCATCGAGACAAAGACGAGTGCTACTGTTACAGTCAGCACAGAGAGCACCGAATGCAACTGAAACTGTCCTGAGAAATTTTACCTCTTCACGCTCAGACCTATACAGAACTTTTGATTCCATTGCGTGAGTAGGGAACTGTCTTAACAGCCGGGTAAAAGAGATGGCGATGAGAAATCGTGGGCTAAAGTTCAAAGCCAACCTGCTGGAACGATTATCCTAATGGACAACTGTAAGTCTTTAGAATTAAAGTATCCGGACAACCAGACAGATTTATACGAGTATTGATAGTGGTGGTGATGGTAACGATAATTCGATTATGAAGATGGATGATGAAGTGGTGGTTGTGTGGGATGGGATAGGATATTGGCAGTGTACTTTTTGTCCGTGAGTGGTCATCATGGAAATACTAGTCCAGATATCTTCTACTAATGGTTATATCTATTATATAGGTCTACAGCAAGTCCTCACAAAGTTGTATTCCAAGGAACGAGTAGGCTAAGACAGTAATCGAGTGTGTGAAATGTTAGAACCCATAAAATTTTTAATGTGAGGTGTAGAAAATTAGTGACTCGGAACCAGAGCATCAGCAGCGTTTTCTCCAGGTCTTACGAGTTGGGAGAGACATCCCTCTTCCCCCCCCCCCCCNCCCCCCACCTTTGTCACAAATCTGAAGGTAAATTTGTAGATTTTTTTAGGGATTTTAGGGTTTTCCCCAGTAATGCAAACTTTGAAGTGCATAAAAGAAAGGGAGAACTGCATGCTTTCAATATATTTCTAGAGGGGATTTTGAAATTTAAGGAGCGAATCGCGCGTTCTGGAGAAAACACTGCATTATTCCACGGTCAAGGTCAAGGCTTCCACTTTTAAGGATTTTTTTGTGTGTATGTATGAAAGAAAATTTTATTGTGAAATTGAAATTTAAGAATGAAATGGTTCCTCCGAAAGAAGGTATTTTCGAGTTAATAAATTACTTGCCATTATTAAGCTTATAATAATATATCAGATTATTTTTTTTTTTTTGTCTTTTCGTTTTCATCTTTCCAGTCATACTAATTCTACACAAAATGAATAGAGGTAGGCCTAAATCTTGCCTGATGTCATAAGCCCACTGAAGTTGACCAAAACTTTCTGATTCGGACATTCTTCACACCATTTCATAATACGGACAGTGGGAGAAGGCCTTGATGTTAGCTGTCACTGCTAGCAATAGCATTAATACTTTTACCAAAGTGTTTTATATTAGTAGCATCATTGGCAAGGGTCGCAGTATTTTACCCAAGCTGTCACTTGATAAATGAGAGGGTGAGTAAATGAAAATCTTGATTAAAAAAAAAAAACGTTAGCGACAAATTATTAAATTATTTCGTGAACGGGTTGTATTGTATTCGCAGTAGTGGCAATTCGTGTGATACGAAAAAACCCGTGCCTCCATCTCCTGTCCCGACTTTCTACCTTTCTCCTCCCACCCTCCCTCGTCGTTTCTTCGAATCACAAACTGTATACAATCACACTGGGGGTTTGAATGCAGGTAAAAGACTACGCTAAAGGCGTCTGGATTTGATTTGATCGTATTTGCGTGAGCGCGCGTGTGTGTGANTATTAGTATTAGTGCTATTATTGGATCATTTAGAGTGTGGAAGAGGAGATTGTTTGTTAAGTAATAGCTATATCTATCTAATTGCTTACTTGATTACATATCATTGGATTGTTCATGGTATTGTAAGAAGTCAAGTATCAATAAAGTTCTTGAGATGTGTGTGTGTGTAATCGTGTCTAATCGGGTTCTTTACTTTCTTATCTAGATTCTACCCGGCACTGCGCGGGTTGCACTTAATGACTGATTCGAGGTATCACGTGATCAGATTTCCATTTGGACATATGAAATGGAATACATCTACCATATGTACAAGTTCAACAAGTTAAAGTCTAACAGTTATTGGGACAAACCTAAACCACAAACTGTGATACACGGACAAAAATACAATATTCAGTAGGACAGTACATGAACTCTGAAATTCATACCGTTAACTATTCACAACAATGTATATTTTACACTAAAAATTTAACAATGATACAGACTATCCACTTACACTAATAATCATTCAATCCTCACACTTGTTCTTGTTTTTTCCGCGAATTACTAAATAGCTTTTTACCCTTACTGAATCTTTTTGTAACACAGTTTCGATGTATTTTGAAAATCTAAATGAAACATTGGTTTTCTTACTCTCAAACAACTGCTAATCCTGAAACATGTTAGTCGTACTATTATCATTTATCCATACATCTGTGCCTTTCAAGTTATCGACAGTTTACATTCAAATAAAACATGAAATTCATCCCTTAAACTCTTGCAAAAATGACACATTTTCTATTCTGCAACTTTTTTTCCCTTCCCATCTCTCCGTTTCTACCGGTAACTTATGATTGCATGTACTAAAGCTTGTGATTGTTCTTCTGATACTGATCTTGCTTATGACGTCATGGTTTAAAATTGTGCGAAAAAAGTGGTAACACCGCTTATATTTTTGTTTATGCATTACACCCACCTTGGAGCAGCACAGCTAAAGGCGGAGAATTGAAGGTAGTAGCAACCAGACTGATAAATATCAATGTGTCCGTAAGTAAATCTCTGGAACCAGTTTGCTGCACCGACTTGAGTATAATAATACGAGCAGCGTGATCAACTGTGACTTTGTTTAATAATGGACTGCGACCCTATGGACTGAGTTCTAAACAGAGTTTTAGATCGAAAAGTTCATTATAAGATAATGTAGACCAGTAGACCTAATATTATTGTAGGCTAATAGTGAAAGCTAATAGTAAATATCAAGTATCTCAACGAAGCATAGTCAATTTTATTCGATATATTATTAACTTGGCATGAAAGTAATGAATAATAATAGACTGTACTAATCTCCTTCTTCCACTCCAATTCATGCATCATTATAGCCTCCCTTGCATGGCCGTCACTAGTTTGATAGGTCAGGTCGAAGGTTATGTCAAAGGTTATCAGCGGGTCGAGGAAATAATATGTGCGTCAATGTATGACATGATGCGACACAGATCTAGCGAGTCTACCTAACTTCTTGTCTTCTTGAGGACTTTTATTTCTCATCATAACAAAAGAAAACTTAATTTCGAAGACCGACATCGCAGTTTCAATGGATTATGTCAAGCTACATTTATTTTAGCAAACTTACTTTCTAGGACAAACGGAACTTCGTACAGTTGTAGGCTGTCAACAGTAATTTTTAATATCATCATGTGACTGTTATTTGGTGACCCATATTCACAGTTCAGGCACCCAAAATCAATAGGAAAACAAGTACTTCACAAGGTGAACAGAACAGTAGGAAACACATTTTCCACTTCTCGTTATCAACAGACAGGTAAGATACTAAGCTTCGTGTGTGCTGGGCAGTCATGATCATCTTCGTGTGACGGTTTAGCCTAAACATGCTTACGTAACTCCTAGGGTTACTATAGAAGTTCTCATGAGTCAATGTTCTTTGTCAAGGCCGCTTGATTTCGATCACCAAACCTTCTGTTTGATAATTTTCATACAGTCATTCTAGTTACTGAATGTGCTCTGTGTATCGTTTTCACGAATAATTGTCCACTTGAATAAGATGAAATTACAAGAGGTCTAACCGGTAAGTTAACGTTGATGCAGCCTGTATGTGTAGTTACGGGGAAGTTGACAGAAAAAGCTTACAGGTGGGAAAGGGGAAATTACCGACTTTAAGATCTAGCCCATTCACAGCAGACGAAACATGAACTTACAGTTGAAAGGTCTGCACCATGGATTTTGCCAGTCAGCACCAGAAATCATTATATATGAAGTATGAAAATTATGAAAATAATGAAAAGTGAATCAACACTCAGTATAATGCTGTTACATCTTGGATGCTGCTATTCTTATTGTGATGTTAATTTGTATAAGTTATGGTCCAAATTGTTACAGTTACAGCTGTTTACATATGAACCTGTTTGTCACTCATGTAATGAACGATAAGACTTGACAGCTTTTGACCAGCTGCTGACTCACAAAAGCTCCCCTCCGCAAGCAGCCATGATCATCTGCTACCTAGATTTTTGTCTAGATATAAATATATGCCATATCTTTCACTCAGATTGTCGGCAAGTGACGCTTAGACTGAAGCGCTGCTTTTCTTGGACTTGGGACAGTGTCAGAATTTGCTAATAAAAAAATGGGATGCACTCTCTTTCAGTATTGTTATTGTCGAGATGTTTATATCATGCTTATCTTAAAGTGCAACTGTCATTATAATGTTGTTGAAGTAACCTTTCTTCCATTAAGTCAGCCTGTTGTCTTCAGTTAGAATATAACACGAAGTACACAGACAGTCTCACTGAGAGATTTATGTGATGCTCAGGCACTGTTCCCCAAGCCCAATTTGTAATCTCTTTGTTGCTTAGTGGACAGGAGGTCAAGAATATCTGAGGATCTAGTGATCTCAAGACGAAAGGATAGTAAACACTGTTAAAGTTGATGGACCAAATAAAACCTGTCTTCCAGGCTTTTTACAAAGCTCTTGTGGGAAGGGGTCAACAAGATACCAACCCTTACCATCTTGAGTGCCCCGTGGATATATTTTAGAAAATTGTTTTGATAGTAACAGGACCGTGCAATCTTAATACAGTTTTATGCCCTAGTAGATTTTATACACCATTATATAGTCTGATTCTACACTCCTCCATTCATTGTAGACCAAGAAGAATCTTTATTCAGTAATTGTGTATTGTAAAAAAATTAATTGAATTAATTACTTGTGAAAAAAGATAATATATAATAATGACTGTTATGATTCTATATATTGTTCTAATCTAATAGACCATCATAGTCACAGGAAATAGCATAACAACCCTTTCTTTCATGCATCCAATATATAAATTAGGATCTTATGAGAGCCTTATCATGGACATGTTCAAACCAATGAGGCATACTATTCCTATTACTTATTCATAGCTTGAGAACACTTTTGCTTGGTTGCTTAGATTTTGAAAGAATGAGAGAGAGAGGACCTCATCAAAGATTACTTCCCCTGCCCTCACCCTTTTCTGGCCTCTTCTGAGCCCTAAATATCTGCTGTGACTGATAGCGCTTTTTGGCACAAGTGTCTGCCTTAATGAATTATTTCAGTGCCTTAGACAATTCCTTTTTTTACTGTAGCATCTTTCTTACAGGTGGCATTTAACACACAGACCAATCATCTCTGCAAAGTCATGGAAGGTTCCAGCACCGATGGGGACCATGACAGGATAATTGAGATCGAGGATGAAACAGACACCTCAGACAAACATACAGCCGTCTGTCAGAACAATATGAATAAATCACAGGCTCAGAAGAGTAAATCACAAAGTGATGGGCGGGTCCACGTGGTCAGGAAGAGAGGAGGAGCACCATCTGGTTCAGGTGTCTTGTTGTTGGAGACAGAAGAATCTGGTGACTTTAACATGGTGGACAAGGCGGAGAATGAGGTGGAAGCTCGCAAGATCTACAACAACTACTTGGTAAGTATTGGCATTTTCTCAGAAAATTTTACTCCTACTGATATCACTGGAAAATTTTCTATTTCTTCTTCCTGCTTCTCTGGATGGAGGGATCCTAAAGTTAGTAAATGCTGATCGTTATGATTACCAGCAACAAATACTCATTCTTTGATTGGATTTGCCATGCCTTATTAGTGAATCTGTAATTCCAGACAAATAGAACAACAATGACATTCAATCTATCAACAAAGTGTGACACAAATGCACTGAAACATACTAATTGTATTTTGATCAGCAAATATAAAAAAAAAACAAAAAACCAACCAATTTATATTCAGATATTTTACAAAAGCAATCTAATCATTATTTAAATGTATATTGCTTCTTAAGATCTATAAAAATAGATCATCATGCAGTGTGACATTGAGGCAAATGGTGGTGTGTTAATTTTCATGGATGTTAATGTTATTGTAATGAAATGCACATATATGCATTACTCAATATCATTCATAAGACTTTGTGGTACTGAGCCTTTTATATTTTCATTTGTGTTTCAGATGTGTATTTACCATTATAGTAAAGATGCTGACAAAAAACATATGCTTTGTTGAAACCCATATCGATTTTCCATATTTTTATAATGATGAATCTTCATAGCTTTGTTTACCTGTACAGAGAGTCCTGAGGGCAGCAATTAGTATTCATAGTGCAGTTAATGATGGATAATGTTATAAAGCCATACTGTATTGACCAGTTCACCAATGCCTAGGGGCACACCTCAACTGTGACTGGCTGGTTAGTCACTGATTGAAAGATTGATAGAGAGGTGGACGGTGACGGACAGATCACCTTAAGCTAATGGTTGGAACAGACACAACACTGGAGACATATTGCGATACAGAAAAGGAGGGATGACAAAGCTATGAGAAAATAATGCAAAAAAAGCTTCTCATGGAAGTGTCCATATCCATTTGCTTGGTCCATTGTTGAGGGTCTATGAAAAAATGTTTGTTTATATTCACATCTTGATTTGTATGAGGATCTAGAAGACACTCTGTGGAGATAATGGCAGTGGGAACAGCAAAGTCAGCTATCTTGCTGGTGATCATCGATACTGAATTTTCAGTTTTAATTCATTTTGAATGTTACAGATTTTCATATTTTGTGCACAGTGTGATTATAATTATGTATGTGGTATCATGAGAGTCTGTGTTTTTGTTCATGCCTTATATATTTCCCAGCAGCTGAAACTGATTGTGATGATGATAGTTTTGATGATGGTCATGATAATAATGACAATATTAACAGTGAGAAGACAAGAGAGATATAAAATGCATGTGACAAAGGTCTAAAGGATAACAGTTACTGAGGTGATGATGAAGGTGGAGGAAAATGTGACGTAGACCCCCTGTTGGTAACAAAATGCCGTTTTGTCTCTGCAGTTTGGTATGAGAAAATGGAAGAGTCATGTCAGCTCTCGACCCATGAATACAAGGTCTGAGATTGTTCAGTCACTGTATCAAGATGTCAACAAATATACTCCTATTGTCAGAGGTTAGAGCATTTCTACCTCTAGTCACTCTTTATCTCTTTGTCTTTGCATCTCCTTAAATGATATTGTGAATACCCACATACTTCTCTGTGATACACATTCATTTGCTTTTGCTTTTTTTTTCTCACGCCTTTTCTTTCTCTCCTTCTCCATTTCATATTATTTGGCAGACTCACAGATTTGTATTTATGCTAAGATTGAATGTTTTCAAGTTAAAAACTGAAATCAGTCGCCTTTCTTATTTCTACCACTATATCTCTTTTTCTCAAAACTTCTGGAAAATATTTTTAGCAAACTTGGTGAGTTTTTACAGATTCTCATGGGGAGAATTGAAACCACATTTTTATTTACTTAGAAACATGGACATCAGTTTTTAGATTTCATGAACTGCCTCCCAGGAAAGTGACTTCTTAGTTTCATAGAACAGTCTAAAGCTTGATTTCACTACATTAGACATACATCAGTGTCCTTCCCCTTCGTTACAAATAACTTTTAGACATACCACAACATCCCATAAGCAGCGATCTTGTGTTTCTCGCAGATATACCCACACATTCTATGTAATATGCTTACAGAGCACTCCTAGGTTCAGTGTAATGAAACTGTAGTATTTTTGGTGACGTCATGAAAAATATGAACTAGTGAAAGGGTCAAAGAGTAATTTTCTCATAGGACGTTCTCCTGTGGTATGATATTGATGACTTTACCTAATGAAACTCACCATATGGGCAGCACACAATGTAGCTGTCCTCAGGAGCACTGGAGATGCAAATATTTTTGACACAACCACTACAGAGAGGTTTACTGTAGCACCGAACATGAGCTGGTCCAGAGGCACGTATTTTGTCAGAGCAAAGTTTCATATTTTTGAGGTAATAAAGGTTTATTTATGATAAGGTGAACTGTTGGATATATTTCTCCTTTTAATCTGGTGATTTGTGTATCTATACCATTGTTACTGTTTCACTTTAATTTTTTTCTCTCTGCAGTTTCCACAATAAGGATTTCAAACATTCTATACTCAGTCCTCATTGGCTGGTGGCTAGCCCTTCTATATGGTTTGATTGGTTGCCTTATGTTTGTTACATATATTGGCCGCCAGTATGGTGAGTAATTTTTGATGTTTGCTGTTTTCAATCGTTGACCATGTTTTCTCTGAATACTGTATTAACATGTGTGCTCTTGTAGGAAAAAAATGGAGAGAGTAAAGTATGAGACATGTTAGATTAATCTTCTGACTGTGTCTTACATTATTTGGATCTTTTGACAATGCTTAGGTAAAATTGTGTGGCTTGCTAAAACACTAACAAACATGTGCCATGAGTGTGACTCAAGCACTCATGCATGTTGCCACAGATGGGCCAGGGCCAAGTACAGTAAAGGGTAAAGCTCACCACCATAAGAGAGAGAGAGAGGGAGGGAGAGAGAGAGAGAGAGAGAGAGAGAGAGAGAGAGAGAGAAAAGATCAAATTTAGAAGAGAATGACCAAAACACCCAGAAGCCTCAGCCTGGTGAGTAGTCTACTGTCAAGTTTTTATTCATGATCTTCCAGGTTTCAGAAGTTTATCAATAAGGAATGATTCTATGGATAACTTCCAATATTACTGTATGTTGCTTACAGGTGTTTTTGTCATTCTTTTATTTTCAGGTAGGATGTGTTTTCGTTTGTCCACATATTTCTTTTGGCCATTTGGGAAATTTGTTCATCAGGTTGGTAAACTTTTCTCCAGCTTTCCAGCTTGTAAAAGTAATTGCCAGGCATTGCTATTTTCCTGAACTCTTGGCACTGGGCCAGTCAGGAAACTTTTTTGAGTAAAGCAATGGTTTGTGATCACCAATTAATTTTAAGGGGAGACGGAACCCTTTTTCAGAGGTTGTAATGCAGCAAACATGGTGCACAGCTCACCACCAGAAGTGCACTGGAATTTCTTACTGTTTTATACTATTTGAAATAGTAATTTTGACTCTTCTTATCTCATCATGCTCTGCAAGCCTTAATCACGGTAGCCCTAAATCTTGCAGCATAACTCATATATGCTAGATGCCTACTGTCCATGCAGTGCCCTCACCAGTTTTGACACTAGCTCTTCCTGGGTCACCACCAACATGTGAATAAATTTGACGCCAGCAGTTTCTGAGTTGTCACCAACATTCTAAAAAATTTGATGTCTGGGCTAGAGAAGGTTAAGTTGTTTTTTTTTCCATCCTTTAAGTAATGGATACGCGTATATCTTTAACATACTGATTTCATCTTATTCTGTTTGCAGTATCACCAAATGTATCTTCATGCTGTGCCTCAGCCTGCAGCAGCAAGCTTCAAAGTTTCCACTGAAGAGGTGGACAGCATGTCTCAGTCTAATTTAAAGATCCCGAATGGCTCAGGTGAAAATTCATCTTTGCTGGCCAAAGAGAAAAGCAAGGTGGCTACTAGGCCTTCCTCATACTGGGTGAGTGAAATAAGGATTTGGTGACAATTGAGTGAGAGTGTAAGGGTAACAGCTATGAGAATAAAGTTACCAGATATAAATGCTGCAGCTAGAGGACAGTGAATAGGTCTGGCCAAGTTAGAACAGTGTCTTGCCAGGTGGACTTATTTGGGCTAATATGGCAATTTCTCACAGACAAAACATCGTTCCCAAATGTGTAGAACACATTAGGCAAAGATACTGTTATCATGCAGACTTTAAATGGGTAACATCTGAAAACCACATGCAAAACCAGATCTCATATTAGATAAACAAAGAATCCTGATAACAGATAACATCAAAGGGCAAAGCAGGTAAGTCCATATGAGTCTCGTATACTGAGCATAGAAGATGGGGCCCAGCAGAAAGAGAAGATCTCTTTTGTATATGGAAAGCCAAAGAATCTTTGGTTGATAACACCCAGTTCAAATTGCTTCATCTGAATGCAGACAAGGAGAAAGAGTATAATATGAGTAGTGTTTTGGATGGGACATTTCACAGAAAGAACACTTTCATGAACTGATCTAGTGAATCTTTTGTGCTTTTTCAGACAATGCCTAGGACATATGTCTGGCTCATACTGGCAGTACCAATCTTGTGGATAATTCATGGGATTGTATTCATCATATCCTGGTTCTTTGTGGTCACCATTCCCATAGCAAAGGTAAGGACATTGTGATCATTGATGGCCTCTCATAGATATAAAGAAATCACAGCTAAAGCTGTGTGAAAATCCAAGACTATTCCTGATTTCTTGATTTGCAACTCTTGGATTTGTGGAGTTTCCAGCTTCACAGGATAAGATCCACTAAAATATTTCACAGACTCATCCACTGCTTTAACTTGTAATGTAGTGATAATGTCAAACTTCAGCACTCGTGACTACTGTCTGCTTGTGACATGGATGACAGTTATAGTCATCATCTCTGGCCCAACCAAGAGATGTTCAAGCCACTCTCTCTTGGCTTGTATCATAGGGGTCAGATAGCACCAGGCCCAGCAAGGCATTTACATGGCATAATCAGCTGATTTTGTTAGATGCTTTTGCAATGCTGGAGGCTTGAGGTTACAAGAGTTAAAAAGTAGAGAGAGATGCACTGTAAGAAAATATTTTATGGCAGGCAGTTTATTTTCCATGCCAGTTACACATGATATATTTGTGGTTTTAAGTATAAGCTAGTACCCACACTAAAATTTCAAGAGTGGCAAAAGTTTGAATTATGAATTTCACGATTCATAAGGCACCTTTGCTTGTGTGTGATGACTCAAGACATTTGTCACAAAAGAATTCAGCTATGCCTGTCTGCAGGCTGGGGAGTGGAATTCACTGTGAAGAAAAAAAATATTGGAAGTGAGGATATCTGATTGCCCTTAACCACGTTTTATATCTGCTTTTATAATTGCCATGGTAATTTTGAATGTTTATCTTTGTCTTCTCAGTGGCCTAGGTCACATGCCCATTTACATTTCAAATCATGTGTCAGTATGGTCAGTTTGAGAGACCAGAGTCCTTGAAAGACCATGTCTTCAAGCGGAAGGTCAGTTTCATAATTTTATAGTGAACATTCTATTTCAGATAAACAGCAAAACAATGATAAAAATCTTGTTCATACCTCCAGAGGAGATAAGTATCGGAGATTCAGGTGCTGGAATGGCTGTAAGTTTGTTTGTTTGCATCGTAAAATACAGAGACTAATGCTAAGATTTGATGTTAAATCATAGAAGCTTTGGTTTTCTGTGTCAGTGAATTTGTTTGCATGTCCATCTCCAACAAATGCATGATACAATTCATATACTGAAACATTAACTGTCATGAAACTGAATCATTTCCAGTAAAAGCTCTGGAAATTCAGATTTCCTCATCTTATCTTTTTGCAGTTGGTATATATCAATATCATTATGGCATGTTGAAAAGGGTCTGTTTATGAGGATATGTCATTAAGTAATTAAAACACTGTGTGTTTGCTGACGTCTGTGACATGTAACCCACTACCATAATACAGGCAAGAGGGAAGTCATATTCCAATAGCCATGCACTCTGATAGAGGAGCATAATTACCCCCTCAGAAACATCTCCCAACTGAACAATCACACATATAATTAAATGAATCATGTTATTTATTGTAGGAGAGTTTCACTGCCTTATTACAATGTTTTTCATCTGTCTCAGTCATTCTGTCTCAGCTTCATTCGTTCATTTTTAGTCACTAATCCATTTATTCATTCTTTCAGTCACCATCTGTCCATCTGTCAGTCCGTCCATCAACCAGCATATCTAAACACGTTTACTTTTTATAACATTCCATCTAGTCTTCCTTTGTTACTCACCTCTTCCGTTCATTTTTTCACAGAGTGATGGTTCAAGACACAGCGAAATCATCATGTACACTCATCAGTCTTTTAACTTTTACTACTACAAGTACACAGTGGATGGAGTGAATGTTATTTTGGCCAGTATCCTTCTTTTTTTTCTGTCAGTAAATTCCCTTTCACCAATATATTAAAGGTGTGCCTTGGTTGATATAAGTTATCCCAAAGATACACACTGTGGATTCTTTCTTCCTTAAGCACAAAATTGGTAAAGCTTTAAGGCTGTTATGTAAAGAGAGATAAAAGAAAGTGAGATTAGGATCTTAAGATATTGTACAGGTATCAAAGCGGTGGTTAATTAAAGGTGGGGCTGAGCAGAAAACACTATGTTTAGGGGCCATCCTAGCTAAAAGTGGTGGAGATAAGCCTAATCTCCTGTCATCTTAAAAAGAGTCCGTGAACAGTAACAGTCTCAGTGCATGATTGGTTGTTGTTGACATGATAATGGTTGCATTATTGTTGTTACTGTTATTTTGTCTAATAATCTTGTTGTCAGAATAGTGGTGTGCCATAGTAACTGCTTGACAATTTAAAAGTCAACTCTACTTAATCGCAACTCCTTGAGGACATGGAGAAAGTTGTGATTAGAATGAGTTGTGATTATCCATTGACTTTCAGTTAGTACTATATATTTTGTTTTTCTAAATTTGATGTAATTAAGCAGAAGGTGTGATTATCTGGACTGCAACTAAGGAGCATTGACTGTATAATATAAATTGTGTCACAAAATCACGCTGCCAGTGTCTAGTTCTTCACTCTTTAATATGATAACATGTTATTGCCATTTGTATTGCTAAACTGCTGAGTTAATGTATGTAAGTTTGAGTTAACCCAGGATAAACTGTCGTGTTGTGCAAAGCAGCAATAATTGTGAAGCTGTACTACAGTGTTGCTTATACTGTTGGTCATTGTATGAGTTGTAGTGGATTGATGTTGATATATTCATTGAGATTAAATGCCTCCTCAGTTTTACTTCCTTAACAGTACTCAGACCTTCTCATATTTGTGATATTGTCCATTGTGCTTGGCTATGCTGATGAATCAAATGAATTCACCACTCCAATAACAGTAAGTTTGTTGTCTTACCTTCCAGTCTTCTCTTATCATAATCTTAATACTGTCAAAGCTGTTAAATTTATCTTATACTTTCAGATATATGTGTAATGATCCTAGTGACAGTAATAAGCTATATAGTAATAAGCTATATAGTAATAAGCTATATAGTAATAAGCTTTAACCAGGCAAATGCCATCTTATGTGACTTCACATTACTGTTATTCTGACAGGCCAGAGTAACTTTCTCAGCTCCCTTGGAGGACATGGTGCCACTGTCATTTTTGAGTTGCTGATCATTGATATTCAGACAAAAGCTTTCACTGCTGATAAGCACAAAAGCATTTCACAAGCGTAAAGGGTTTAGGAAAATGTGACTGAAATACTTAACCAAGATATTTGCTTCTTAATCATAGCAGCTCTCAAACTGACAAACTTTCATCTTGTGAAGTCAATTAGCTTCTTATACTAAATTCACAATTAATTGCAACCTGTTATAGGTTAGCGCGTTAGATTGATAAGGAAATACGATAAATAAGAACTTTGAAGTGATATGATAATTTCTCAGGATTGAAGTTTCAGCATTTGAATATTATTATTGTGGAGCTCTCTTAACACAGCTGTTGCTTAAGACAATTCCCTCTCTAGCAGACATCCATTCAACTGTCCCAACTATTTTGCTTCCTATTATGAGCACTCTGGATTACACAAACCCTCACTAGCCTAGTAGGAAGGGTGGGTGTGGTACCAGAGTTACCCTGTAGTTGAAAATGATTTGCTACTGTAATAATTAATATGTTCTCTGTTCTCTCCAGAAATGTATCTTGAGTATTCTTGCCATATTGCCAGTCACCTACTACATAGGAATGGCCATCACAAGGTAACTGCATACTTATCACTCATTATCAGTATCATTGCTGTCATCCTCTCCACTAATGATCTTATGACTAGAGAAAACAAGTAATATTTTGTTAAGTATATTCATCCTTTATCTTGTATATAGAATATTTCCAATACAAATTTGTATCTTGTCATAATGAAGAGGCTCTTTTGAAAAGACACTTTGATGTTCAAATTTATAAATACAGTATATGGCTCAATCATGAAATTTATTATTGCCTATCATTCAAAAATGAATGTAATCATGTTATTTGGCACCCAAATTTCTGCTTTAACATTCTTCACACATGTGTTATAAAAGTCCTAGGTCAGTTATTGAGGAGAATCTCTTAAAATTCTAGATGAGCAGTATATTGTTTTTAGGTACTCCTAGAATCCCAGGGGAGAATCCATTGTTTTAAGTTTATGAGGTTTGAATGCCTGAGCAATTTTGTAAGCAAAGAAAGGACTTGCAACCAGAGCATTACAACAAGCACAGATGAACTTAAATATGGTAACCACCATTTGTCCTTTATCAAAGTTGTCTCTTTAAATAGGTGGTCACCTAATGCAGGGTGATTTTTTGGGATTGAGATGTCAAGAAACCTCTCTCATCTGGTTTTCAAGTTAATGTTAATGGTTAAAGATTTTGGGCTACAATATGGTATGTTAAAAAGAAATCATATAATTAGATCAAAATGAAAGAAAAAGACTTTTAACTTCCCAGTCAGCTGTTAAACCCTTATACAGGCCTTAGAAGCTTCAGATTAGCCATGTAGTGGCCAATTTATACAGTGATTTTCCTTATGTTTCATAATCTTTGAGATATAAGAAAGGATGGTTGCACTCGCTTAACCCTTTGAGCCCTGTCCACCGGTACACCGGTGGCAAATATAATTCATGTAGCTCCTAACTACCGGTACAGTAACACCAGTGAGTAAGACCGCATCGCATGATGCAATGTTTAAGCCTTTTATTTATTGACCAATCATAACAGCCGTATTACATTTACTTCGGCAAAGGTTATTCCAAGATGTCTGTGCCCAGTTAAAAGTTGTTAGCGTGCTGTTTGGAGGAAAATTTATGAATTTATTAATTGGCCGATCTGTTTGCTGCACCCAGTGTCAACGCTACTTTTGCATTAAGAGAGGCAGCACCTGCTGGCTTGACTGGCACACAAAGGTGGAATTCTGGCGCTAAGATGCAAGTAGGCCACCTGATATTTGCATGCAAAGTTTCAAGTAGATATCTCTTACGGTTTTTGTAATATGGACATTCAAAATCTGTATATCAAATATTGGCAAAAATCGCTCAGGAGCTCAGGCAGGAGGGTCACAGAAGGCTTTATGTTTTTATGATATCTGGGACGTAAGTTTGGGTGGGCACTATCATGTTAGACGATAAGCAGTCATGATAAGAAATTTTATAGATCTAAGAAATATCAATAATGGACTCTTTGACTCCTGATCACCTCAGCAGCTGGTCATGATATTTAGGTCCAGGTTCCACTGCATAGGGGGTTTCCCAGGTACCTGAGGGTTAAAGTCATAACGGTGTGAAGTCATGTGAGCAGGCATTAGTCTGGAGACAGTACTTATAAACCACATTATTATTACTTAAAAGGTCCAGTTATATGGTGACTATCATTATATTGCTGTTGATACTCTCAGGAAATAGTTTTCTTTGATGAGAAGTCTGCAATTTCTGGTAGCTCTTTATTTATGCAGTCAGTACCACTTGTTGTCATCTGTGAGTTCATTGAACTTTTTAGAATATGTTGAATATTTCATGAGTGCTTTCTTCATAGCTTATACTATAGAGATGGTGTGTTGTGATACTCGTTTGCGTCTAAACTGTGACTGCTTTCAAACGCATTGCCATGATCTTGAATACATTACTGAAATTTGCGCACTTAGTATTATGTTAATTTTGACCTAGACTAGATGACTTACCTATAAGGGTGTTAGGAGTGAAGAACTGTAATTTGTGATAATTTCTCCCATCAAAGTGGAAGGGATGGGCTGAAGTTGATACAGGTCACTGAAAATTTGATGGCTGTCTCATGCAAATGAATCAAAAAGAAAAAAAGTCAAAGGGATGGTGAGACAAAAAGAAGCACCCAGCTGAGTGTTTCAAGAACTTTGATTAGTCGTGAATTTGTTACAGGTTACACCACACTAACTATAGGGTAGACATGGTCACTGCCATATGCTGCATCTCAGGCTATGTATCTTTGTCCACACCTTAGCTGCCGTTTTCTTCAGCTGACTGGTGCTGAATAAGATATACTCCAAAAGTAGCTGGGTTCCAAGCCACACCCCTGGATAGCTGTCATATTACTGTATGTCTAGGAATCCACACATGGGTCTGTCATAGCAAACCAAACTCATATGGAAAGAAGGGGAGAGGGGAGGGGAGGGGCTTTATACAGCATTTTGATGGCAGATTAACTTTGTGGGTCATTTTTGCAAAAAAATTGTTGAGTCTTGATTGGGGTATCAGTGAGAACCTTGCTTGTAACTGGAGAAGACAAGGATACAACACTGTGGCAGTTGGCAGTGACTTTGTTATGACCATCGTTTGTATGATTTGTTATGTATGTATTGCTGTGCATTATTTGTTTCGCTGTGCATGGCTGTATTTCAACTATTTTATATGGTTGAATGAATGCCTTTATTTCTTGCACGTCACAGTGAAGTTCATATGCCATGTATTCTCTTTGTCTCCCAGTATATCAGCTCAGAGCAGTTTTGCTGTGGGTGCCATCCTGAATGCCACATTTGGCTCTATGGTGGAAGTAATCTTGTTCATCATTATGCTGAAGAAAGGAAAGGATGAACATGAAACTTGTTATGAGGAGCTAGTTAAATCTACATTAACAGGTGGGTGAAATGGATTACCCTTTTCAAAGTTGTGAACCCATAGGTGTTGTATGTCACATTAACACAGTTAGGGTTGCTCATTATATTGCATTTAATTGCATTTTCACTCTGTCATTCCATTTGTCAGAAATCTTGATCTAATTTTTTAGCTGAGAACGAGCAACAGCGCTTAGTCCTAACTCACAACTGTTTGAATGTTCTTATGGGGTTATGAACAAGAAAATTAATGTTGTCTTCACTGTAATCAAAACAGAGATGAATATGTGGAAGAGTTTCCAGTGCTGGGTTATCCATTATTTACAATTCAGTGAGGAAGAATCTTAGGGGCTGGGAGAGACTTACAGAGCTGTGGAGGGACCTGTGAAATTCATTGGTCTAATGGCTGAACGGGTCTGAGTGCCTAAAAGCTCTATGAGGAAATAACAAGTGAAAACAAGACTGTGTGTAGAAAACCAGGTTATTGTGTTTAATGTTTACTTTTGGCCTGGGCTAGGCAGCACTTTTTCTAAGAGGTTAGATTGAGGAAGAGGAATAGATATAGGGGGCATGTTATTTGTAAAAAGATTCAGATGCAGACTAGGCCCCAGTTAATCCTGTCATCTAGTATGCACACATGGTCACTGTAAGTTGAGCAAATTCCATTGTTAACCCAAAGATAGGGATGTTTTATTTCTTTCTTTGTTTTCTTTTTCATGGTCTTTTCAGGATCAATCTTGTGCTGTATATTGCTTGTCCCGGTAAGTTGTGATTTGTTTCCTCAGAGCTTACAAAATATAGAAGTAGAGTTGTATTAAGCATTCATCCAAACAACCCATTAGCTCTGTATAAGTCCACAGCCAGGAAAATAAATTTTGGAGTTGGTTCCAAATATTTTGATGTAATGTTCTAGACCTTCCGAACACTTTTTTTTTTTTTAACCACACGTTTACCAAGTTGATTACCTTTTTAGGCCCAAAGCCTCTTGGGACTTAATTTTATGGTATAGCTTAGTTACATTTTTGCAGCATAGGTACACTGAGGTAAAGTAAATTTGGACGCAATATTGCAACCATGGTACATAACCTGTTGTGTCTGTATGTATCTGGTCTGTTGTATATATATAAAATAGTAACTTGTTGTTGTCTCTGAAGAAGACTCTGGCCTTCATTAAAGAGATTTGATGACCTGCCTCATAGTACTGCAGCGGTGACAAGCTATTCAGCAGCTGTCATGTGTGTATTCTCAGTCCAAAATCATTTGTGGAGAACTCTTCTCTTTTTCATTTCATATACCTGTGAGTAGCTCATGTTTTACTAAGCATCACCACCTGAACTTTTTTATATACCAGGGCATGTCCATGGTGGTTGGAGGTCTTAAGTACAGAAAGCAGAACTTCAATCCCAGGTCTGCCAACATTTCTTCATCTCTGCTTTTTGTTGCTATAATTGGTAAGTTGAAATTTCACAACAAACATTGAGATAGCACAGTGTTGGAGCAATGAATAGCCAGCTTATCTTGCTTGTGTAGTGGCTCATAATGAGGCATCAGGGCAATTGATTATAAAAGGCAGAGTCATCTAAGTGATTTCACTTGTCATGTTTACCACACTGGAGCTAGTATCATAGACCCTTTCAATTTTAGTTCTTGAAGAGTGCACATTAGCATACAGACAGTGCAAATTTGTCAATGTGGAAAGTAAAGGAAGAGAAGATCATCACTAGAAGATGTCCCATCACACAAGTTCATTGGTACTTGGTTACATACTACTTGACATATCGACATATCCAAATTGTTGATCATACAAAATGGCTGACATGAAAGAAAGACAAAGAGCAGAAGGAGATTCTATTTAACAATAGATGCCAACTAGTCTGCCTTTTCAACCATAAAACCCAAACAGAGAAAAATCACTTTTCTTATCACAACAATCTATTTTTAGTATGAGATGTCTGACGTAACTGAGACACAAGATATTGACAAGAATTTTCACATTCCACATCAAATTAATGATGTCAGCCCATCCCAGTCAAAACAAGACCATCACCAAAACGGGCTACATTCAAGTCATCCAGGGAAGCTATTCACACCGAAACATTTTTGTTGAATTTGCACGAATGGGCAATAGTTTGTTACTACTTATCAGAATAAAGGATATGATCATAAGTTCTTTGGTCCAAACCTTGGCTTAGAACAGTCCATTAAACAAAATTACTAATGAGATTCCCCATTTCTGGATGAAGTTTTCTCTGTTCGCTGCCTTGAGGATGCTGCAGTGATTCTGAAATTGGGTTGCATTGAGTACTGTAATTTATGACAGTGAAGATGAACATAATTTTTTGAGCTATGAACAAAACTCATGTGTTTTAGCATTATGTTTGTTTTTAAGTATCCATCTGTGCCATTAGACTGTGAGCAACAAACCCACTAGAATTACAGTAGTGAAAGTTTTTAAATACAATGGCCACTGGTAAGTAGCAAGTAGGTAAGTCAGTTGTGAGCATTCAAAGATATTGAACTCTTGGTGTATTTATAACACAAACGGTCTCAAATACTTGTTTTCAGGTGTGTTCGCTCCAACTATTTTCTCCAAGATCTATGGTAATCTTGAATGTGACAAGTGTGAAAATTATACAGACAGCAACTCAACAACAGGAAATGGGACGGGCTTCATATGTTCTGGTTGTAGGACTGTTGTGGTAGGTTGAGTTGTGACTGTACAAAATGTGATGATCTCCCTAGATAGTCAGTCCTCGACACTGTGTGCCAAGTCAAGATTTTCACACACTGGCTGTTATGTGAGCAATTAGGAAGTGTGTCAGGGCCAAAGGGTCCACACACTGAGGTTGGAGAACAATATTCAGGCAGTAGGAGTATCAGATTAAATTGCTGTAAAGTTAGCATTGCTCCTTAATGCTGCAGCAGTAAGCTCTTCCAGCAAACTGATGGCTGTGGGTTCAGTTCCACATAGGATCAAGAAAGTTTTTAGAGTTAAGTTTTTTTTATTTTCATACAATCCCTAGTGGCACACTTTGCACACAGATATCAGTCTGGACTCGCATTCCTGATCCTAAATATGCCTCACCACTGGGTCACAGTTAGACAGTGACTTTGTCATGGCAAATCAGAAAGAACAGTAGAAACCAGTGAAGAAAGCCTTATTTGGATATACCAGGAAGAAAATTGTTGTGCATTTTCCTAGCTTAGCAAGATGAAGTGTGCACTTTACTGCACACAAATCAGATGAAAAAGAGTGAAATAGCTTTTACCCTGCTGTGAGTGTTTTGGAGGCATTTTTTTCTGTAAGTATAGAAGCAGTACTGGAGCTTTTCTTACCTGATTTTCTTTCTTATTCTGAAAGATTCTAGTCTGATCTCCCATCATCTGTAGGAGTTATTTTCATAGATTGCCTCACTGGAAGACTGTTGTAATTAAATTTTTGACCGAACATAGATGGGTGACTCCTACTTCACTTAGAAAGCGAGATAATGCATTTCCAAATTTGCTAAAAAGTCTATAGTAGGTAAACTCATACTTGAATGATGATGTATGTTAAGGTACACACTTGATTACTCAGTTAGTATTTTTTAGTTACAACAGTTTTCCACTGGAGGAACGAAATATCACCTGCATCAGTTCTGTGGATGGTTGTCTCTATTTTCAGATTGGCTTGAATAGGAAACACAGCACCTTGTACACAGCCCACATCCAACCCTTGCTGTACACATGTGCTCTCATCCTGCCATTTGCCTACATCATTGGCCTGGTTTTCTCCATGAAAACACACACTGCTGAAATTTTTGATGACTTTGAACAGAAACAAAAGGAGGAAGGTAGATAATCCCAGGAGGGATTCTTGTTTTGTTTGGAGGGAATTGGGCTGCTATGTAAGGGATTCTTGTTTTGTTTGGAGGGAATTGGGCTGCTATGTAAATAGGTTAGATTGAGACAGTTCAGAGCACTTTTTAAAGGATGCTTAAGAAGATCCAGTATAGGGCCTCCTCCACGGCTCTCTCTAAATGATTCCATCCTTCCTCCCCACGATGTCTGAAAAGCTGTTCTGTTACCACTTCAATATTTACCACTTTGTGTAACATAGTCACAATATTGTGTCCATTTTTACTTTATCCTGGTGTGCTCCCATAACAGAAATCTGCTTGTGCACCAAGTTTTGGTGCATTTGCCATAGGGGTCTCAGGATTGAAAGGGTAAATCAATTTACACAGCCTGTTTACAAGGCTGTGGTATATAAAAAGTTGAATCCAACTTTGCCTGTATGGAATGTGATTTGGCTCCATGAGAGAGTGAACTGATGCTTGATTACATCTAGGGTTCATGCTGAGGAGAATGGGCACTATAAAACTATTCTTTATTCTTATTTTTACCAAATTGACAGATGCTTCTAGTTTTTTGGGGTTTTTTTTCTTGTTCATAATGAATATGTCTGTTTCTTATAAGCCCTTGCTTATTTCTCCAGGTGCAGGCGGTCACCATGGACTTGCGCAGTGGTCAAGGATCAAGAGTGCTATCATTCTGTTGTTATGTGCTACAGCCATTGCTTTGTGTGCGGATCTCATTTCAGTCAACATTCCACCTTTGCTTAATGCATCAGGGATCTCTGAGGTAAAAAAAAATGAGTATGGTTAGCAGGAAATGTCTGTTGTTAGATAAGGTCAGTGTCTGATTTTTATCAAGTTTTGATGAAACTTCAGGACATGACGTAACTTAATGTATAGAAAAAACTCTGCAGTTTGCAGCTATTTAAAAAAAATAGTGTGAAAGTTTTAATATCATAGACATTTTTAAGGTTTGTTCTCTTCATTTTCTGACATGACATTTTTAATGTTTCCATACATCAAGATTATTGAATCTCTGCTTTCAGTATTTCATTGGTGTCACACTGCTGTCTATAGTCTCCATGCTGCCAGAAATAGTGAATGGTACCCAGTTTGCTTTACAGAACAATGTAAACTTGGGGTAAGTGCATTTGCTCGAGTAAATGAGTTAGTACTGGATGATTGCCAGGTATTGCTGACAGAATCTCATCCATTCAGTCTTTGTTTGTCTATGCCCATGCCCTTGTCCCTTCCTTGTTACCAGGTGATCATAACTGTTTCATACTTGTGCTGGATGAATTTAAATTCTGTGCTAAGCCAGGTGTGTAGATGTGTGGTTAAAGAGTGTTCGAGCCACATATTTGCACACCAGCTGGTATATTAGCCAAGTGCTTATGGAATAGGGTTAGATTATGTTTTGTGAATCAAATTAATTTCATATACTTATATGGAAATTTTACAAGATCAAGATACTTTACCAGCCACCTCTTGAGCTTGAGTTCTGTGGCCTGATGTTGTGACCTGCTAGATACTCATATTTTAGAGTTGGATTCTGTCTTCATACAGTGTGTTCCAGATGTCAGGCTGCTCAGGGAGATAGTGAAACATGATTAAGATAATATGTAGCAAGTAGATAGAGCTCCTGAATAAACCCAGTTTTAAAAATTTTGTCAATTATAACAAATAACGTGTTTCGTCAAATGTATAGAAACTACCTGACATGAATAATTATCATTTTTCCTCACAGTATTGAAATTGGGAGTGCTGCAGCCATACAGGTGTGCATGGTGCAACTGCCAATCATTGTCCTTGCTGATCTTATATATGTAAGTATTCTTCACTAGATTGAATACCATTTACTATGGGCGGGAAACATCTGCATAGCTGTAGATTCTTGACAATGTTCAGCAGAACTGTGGCCTTTCTAAGTGTTCTCTGTCCATTATGGAGCGTTTTGGATCACAATGCTGTATTGTGTTGCTACAAACTCTGTAATTTCTTGTGGTGTATAATGTACATTGTTCTTGAACGACAAATTCATTAAAGTGTGGCAAATGAAACTCCAGATATCTTATTAGGCTCAGTTGAGGTATGAAAGTATGACTGAAGTTAGTCTGAGCAGTGTTCAGATGCATTTACTAAGGAGCTGTGTGGCATTTCAGGAAAACCCTTCACAGTGGTCAGATTTTCAAAATGTGGATATTATTATTGTGTCTGTATTCCTCGTTTATTGCTCAACAGTATTTAGTTCAAGCTTTTGTCTTTTTTTAGAAGCTGAGATAAGCATGTTTTAAGTCTGGAAGGTGATGAATTTTAAAACTGAGAAAAATGGCTTTATAGCAGGCAAGCTAACATCATAAATTTAGTTTGATAGACATGAAAAATTATTAAAAGCATATATTATATGCAGAATTACAAACTTCTGGAGGAGGTGGACAGAATGCTGATTAATGTGGAAGTGGGAAAAAAAAAACCTCAGTTCTGATCTTGAATGCAAATCAATATGCTTCGCATCCAGTGCAAAATCTTGATGTAGGACCTCTGCTGGTTTTCCTGGATTGTTACACATTTGCTTTCCTTTTTAGCATAGAATTGGTTGTAAGTGATTCTTCTATTCTGTCCCCAGCCTATGGGATTTGGTGCTGTGTTCAATGATATTCATCTGTGGGCCGTCATTTTTGCTGTCATCATCATCAACTACATCTTCCAGGATGGGAAAAGTGATTACTTCCAAGGTAAGAAGATTTCTCTGCATAGCATGGGGATAATATCACCAACACAGCATTAACAGCAGCAGCATCCAAGCCTTCACCGCCATCCTCATCACTATAGTCATGGTATTCAGCATCAGTTTTATCAAATAATGGTGATAAAAGTCAAACTTTTCATCATTATTTATATGAGAAAGCAGCCTTGGAGAAGAATTGATAGTGGGAAAAAATGATTATTGATGTGCACAAAAAATGTGGTGTATCCCTCACGTTTTCACTGTATTGGAGCAATGCTCTGTGAATGTTGTTACTGAGTTGTAAGTCTTTGAAAGAGTTCAAGCATTTCAGTCATCCAGTATTTACATTCATTCACCAAGCTGAACGGATTGAATCAGTATATCATTGTGACAAGTCTTTACCAGAACATTTTACATGATACCAGTCTTACCATTATCTTATGTCTTAACTAATACACTGTAGAACTAACTCTAGTAGTGTGAGGCGCCTCGGGTCAGGCTTCCTTTTGCATATGTGACCGTTCTTGTGGATAATAACTATTGTACATGTGGTTTGCCAGCTGATCAACTTACACCAGGCTGCTAAATTCAACTACCGCCTCACATATTCGGTGCTTGCATGCGAATTTATTTTACCATCACACTCAGCTTAGTGGTGTAAAGTTGAGCACTGGTTCTACCGTACCATCACATGGGTTGACGTTCCTCTAAATATCACAGATATCAGATTTATTCAGATCACTATCAAATTGTTGTGATGTCTCTTCACAGGTTCCATAGTGATGTTCATTTATTTTCTCCTGATGGCCATGTACTTTTTCACTGTGACTCCTGAGCCAGCAGTCTGCAAGAAAAAGTAACCCTGCATCACAGTCACTCCCACAATGGCGTGGGCTTAGATCCAAGGAGATTAACATTAAAAGGTATAACCAGGCGATGCTGGGGACGTGTAAGAAGATCCATAGGATTTGGCAAGCTGTGTGATAGCCAGATGCCCTGTTCATAAGGCCTCTGGAATGTGAATGGTTGAATAGCTATATTCAGCACAGTGCTGTTCACTCTGTGGCTTTTACAGCATGTTCAGGATCCTTCAGAGAAGATATTTATTTCTACTGGTTAACTGCAGTTTACAGTATTCATCTGGTGCCTGAGAATTTGATATTTAAATCTGAGTACATAGATCCTTGTCACATGTGGATGATATCACTGACTCAGTATTATGTACCAAGTACATTTCATGGGCTTTCATTATCAGTGTTCATACCCTACTTAAGGTAGGCATGTATATGTCAAATTTATTACGGAGTAATTAGAGGTACTCATGATTTTGTCACAGATGATGAAACAAAGAAGAAACGGAATCCAGATCAGCTTTTTTTTTGAATGATGGTGTATCATAGTGCTTTACTACTGACATGGCTCAGTGATCAGAAAATGCTCATTCTTATCTAGTCAGTCGCATCATATTTATTGAGAACGGATGTTTATCTCTCTTTCACAAGTATAACTGCATTGCTCCCACCTAACTGGTTAAGAAGCAATGTATCTGCTACTCAGTTTTATTTTTGGTGGTTTGCTGAAAACCCACATGAGTCTAAATCCCAATATGCCATAAAATACAGCGCAACTTTTATTTGGTGATTTGTTGAAAACTCGCAGGTATGTAAATCACAGTGTTCCTTAATTCATAGCTCAAATTTTGTTTGGTGGTTTGTTGAAAATCTATACGTATTTAAATTACATTGTGCCTCAGTTACAGCAGATGCTGCCTCCCCTCAGTCATGAAAAACTTTGAACTGGGCACAGCCAAAGGTGTGCTAGGCATAATGGGGCATTGCAGAAACTGCTGCAGTATTGCAATCATAATATTAGTGACTTAAAAACTTTGAAGTGCTTTTCCAAGTTATCTCTTAATATAAGAAATGATCATGATGTAAGGTTTCACTTTATACCTACAATGTATCATAGGTGGAGAATTTCTTTCAATGGAGCATTTTAAGGCAGTGAAGACTGATTATATAAAGACTCTTATAGATCTTGTCATTTTTGTCATTTGTATATTATTCATTAGATTAGTTATTTTTCAAGGTACGAGATATTTTTGAATCAGAGCAGTACCTTGTCTCACTTTTGCAGATAATTAAGTTTTCTCTATTTTGAGAATAATAATATCTTATTATTTAGGTCCACTTCATTTTAAGAAGACATTGTCATATATATTTACATTCTTTCACATTTTCTTAGTACATCCATCTGTAAAATGGAAATCTGACTGTAGGAAGTGAAAAATACTGTCCAAACGCTGATGATTAGTTCACATTAAATGGCTGTGGTTGCGTGTATGATGTCTAGGGGATTCAAATAGCTACTGAGTGACATGATCTGCTTGGATATGAAGTTGTGTGCATGGGCAGTGCCTGATTACAAGATTTATAAAAATGCTTTTTATTTCTGTTGTTATCTTAACCCTTTAATTACCAGTAAAACCAGTCCAGGAGTTTTTTGCTTTACACTAAATACCATGTCAAGGGGCACAACTGAGTCAAAATCATCATTATGCATCTTTTTTTGTGTGTTTTTAATGAATGTAGCAGGTGAAAATGGGGGAATGTAGTCAAACTGGGGGTAGATGAGAGTGGTTCGTCTGGTAAATAAAGAATTAAGAAGTTACAGTATGTTTTATTTCACTTCTTTTTACGAACAGCACAACCTTGTATTTGATTTTCTTTTCAGCATCATCTTTTGCACATTAGCAGTTACAATTTCAACTAGGAGATCTGAAGTTTTAAACAGAGAAGCGCTTATTGGATAGAGTTTTAGAAACACTGGCCATTGAAATTCCATATGCCTATCTTTATCATTCAGAATATAGAAAGAGCCTTGCAGGTTTTCCAAAGAAAGTCATGGATAACACTGGCACATCACATTCAGTATATAAGTTCCCCTGAAAAAAGGACAAGCGTTGTTGCTTACTCTTAATTTCCTATGTAAGTTTTAAGTTTAAGACCAATGCCCTTGTTTAACAGAATCAGTAGAAGTTTTATATTGCTATATATGCATTCCATGGTTGTGATTTTTTTCTGAAAATTGTTATACTTTCTGTGCATCAAGATAAATTGCATGTTATCTAACACAGGAGCATAATTGGAGAATGCTGTTGACAAATATTTAGTATGTTTTTTATTGTTTTTGAATCAAAGACAGTGATCACATCTTTTTCAGTGGACATGATAAATATAGACACACACAGTGGTATAATACTTTGTCGCCAAGTTATGATGTGTTATTTGGATTTTCTTTTATTGTATATCTGTGTTACAATTTTACGCACACTGCTTACTGCCGTGCAATATATTAATGATAGTATTTAAGATATTCAACTACATTTGGAAGGACCCAAATACTGAGAAAATTTATTTTTTAAAAAAGGTGGATCAACCGTCCAAAACACTGTCACAAATATAAAGCAGGTAATTTGCAGCTGGAATATTCTCTTGGAGGGCCTTTTCACATTTGCGTGATCCAAGTCAGTTTTTATGGGTTAAGAGAGTAGAGCACCTTTAGTGTATAAAAAGTTATATACTTATTTTTTAAGTGATAAAGTTATGCCTCGTTTAGGTCTGCTCAGTCTGTATAGGGAAATAAATAACTCTTGTAAATTACGCTTCCATCAGTGTAGGCCATTGACTGCACTGTTGGATTACATGCTGCAGTTGTTTCGTTGTATAAGTTGCCTGCTTACCGCTTTGAATTTAATGTATTTGTATGCCTGTCTCATTTTCTGGTCCAGCAGGCAGTGGAAGGCACCTTCTACGTTAGCTTCAGTGGTTGGTTAGGGCAAAATTGTATTTTCTCTGCCCGAAGGGTGAAGGTGCAGCAGAAATACTACTCTCTGCTGACAAAAGACAACAAATGCTTATGTCCATCTATGGCTGTTTCATAATTATTTTTACAATTTAGCATTATCTTTAGCCTTACTCATAGGGTACTTGAGAGTTACCTCTTTCAGTGAAGAGCATTTTTCTAGAATGCAGTAAATGCACTTTCTTTTGAAAAATGAGTTGGTGATGCATTCATAGATCCATTTCTGCGTTAATTCATTCAAAACTTAATCGAGCTCTAAATCTACACGCTTTCAAATTTTACGTCATTTAACAGTAGATTAAAAATATATGCTATATTTTAGATCACATACCAACTTTTCAAAAAACTATTCTTTCATAATGGGGAAATTTCTTCATGAGATTTTTATGTAGAAAAGCCCATACCACCCTTCAGCTAAGTTGAAAAATGCAGTCAACTACATTCTCATAATCTTTGCACTTTCTTTGAAGTTCAGCACAATGGGTCAAAGTAAACCGCACAGTAATGACTATATCTGACAAAAATTGCAGGTATGACAAACTCGTATTTAGTGATATTTACTCAGTATTTGAGTACTCACTGATCTTTTAATTAGACAGAAGACTTTTTCTGTCAGGTATTTTATTGAAAGTCGCAGTTCTTGCCTTTTATACGTGATTTACAAGGGTCTATATTTTAGACAGTATTCACATTTGTGATGTCTCAGTAAATCAGTATCATATAGTTGTCCATAAAAATGCATTGAAAATGCCTGCACACAGCCTAAGTTTTACAAATCAGTGTGTCTCACTGCTGAATGACTGAGGATATATACTGGACATTCTCTTTTGTAATGTTTGATGTGATGACTATTTTGTTTTTCATGAGATGTAACCACTGAATTTTGTACAGTGACTTTACCAGACTATGACTTGCATCACAGTTTTCTGACAATAAAATAGGGAAATGCAGTAATCTTACAGCCAGTCAAAATGAGGCAAAAGTCTCCTTTCGATGACATCGGGTTCCATGATATGAAAGCTTAATGTGTTTATTTTTGCTGGGTTAAGAGAGTCTTGGTCCTGCATTTACCGTGTTTGAAGTGAAAGGGGGTCACCCTCATGCAACAGAAAAACTTATGAGAAAATTGTGATTGAGGAACATTTTTTACCACAAAAGTCATCTACTCTGCCTACAAAGGCTTAAATTTATCTACAATTAGTAATCATTTGCCCGTAAAAATCAGTAGTCTTTTGTACAGAAATGAGTTTACTCATGATTTCTGCAACAAATAAAAATTCCATATCAGATAGTCCCAATCATCTTCAGGACCTGATATCTCAGTTTCTAGTCAAACAACATAAACCTTATTTTGACAGGCTATGTGACAATATATTGAATGATTTGGAAACTGATTTCAAAGTTCACGTCTTTCATTAATGTAATCTCTATAATGTCAGCAGTACTCCTCTGACTCACTGAAAAATCTACAAGAGGAGAAAGAGGGTGATGAGTCAAGGGGATGACAAGTTGTTTTGGAGACCTTCGACCTTGCGTGTGTGTGTGCGTGTGCGTGTGTGTGTGTGTGTAACTCAGGCCTTGTGAAGCGTTTGGGACATCAAAGGCACACACAGCCATCAGAAACTATTAAGTACTTGTACTCAGGATAAATTCATTAAGGATGGGAGTAACGAAACTGGGACACTGATATCAGAGAAGCTGCTTGTTACAAACTTACTAATCTGATCTGGTGTCCAAAGTACTGCCCTTTAAAGCTGAGAATGTTAGATATTGCATACATATCGCCCCTTGAGGGCCTGTTTGTGTTTTTTTGAGAAAACGCAGTTAAAAGTTTGAAGTTCCATGAATTTTAGTACATAACATATCCATATGGAGGTAAAAAAATATTGTAAATATATTTAACATATCAAACACAGATTGTTTTGTTTAGTTCGTATGAAGATAAAACAATGTAGGAAACATTGCTTAAAATGTCAAGACTCCCAAAACTCTGATAACTTGGTTTCGCCCAAACTGCTGCTTACTTCAGGTCCAGCATGACCATTGTTAAGGATGATGACTGTTGCACATCCTGTCTGCTGGCCAATCAGCTGATACTGGATTGCAAAATTCAGTCGTCACACCCAGCATTCAGCAAGGAGATGCATATACAAATATACATATAAATATTCTTTTGCTGCATTCAAGCATAGCAAGCAGGTGATAAAATTAATTCTATCATCGCATCACGAGGGTGAAGGCAATATGGCTCTCAAGAGGTGATATGTTTCTTGTATTTTCTTGTATTTCTGTTTCATTATAAACTACGTCTTTCCTTCCTCAATGTGGATTTAAATAATCATTCTGTAAGAAGATATGGTTTATGTACAGAGACTATTCTTATAGGATATATTCCTTCAGTCAATTGTGAATGAAATTCCATTATTTTTCTATTTTGATATTTCTTGTCTATATTAAAAAGTCTTTATTTTCATTTCATAAACTGAAAGCCTTGGTGTCATGCAAATTTATGTGTATGTGTCCTTTAGTTTACATCCACCATTTGCCCGTATATTCTTTAATATTTTCAGATTGGTGGGTCCTGCTTGCTATAATATTTCACTCAAGTCAGCTGTAAAGTTGTCAGTTTGTGAGGTGTAGGAAAAGATCAAGTTTTCTCTGCTTTGTCCAGTATATTATTATTCATCCAGATTTTAGTGGGGAGCAGGTCTACCTTCTTTGACACGAAAGTCTTGCATACCATTTACAAAAGGACACATCCCTCCCACACCCTCACCCCCTC
>JAWQUT010000202.1:578792-597625 GCA_033807755.1 Ellobium chinense | reverse complement strand
AAAAAAAAAAATGCCTTTCAGGAAAGTTACTCCAGAATTTAAAAGCAACAATGGGGATAATGTGTAATGGCACGTACATGCTACGTTTTGCACTTTCTCTCTCATTATCTCTCACTCTCTCTCTCATACATTCTGTCTGTTTTTCACTCATTCACTCTGCTGAGCAAAATCCACCTTCTGTTTGTGTCTTCCTCAATTTTCCGCTCCCCCCTTTCTCTTTCTCTTTCTCTCTCTCTCTCTCTCCCTCTCCCTCTCTCTCTCTCCTCACACCCACTACTCACGCCTATTAGTCAGTAGTAACAATTATCTGTAAGCTCAGACATGTGCAAGATTAAAACACCCATTCTGTACGCCAACCTTTGATTAGAGCAATTAGCTTAACCACGGATAATTTGGCGAATGTTAATGAGTTCAGTCGGTCATCCACAAGAGTCGCAGAACAAATCTACACTACAAGGCATTTTTTCTCGGTATGCATGAACTTGTCTCTAAATTCACCAGTGACCTAATAGTCGTATTAATCAGGACCGTGTCACATGCCAACTGTGAACTGGAAGGAGGGTTGGGATTCTTTAGCGCAAGAATGGTGTGCCCCACCATGCTGATCCATGGCCCATGACTGAAACTCTTCAGTGAAACGTCATTCACAAAATTATCGCTGCATTAAAAAAAAAAAAAAAGCAACGTCGGGTTGAATACTCATGTGAACTTCAAATGCTATATACAGAACGTCCCCATTCAACTTCAAAGATATGCAAAAATGTATATTTTTCGGAGGCTTCGCCCCTGTGACCCCCACCAGGACGCTGTCCCTGGATCCTTGCCTGGCGTGGTTTCTAATAAATTCAACTTTTGAAAGTTTCATCCACGAAAAATAACCAGTAATATTACGCAGGACAGATACTATAGCAACCCCACAGTGCGAGGAATGGAAAGGGGGTGGGAGGAAGGAGGTGGGGGTATAGACCCTCAAGCGCAAAGTTAGTGAACATAGTTCAGATCCAGACAAACAGTACTGCTCCTGCTACCATGATGAGAGAACTTACATACAAGTCTCTTTCGGAGATGAAGGCAGAAGAGAAGAGATCGAGTGGCTGGGTACAAAGAGGTAGGTACGATACGGCTCTGCTGAACAGAGGTTGCTTTGATGCCGGTATCTTGCTGTGAGTTAGTTGGCATTTTTGTAAGAGTACTCACACGTGCCGTCGATCACGTGCATGGAAAAACAAAAACGGAATTTTTTTTTTTTTTGGCCGGTGCTGCACTCGTTTATGGTCTGAGCGACATCATTTTTCACGACATATTTTAGATTTTCTAGATCCAGACTAATCTATATACTTAAAGAACCAACAAAAAATGTTGATCAGGATCTCCGTCTACACACTGTATGTGATCCTCATCAGCCTTGACTTAAGCATGAAACAGGTAAGAACTCAGATGTTTTTATGCATTTACCATAAAATTATTACGATGGTCTACAGCAGTTGTTTTTTCTTTTTCCAAACTGGCACGTCATGTAAGGTTGTAACATTGGGGTTATGCCAGAGTCATCCAAAAGTCGGCTGCCAGAACTGGAGGGATTGGTAAGTACACTGGAACCCATCTATGACGGCCAGGGTTGTGACGGGAATCCGGTTGTATTGAATTTAGCCTCAGTCTTTGTTTTCCCGCCGTTTCTTTATGATTGGAAAAATAACCTTTTTCATAACGGAATTGGAAAAGAGAAAATCCTGTTGCCACGGCATAACTCAATTGCCTCACACTCCTGTAATTTTTTTAGATGTTTGACAACATCCAGGGCCTGGGTGAAACCGTCTCGCTCAGTTTTTTCCTGGCTAACAGGAGCTATCATACGTTACGTAACCTCGGGTCATACGTGGAATGGGCTCCAGAAAAAGCAGCATGGCCGTTTGCAATGCTTTGGTTTCTATTCCAGGGCTGCCACTCCTCACAGACCACTCCTCACAGGCCATTCCTCACAGAATCCGCTGAAATCAGAGAATGTTGTTGAAGCTCAGAGAATATCAGTAAACATTGAGTGGCAATTTTGATTACTGACATGGTCTACATCTCATTAATTGGTTCCTTGGTATTCGATTACATGAGATCCTACTACATTAGCAGCCTAGGATTAGGCGTAAAATGTTGTTTTTCGTCATTATGGCAAAATACCCCGATAAACGCCGAAACAAAAGACTTTTATTTTCCTAAAATTGCACTGAGCATTGCGATTCTTTGATAATAATCCCCACTGGTGAATGCGGTGCATTGTATACTTTTTTTATATTGGGGCCCGAGCTTCTTTTAATTCCGTGGTATTGATGTTAGTATAATTAGTGCTTCCTTTCAACTTTTATTGTCGTTTTTCTATTTTTTATAAGTCACATCACATCACAACTGTAACAACATCAAAACATTTGCGACATTAAACAGAATTACTTAGCTTTTCAGCATGCTTGTTAGTATTCCTATTATAACCCCCGACCTATTTCTAGAGTCAGAGGCGGAGCTCTTCCCACATACCCGGCTCCAAACAGCGAGCCACCAGATTAGTGTGTGTCACCTTTTTGAAAAATTTCCCAAAATGGTGCATTGTATACTTGACTTCAGTCTGTTGAGTTCAAACTCACTGAGCTACAGTCAAAGAAACCACAGAGTTTTGTCGGTTTTTATCACTGACATTACTTCTTTCAAAACTCTGACAATGGGTATTATCGGTTTTAGAGTATTGGTTTTCTCATGAGTGACATTTAGTGCCTTAAAAAAACATATATGGAGTATTTCGATATGTGTCATTATCGATGCTTTACATATTTTGGAAGTTGCTAACGAACCGCAATTCCAACTGAATGTCACTCCAGGTACGCAAATGTTTCAAACGCCCTGACTTTACGGCAGTTAATTTTAGTTGTTTCTAGAAGGGTTACTTGGTCGCAGAAGAGCATAAGTGGACCATCTCACATTTTTGCGATTTTATCGTTAAAAGGTTCTATAAATAGATATTGACTCAATCTTGCTATAAATGTCGGTTAAATTGCTATTCTTGGCCTGGGGGATTTCTAACACCAACTTTTCTCTTTTACAAGTTTTTATAACTCAGTGATAACATCAACTTCATCCCTCATTTTCTCAAAACACCGCAAATGTGGCACGGTCCACTCTTGCTCTACAGCGACCAGTTGATTCTTCAGATGTTAATGGAATTTGATTGCTGTGAAGTCAAAGACTGTCAGAAATTTGCATTACAGTACTGGCATTCAGCTGGAATATTGTCCACTACCGAAATGAAAGGAAGTGTTGACATCCCACAGGCGTTTAACCCCCATTTCCGACACGATAGCATTTATTGGGAAATTGCATCCAAAAGGACATTTTGGACCTTCCTAAGGACCTTCCTATCAAAGGCAAAGTGTGAAAACATAAAAAAAGTCTCGAGGGGAGAATAAGATAGAGACCGGAGACCACGGTTCGTATTAATTCATCCCAGTTCTGATCCATTTCTCCGTTGCCCTGGCGTATTTGTCCCAAGGGATCTTGGTTGTAAAACTCGCATCGAATAGATCTCTCTCTCTCTCCGTTTTGTTGTTGCTGTTGTTTGTTGTTGTTGTTGTTGTTGTTGTTGTTGTTGTTGTTGTTGTTCTTGTTCTTGTTCTTGTTGTTCTTGTTGTTGTTGCTTTATCTTGTTTACTTTTGCTTTCTTATTTACTTTTCTTACCCCTTTCCTCCTTATTTTCCTCGTAAATTGATTTTTTTTAGACATTAGTGGTTCCCTAAGCTGTCAACGGGTGATAAGGCAAATGCAGAAGTGACAATATTAATTTGGTAAGCAGAAAATAGCACTTTGACGTGTTATTTAAGTATCTTTTCACAATAGTACGTAGAATGATCTTGACTGTTTTGATGGTTTTTGTGAAGAGTGGATGGGATAGGGCTGGAGGGACAGAACACGCTGGCAGGAAATTCCAGAAGCCTACGAATCCGGTCAAAGTTTGGTCAAAATATTCACTATGATTCAGAGACTAGGAGTGGTCTGGACAATAACTGATCACGCAAGAGAGCGATAATATTATCGGTGTTTAAAAACACCGATAATGTTATCGCTCTCTTGCGTGGTCAGTTAGCAAAAGGCTTTCGACTCCACTCGGACACTACATAAGCGGTCTTTTTATAGTCATAAACTACGGTGTGGAATTAAAAGTTTCCTTTGAGATTTGGAGATAAAAGTAGATCTAAAGTATAAATGCATTGAAAAAGAAAAGGACGTCAACAGAGTAGACCTTTTTTCATTCACAACAACTTTTCTGCTCACAAAGCCACATCTCACACTCAAATCGCAGCTCTATTTAGCGGAACCAGGAAAGGTCATATACTCGTCTGCAGTGCTATTCAAAACGGGGTGAGACCCATTCATCTTCACACTACTTTCAAAGGACAAAGTTTTCACAATAGGCCAACCCAATATATCATGGTCCAGTTAGTAGCACGGAATCTGTCATGTACATCTGTTATTGTCACTTATCCTGCAGGATGGCATAACAATCTGTTTACACTTACCATCGCCGGAAGTGGTTGACATAGTTGGCACACGGCAAAACAGGTCATGCGTCATTTGTTAACACCGTTAGACCCATCAAGTAGCTGACCATGCTTACCCTCGTTAACGAGTAAGTTTTCTAGCGATAACTACCATTGTGTCGCATGCATGTGGTAAAGTACTTGAACAAAATTGTCTTCTTGTTATTCAGTGGCGGTCACAGAGGTTGCAAACTGCCTATTTTGTTAGAACATCTACTTACCAAACCCGGACATAGGCTGAGCCGAGGCGTAATTCACTCCCTTATTATTTAAATCTCCCAATCAAATGAGGGAAACTCCCAGACAATCAATGTAAACACAATACGCTATAGATCGGTCCTCTCGTTCCTTCGCATCACTGAACATCCATCTTTCTGTGGGTGGCAGGTGCTGGGAAGGGGGAATTTGCCATTACAAGTGGAGTGCTCTTAACGAGCACTTACTGTAAAATCACATCATTACAAATTTACAATTCTAAGCCAGGCTATCTGCAATAGAAATACTGGTGCACTTACGACATATGAGAAAAAGGTGACGCTACTCTTCCGCAGATTAGTTCCTTGAGATAGATTGGACTCTGTCCATACTCGGTATCCTCTTGGGTTTTCATTATATAGCCTGGTAGTATGAATTCAACCACTTCATAAGGTGGAAGACTTTAACTGTATTCCTCAGAGTTTGCTTTTTTACATGCAGGCCTCTGAGCTGCCCAGTAGATCCCAACATCCCTCAATCATCTGCCCTCCACTCTACCCACGTCTTTTCCACTCCGCCCTCAAAATCATTTCGTTAAGTTCATGCTGGCACTAAAAGCATAATGAAGCACAAGGCGAAGGAAATGTTGTTCTAGGTGCCAGTGTGTAAGTAACACTCTGCCAGACGGTCTAGGACATCAAGCCCTTTCTTTGCTTTTTGCCTACTCTTGTCCACCAAAACCACACTCATGAATTTGTATAGGCCAAACTTCCAGCCAAAAGAAAGTTAAATGGCCGCATTTGGGTGAACTAGACTAGGTTTCAAAGTACTTTCCAAAACAGCGAGTACGTTTCGTGTTGTGGTCTACATTTCACAGTGCTAATTTCAAATTGTTTTGTAAGACAAAGTATCGTTATACTATGCCAGATTAGATTTAAAACAACAACACACACAAAAAAGAAAAAAGTTTAACAAGCATTTCAGTTATGCCCAGACACATGAAAATTGCGTACCGGTACCTACACGTAGCCTGCATCGTAAGTGCGCTGGCTTCAGTCTTCTCTCTCGGCCGGAATGTCGATCTGTTTTCCTACTCGCCAACGATGAGGTAGAAACTTTGCGAGTAGGATTTCAGGTTTGATTTATCGCTTAGGCTTTAAAACCAATCAGTTAAGATAATTTGAAGAATATTTACACTGAATGATCTAACTTCTGATTTATTTTTTTTCTTTGCTGGCAGCGTCTTGAAAGCAATTTTCGCCGATGGTTTTCATCTAAACTTTTAGTAAGGAAGCCAAATCGCAAGCAAACTAAACTTCACGGTATGAGATGAACGTAGGCATTTGTTGTGAGGCCTGCGGTGCGATTAAATGTCGTCATGATTATATTTTTCAATCGCTTTGAATACAGGTTACCAAGTTAGCCTAATGTAGCTTTGATGATATCTTTCAGCAATTTATAAATGAGTATGCTGTGTAAATCGTATTAAATACTAATGCCACGAACGAAGTACTATAAAATAAAGTGTACGTTTCACTATGAAACGTGACGTGTTAAACCTCAACCACTGCGAAACGTAAATTTCCCCCATAGGGTCATGTCATACATGTAGGCTATCAGAATTTGCCTCCTCCTCCCCCTTACCCTCAACTTCCTTCCAAGAATCCTCGTTTGTGGGTGTGGGGAATGTCAGATGAGGGAAAGGCACTTCAAACCCAAAAGTAGATGTTAGGCTGTAATAATCACAACTTTCGTTGTCGATCAGGGCGGGTTACGTAGCTCAACTGCACTGCGGATACGGTTGTTTTTCCAGGAAGTTGAAGTAAGAACAAAGGTGTTGCCGGATTTTGCCTCATGAACCATCCCGTTCCTATCTCCTCCTTCATGGAGCAGCCTGACCATGGATTATAATATGAGGGGGCCCGTGCCCCCTCCTCCACATACATACAAATTATGGACGCACTCAACTCGCCAGCCCAAGACCCAGTCGCCTCCCACGACCGATAAGTATAAGGCTGTAGGTATGTGTAAGTGTCCACCCTCCCTTAACAACCTCTGTTCCTCCAGGATGTTCCCTTCCCCCAAGGCCTTAAAGCCACGTCCCGTGTATAAAAGGAGAGGATGTCCTCTTACCCTAAGGCCTTAAAGCCACGCCCTGTGTATAAAAGGAGAGGATGTTCCATTCCCCCAAGGCCTTAAAGCCACGCCCCATGTATAAAAGGAGAAGATGTTCCCTTCCCCCAAGGCCTTAAAGCCATGTCCTGTATATAATAAGAGAAGAAAGGCATGATGTGACATTTCACTACTTTGAATTCAGTGGCGCAGTTCACTTTGGGAACGATATCTTTCCGAAATTAACAGGTAAACACCTACAAAGGAAATCCTGTTACTTTTACTTCATGTCGAAAGTGTACTCTACTCTGGCAGTTCAAAGGCAAGAAACGAACCCACTTAAATTGTTTTTAACATATTTTACGGGTACTGCGTTGATCGTTCCTTTTTCCTCTATGATCAGGCTAGCTAGTGCGTCGATTGTGCTTTTGATCAGATACTTATCTGAACATCTGTTTATATATCCAGGCTACTGTAGATATTTTGTTTCTCAGCTTGGAAGTGTGTGTTAAGCTCATTTATCGAAGATCTCGAGGAAAATGTTCATGAAATTTCAAAACCAACTAAAAAAAAAAAACAACCAACGCGAAAGTGGAACACCACAGCTGAAATATCATAAACAAGTGTTGACACATAAGACAGGTACAAGATGGATCCAGCAGATACGAGTTGGCACAGACATGAACCATATGTTTTATCGCTTCGTGTTATTAGCCATTATGGATCTGTCTGTTGCAATAACCCCCAAAAAATAAAAAAAATGGGAAATTTTGACGATAATCTCATCCTTGGGTTCAGTGCACTGTTTTCTTTGAGTTCACCTAGCTAACATGAACTCCTGGGGAGGGAATGAGAGAGAGAGAGAGAGAGAGAGAGAGAGAGAGAGAGAGAGAGAGAGAGAGGGGGGGGGGGGNGGGGGAGAGAGAGAGAGAGGGGGAAGAGGAGGAGGAGGAGAAGGAGGAGGAGGAAAGGCTAGACCTGAACGCAGAGCAAGACACGTGAGGAAGAGACCGTCTGGCGCTACCATCCAACATAATGGTAAGGGGAAGCACATTATACTTTTATCTGGAGGAGAGGGAAGAAGGCGGGGCTGCTTTGTAAGTAAATAAACATCTCATACACACTGATGTGGTTTTCAGTTCAAAGCTAGGTAAGCAGAGCAGGTTGCGACAACTTTTGGGTTTCTCCTCAAGGTTTCCAAACCAAACAAAAAAACCATAAATAAATAAATAAACAGAGAAGATAACTCTCTCAGGGTTCAGTGATATATCTTTTACACACACATAAGAATTCTATAACAACATGACCATCTGATTGCATCTCTGCTTCTTCACTCGAATTATACATTTTTTTTAAACAATAACAGCACGTGCTTTATTGAACTGCAACGGGAAAAGTGATCGTTTTTTTTGTTTTTTTAAGTCAGAGCGTAAACTTCCAAACTGATAGCACAAGCAAGTGATAAAAAAAAACTTGATGTTTTTCACATACACGTGCCCCGACGGGTCAAAATATGGTTAACCGCATATGTTACGATAATTTTCATGACGTTGGATATGGGTGCTTCCTAGAAGTTGCCAAGGGCGAGACATATTTTTGATGCATATCCGTGTTGTTGTTGTCTTTAATAGAGACTCATAATGTTGGCTCACATGTAAGAAACAGATGAGTAATTGGCCAGGTATCATTCTGCAAACGCATTTGGTGTGGTTGAGCATCTGATTTGTAATACTGTATGAGATACTGACTGTGATAGCAAAGCTGTAGCATGACTGTAACACTCTGATAGATACACGCTGGTATTGATATGTTGCAAAGTCTTCTACAACCTAGCCTATAATACTATAATTACTATAGTATACCCGCACTAGAAGTGAAAACACTTTAGAGGTGTTGGCGATCAGGATAACCCAAACAAATGTTTTTGGACAACCCAAACAAATGTTTCTGCTTGAACTGTAAGCTGACGGTTTTATTGTATCTAAATAAACTTTAAACGGGAAAGGAAATATGTGTGCAAAACAGTCATGGAGTCGCGGTATGATAACATAGCTGTGAATCTTGTGACAGCGTCCCTCTTGTCCCATGTTTGTAAGCGGAAGGAAGCTGTGAAGTTTATTCAACATCTCCAGCAACGCAGCAGCAGATAAACAAAGTTCGATCCACATTGAGGTTTACATGAAAACTTACCATCATCTACCATAATATAGATGGATTGTGACAGATGTTTGCCATTCTCTTCTAGATGGTCTCATCTACAATGAGGTTATGATTTTCTCAGCGGTTGATGCATTAACGGAATTTTTATCTTAGATGTAGGATAGATTTATCAATCAATCAATCAATCAATCAATCAATCAATCAATCAATCAATCAATCAATCAATTGAAAATAACTTCATAACTAAAAGACTCTTTGTGTACAAAATGGTTTCGTAATCGAGAACAACAAACAAAAGACAACANTTTCCTGCATTTGTTCATTCTGACGGTCTTACTCAGCATCAAAATTGTTAATTTTCATCACTTTTCTGGATGAAATCGGTACACAAACACTGTAAGACAAGTTGATTACACGTATGTCACGGTCCATATTGAGTTCCACACCCATAACATCACAGTTACAAGAGATTTCCAAGTGAAATAAAGCTGACAGGAAATACCATGAAGTTTATGAGTTGACATGCTCAGGGCAGGTTCTTTTCATCCAATGTCACAATATGAGCTAAGAAACCCACTTAAAGAGAGTAAAAGCAAAAAAACTGAAACTGTCTCAATCCTCAGCAAACATGAATAACAACTACCTAAATTCATGGGATATTTCCATGATATGGGTGGATAGGAACGATGTGTCTTTATCATTTTTGCACTAGTTTCTGCCTAGCACTGCCATCTGTTTCCTATTTTGCAATGTATGAACACAGTAGAGAGATAAACAAAAATTAGGTTTGCTGTTACAATTACATGATAAAGACTAAACAGCATGAGGTTGCACCTCACAGAACTCCTGTTCACCCCCCAAAAAAAAAAAATTGTTACAAGGAAAATCTTTTCATTTTACTTTCTGTCGTGGCACAGTAGATTTCCACAGCCTGATCATGCGTTCTTCAAACTTGCAAGTATTAGAATACTGAGAAATGCCAATGATTACCCAATTCAAATCGTGAGTAGCACGATAATAATTATTTGATCAATGAACTCAAACGAAAAGGGGGTTTGACTAAACGAAATGGCCATTTCAGCTTTTCTCAGACATAGCATTGCTGCTCGCGAGTACGGATTAAGGTTTCCTATTGATAAGATTTTTTTTCAAAGCATAAAGAACTCATTCCGTTATATGACAGGTGACATAATTCTGAATATCAAACGTCCCTCTTTCTGTGGACATCTCAATTAGACTAGACTGTGATCATATTAGCTGTCATTACCAAGCAAAACAATGTGGTTGTATGGTTGCAATTTTTTTTATTTACATCAAACCTTGGTACTACCCGTTCAGTAAATATTTTTGACTGTGTTCTGCCCTTCTCCCTCCTCCGTTCTGGATCGTGTGTAATCTTGTCATCATTAGCCTTTTTTTTTTTCGATATTTTTCACGATGTGTTTCTCTTTTCTGAAACACTTTCTTTTTTTTTTTGCACCGAATGTTTTGATGCTCCACTTTCGGATTTTTATTGTGTTGGACATTGCTCTAATCATGAACTCTTATATTCCTCAGTGTGTGAACCATATCTCCTGAACTGTTTTCATGCTGAGAGTCAGGCCAGTACAATGATTCCCTTCGTCATCAATGATAATTTGCCCTTCAAACTGTTTATGAGTCGTTTCCCTACAGCCCCACCTATTCGTGAGCACTGTCTAGACAATTACTCATCTTTACGCCACAGGCCTACGTGAAACTGTCGTGCGTCAGTGGTGCACCTCAGTGTGAGAATAATTCACGCTCACTCACATAAGAACTAGAACTAGACCGCAGTACCAGTATGGCAGAACAGACTGTCTATCAGGCTACGGCAATTTTAGCTTACTATTTAATTTCACAACACCAAAACTTGCTTTATGGCTGATATTTTAACATATTCAGTACAATCGGGTTACGTTTCTTCAGCAACATAAGCTGAGCATCCTATGAATCGTAAAATTGTGGGATTATCGGTTTGTACTACAAATGCCATTTGGTATGTCTTGAAAAATATGGAAGACGTTGTAAACTGTTTTCGATACGGAGCAGATGAATGTGAATTGTATCTTCATCTTTATCTTTCAAACTGTGTTCATAAAGTGTAAAACAAACAACAAAATTTAAAACTTAGTATGCATAGCGATTTGCATTTTACGGCATTGGGTCGGCAATGTAACGGATAGAAGATAGCCTGCCACTAAGGTAATTCTAAAAACGGCTGACGGAAACAAACCAAAGCAAAAAAAAGAAACACCAATCTAGTCTTCAGAGTCACATTAACCCTTGCAAAACCACGGTAATCTCACCCCCGACTGCTAAATAATTTCATAACCGCGTAACTTTCATGCACAATGAAAACTCAGTTGCATGAGTTTTCCTGGCTATCTGCGAGCTGAACTCGCTAATGAGGTGGCCATGTGACGCAGGCCACAGCACGCGTCGTGAAATTCGAGCGTCATTTGCAAGTCACACATGGCGTCTTGCCCAATGTCGTGGTGAGCTGGGAAAAGCCGAAGCAAACCAGACCCTTCGTAGATAACAGATAATGAGCCAGTTCCAGAGAAAAGGTATCCCTAGAGTCAAGTCATGGCCGGGTCACAGAACTGTTGGTATCCCGAGGAAAAATACACCAGGCATTACAGTGACGTCGTTGACTTAAAAGTAGCGTCACGAAGAATGGTTATCGTTCTTTAGCAGTTGAAAAACAAATAGAGTAGGTAAACAATATTTAGGACGTCAGAGGAAAAATGTGAGAAGCAGCATGAATAATATTGTCGCCCCTTCGGTGGGTTTGCGCACTAGAGATTCCGGATCCATGTTTTTAATGTATTATATTCTTTGAATCAGTGCAACAAAATGCATGGAGCATTTTATAGATTTTCAAAACATTCTACCACTCATCCCCAGCGAAACAAACCAAAATGCACACTGACCACTGACCGTACAAAGAGAGCTGAGAACTTCGCCCATGCCATTCAACCATTGAAACAAGTCTCCCAAGGCGAGAGATAGAATGAATAATACCCCACGCCAGTATTATACCACCATGTTGCATCATTACATCGTGGGTATCTGGCAGAGATAGCAGTAGTTCAGATATCCCCAGAACGTGATAAATTGCTGATGACAGTAACTGCAAAAATTGCCGTGCTAATGTCGCACCGACGCCACTAGTAATTGGGCCACGCAGAAATACCATTATCTTGTTCATAGTGCAACATATTTACAGACTGTACCAAATAATAGCTACAGTCGATTGCATTTCATGGTAATTCACTTAATCGCAACTTCTTCTTAATACTCTTAATAAATATGTTTTTCAGAAAGGGGATATATTTTTTACTAGCTCTAAATAAAACTGTAACACAGCTCGGTTTAATGGAATTTTTTTTTTTGGTGCTCCCAATGATTTGCGATTAAATGAAGTGAATTGTAGGGACATTCCTGTTCTCAGCTGTTCTCTCTCTCTCTCTCNTCTCTCTCTCTCTCTCTCTCTCTCTCTCTCTCTCTCTCTCTCTCTCTTTCTCTCTCTCTCTTTCTCTCTCTCTCTCTATTTCTCTCGCTCTCTCCTTGTCTGGAAATAGTGAAGTTTAAATTCTTTCTTTCTTTCTTTCTTTCTTTCTTTCATTCTTTCTTTCTTTCTTTCTTTCTTTCTTTCTTTCTTTCTTTCTTTCTTTCTTTCTTTCTTTCTTCCTTTCTTTCTCCTTTCATCGTCCTCGTCATGCATCTCTTCCCCCCTCCTAGTTCATTGGTGGAGCTCTTTCAGCATTAAAATGTGTTCAGAAGTCAGGCATACGACATTTTCTGAGACAAGACTATTTGATTTTACCTCTACAAAAGCACTTGATTTCCATTAAACACTATTTACCACGAGATAACCACTTGCGTCATTCGCTTCAGCGCACTTGATTGGTTAGAACCCCCAGATGCCAGAATGTATATTCTGATCTATTTCTAGAGCGAGTATCTAGGCTATGAAAGGTGCTATCACAATGATCTTTTGGCATAACTTAAGTATCTCTCGCTTGATTTATGTGAACATTGACGGTTTGAGTATTATGGATGTGGCGCTGAAAGATATAGATAAATGTACCCATGTTCGCATCTGGTCTTATCTACGTGACCGCCATTTTGTAATCGTGGAAGAAATATTATTGCTGCCAACACCAACATCTTCACTCGTGTGCTTCAGTCGCTTCACAGAAATTCAGAATCGAAACAGTCACGGCGTTTAGCTGTGCAGGATTTACGCGTGTAAGGCCCTTTCGTGGCTTAAGTGTTGTTGTTGTTTTTTTTTTAGCGAGGATCTACTTTTTGCGATGTGAGCCTGACTCGTGAAAATTTCTTTCAGCAAAAAAAAACCAAATGGTCCGTTCAAATATTTTGAAAGATTTTATTACTTCGCAAGAGAAACGCAACTATGGTTATTTTCATTTATTATCCCTCTTTATTTGGACATAATTGATTATTATGTATTTTTTAGCGATGTAGCGCATATGTGTCAGTTTGGTGATTTTAGTGTCAAATTTCTAATTCAGGTACAAGGCTTTTGAGCCGATACACTCTGAATTTCTGCACTTACTAATATATACACACAAAAGAAACCCGTTGTGCGGATCTCGCGAAAATTATACCCTCCCGAAAAGCCATGAAATTTAAAAACTCGCATAGCCAAAAATATCACTTTTTAGAGTACTTATGATGCTTTCAGGCCATGTGTTAAATGTTTGCACCAGAAGATCTGAAGGTGATTTATAGTGGACAGTATTGTTTGTTAGTATCGATGTATTTCGATACCTAATAATTTTTTATACCATATCGAAATTCAAATTCTGGCGTTTCAATGCAATTTCAATATTTTCGATTAAAGCGGTGACACTTTATCTGACCACAGGATCCCCCTCCCCCATCCAAAAAAAATATATATATTATCCTGTTTTATGTCGTGCCTCATCTGACCCGTAGAGTGATCTATCTAGTAAGTGTAAGTTGGAAGACTCTTCACTAAATAGCCTACAGAGACAAAGAACCTTCAGAACGGTATCAAAAGTATCGAAATAAAATTCTATCCTATTCCGATCCTGAGTACCAACCCAGTCATCAGTTTCTTCAGTGCAAATGCAGTTAGTGGTATCGAAATTAATTTAGATCCAGCTCCGATCCTTAAAAACGAACTAGCTATGGGTATCCTCAGTGCAAAGCCTAGCGATTTCAAAAGATATCGAGATTATTGAAATTAATTTCGATCCTCAGTATCAAATTAACAACCCGTCTTCTCAGTGCAGTGCCTAACGATATCAAAAGGTATCGAAAGTATCGATAAGGTATCGGAAGTATCGAAATTGTATAAAAGTATCGAAATTGTAACTAAAGTATCGAAATGCCTTTCCAGAATTAAGTATCAAAATCGAAATAGAATGGATACTTGCGATACTTAAAGTGTGCAGGTGGAGTATTGCGATACTTTAAAATAATAATTTAGGTGTCGGCCTATCATCCAACGAAACAGGACAGGACAGGAAACAGGACTGAAACAGGACTTTAAGTCGCGACAAAATAAAGAAAAAATGAAAACATACATGTAATTTTCAATATTTGATATCAAAATAATTCAATTTAAAAAACACGAGTTATTCTCAAACCGACAGTATTCACTGATTACATATTTATCATTTGGTCGGCATAATAGAACCAGGAAACAATATTTAAATACACTGGAACATCTAGATTAATTTCTTATGAAAAATTAGGTCTAAGAACATTTTAAAGTTAAAAAAGAATCTGAAATTTTATGAGGCCCAAGCTGCTGGTTATTTTATTTATATACATAAATCTGGCACGGACGTCTAAACAGCTGTTCTTTACAGCTGATCCCGGAAGACATAAGTATAAGCAGTTTATATGAAACACCTAACGTATCTCATTGGGATAAATACTGAAAGAAACGACAGTGTGATTTTTTAAAGTGTGTTGTTATAAATAATATTATAATGGGATAAATTTACTATCCATACGGTAGCCAGAGCCATGATGCTGACCAGCAGGAAAGTTCATTAACAAAAGGAACACCATCTATTTAAAGGGCGAGGGAGAGAGGTTTACATGGGTCTATATATCGCCCCCATTTCGATAGCTGAAACGACCAGCGCTCCCAGATTCAACAACATCAAAAAAAAATTCCCAAAACACCCGCAGTGATGTCATGTGACATGGAAAATGGCACGCCAAAGGTCAAAATGGAAAATGGTGCATTAGTACCTTCCATGGAGAATTCTGCATAGATCTTCCTGGCATAAACCAAACATTAAAATAAACACTTCTGGTCGGCAGCAATCTCCAAACCCAAACACATTTTTCTTTGAAGTCCGCTGCATTCAGCTTTGTTGCAGAACTGCATTGCCTGTGAGTCCCACAGACAACGGTGTTCTTCATACAATTCGACGAATCGCTTCGTCAGTTTTATTACCACCGCCATTGTTTTTGTTTTCGTTTTTGCAACGTGACCACTTTATTTATTTTCAAGAATGGAAACTTGGGACAAATTTTTCTTCTTCTTCTTCCTCTTCTTCATCTTCTTCTTCTTCTTCGTTTTTCTTCTTCTTCTTCTTCGTTCCCTATCATGCTTTTAAATTTGTTCTGCTGGTTAAATAGATGGTCATCTGCAGGTCCAAAACTATACCCCACAGTTTGGTTTTGACGCCAGGTGCCTCCGGTAACAAATTCTAATTGCGGTGAACAGGAAGTTGCATACGAACGAAAATTGGAATCTTGTAGTATACTGTCTCTTAGAACGCTTCAGACAAAGAACGCAAAGTGGAATGCGTCATCATGACAAACCAAGAAGGGAAAAAGAAAGAACAAAACTTATTTCATTGAACTCATTCATGTTCTTATCAATGAAGGAGCATCTCAATGGAAAATAACAGCATTACAGATAAAGTACATTGTAAAGCTGGGACAATCTCACTATTTTCAGCGAAGGAATCTTCACTTAACTAAATGTTTACCCTGCCGTGATGGAAATAGAAGCGTTATTGCGAAAGAAGCGTCTGGCACGACGATACAAATTAAAGCTATTAAGAGCGATCTCCGCGATACCTTGCATTGAAATCTCTCGAGAATATTTAGGCATTTCCATAGATCTACGACGCTCATAGCGCGTTCCGAGAAGTAGTTTAGATCCACGAGTAGAAATTGTGCGTTTTTTGTTCGCGTTTTTTCTTCCTCCTCTCCTCTCTCTCTCTCTCTCACTCTTACTCTTTCTCCTTCTCTCTGTTAAACAGCAACACTAAGAGCTGGTTACGCACGACAGAAAGCATTTTACAAAATTTCCCCTTCTCTGGATCTCCATATATACACAATAGACACCAGAAAATTTTCAACGTTAATGCGTTCCTGCATTTGCCCGTTGTTATCTTTCCTCGCCCTTGCTTGATCTGAAGTGCCCGGCCAAACTAAGGTCCATGCCAGAATGAGATTAACAAGAATGAATGTTTTTTTGGGGTTTTTTTGCCGACCAAAATAAACAACAACAACAAAAAAAGCCCTTTCATTTAATTTGTATGTTATATACAAACGGAACCTTGATAGTTCAGAATGGTGGGTTCCGAAGTTTTACACCAGGATTGTATTGCGCATTATGATTGACCTCATGCCTGATTCGTGAAGTGCATTGAAAATAGTATGTAATATACCATCAATTTCGCTTTATCTCAATCCGAATAGTCGTAACTTCCTTTTAATCGTCACATTTTCCACAAAACAAAAATGCATATATAGAAGTCATCAGATAATTGTGATTCTCTTGATCCAACTTCTGCGTTTTCCTTTGGAGTTCCGAATAAGCGGAGTTTTGTGTATTGAAAATGGAATTACCTAATCATTGACGTATAGTCGATGGATAAAATTATTTGCATTCTTTCATTTTCAAACGCAGACATCTGATTTGGACTAAGTTTTTAACCTCATAACTTCTGAAGTGCCTGTGTAATTGAAATACCGTTTCCTTCGCTGAACTAGGTTATATTTTTGCTGGATATCGCTCCACCTAAGAAAGTATGACAAAAAAATGCACATATTTAAGCTCAAGATTCTGTCACTTTGGTAATTTTCAGACCATTTTCCTCAACGCGCGCAGCGATCATGAAGTGCTCTTGATATAAATTTAAAAAAAAAAAGAGAGAGAGAGATGGAAGCATAATGACTATCAACCGTTTTGCGCATATTCGAGATCACTAGCTTCATTTAACATTCCCACATGAGTATCTTCTATCGTCTAGTACTGCTCCTAAAAATATACTCGTGATGATGGGCTTGAGTGAGTGATTAAATATAGATGCAACACTTTAATGTTTGCTTCTACATAAATCATATGTTCTTGTGACGAAAACAACACCACACTGAAGTGTTATCAAGCCCGCCCGAATGACGAGATAAAAACCGTAGGGGAACTGTGACGTAAAACGCGGAACACGCTTCTCTGCGCATGTCAGAAGGGCCGCAGATTCATACAGTACTTAAATCGTCGAAGTTCGCTTTGCGCGTAGGAACTTCGGAGTTGTTTATATCGACTTGTCTAGTGCACACAGGAGGGCGTAGTAACAATAGACAATGAAAGGAGTAGAGACATACATTGTAAATTGTTTTCGTCTCTCGAACGTATGAAAACTTGATGTTAATGTCGATGCTGAAAAGTAGACTTGGGAAACAGATAACGGAGTTGGAATAAGAACTAACATAACTTCTCGTTGGCACACAGGAAACTTCTGATATTATTTGCAAGCAGTTCCGCTCATCAAGCACTACTGGTGGTGTTAATATTATCTGGTTTCTGTGGGCATTTTTTTTGTTGTTGGTTTGATCTGTGATATTTTATTTTCATCTTTGACAACATAATCATGCAGTTCACAAGCGTTGTAGTACATTTATTTCTCTTTGGATTTATTGTATATATGGTAAGTTAGTTAGTTTTTTGTTGTTGTTTTTTTTTTTTTGCAATCGTAAAATCGTAAATGTTTGTTATGAATAATTATATATAAGTATTTGAAAAATACCTATAATTATTGACCTTCACTGACTCTAACTACAGCATCAACTTCTATATCTTATCATGCCTGCGCATTTGTTTGGTCATTATACCCTGTGAGTCGTCCTCCATCTTCACTCCTACTCTTTTCTGTTTTCTGCATACTGTGTAGATCGTTTTATAGGCCCACGTGTCAGTGATGATGAGTTTGTTCGCCTTGTTTAGTAAGTTTCATATAATAATTTGTGTTTGAAAGAATAGACTGATTTTTTTTCATATTTTAGCTAAATGTATCAAACTAGTTACAGGATTATATGGATTCTTTATAGGCTGTCAAATTATGGACATTTAATGGATGCAAACAATACTACCAGTTGCCTGGGGTATGGACTTGATACAGTATGAGTTTCTATATTCTTTTAATATCCAAGTTACTTTATCATGCTTGGTTAAGGTTCCTAAGCCAGTTGATACTTTGATGTTAAATAGACACTTTTGATGACTGGGAAAGGGTGAAAGGAGGGGGGTGGGGATGGGGGAGGAGGAGAAGGACGGGGGTTAATGACGTTAATGATGATAGTGGCGAAGGTGAAACTGATGGTGTTGTGTACAATTTCGAATTGACCTAGAAGAAAAGTACCAAAAGTAACATATTATGGTATGGGTTCCACAGTTTCGAGGACCCCGCATTTGCAAGCTGTCCGGTCAAATGGAGAATCCTAAGCCAGATTTTTCTTTTTTTTCT
>JAWQUT010000202.1:553224-567650 GCA_033807755.1 Ellobium chinense | reverse complement strand
GAAGATGTGGATTTGTTTCGTCGGAAACACAATGAAGTACGTGTGGAGTATTTTGGATTAACAGTGCAGCAGGGATAGTGACACATAACTTGTAACCTAATAATACACTGTCGTGTGAGTAGTCGTTCATCTCTTAACACTGCGGTTAATCAGAGGCCATGTTCTTAAACTGGTTTACTCTGTAAGTGGACGTAAAAGGTGAAGTAAGGGAAAGTGAAGAGTTGATATTTAAAGAATGTGAGTCCTCGGTGACTTTTGCAAATTTGTTTTCCCAAATTAAATACCTCACGCCTATCATCTTTTTCGGGCGTTCCTGCACCCATCCGCCCGCACATGCACGTACACGCATACGGTCTCACTCACTCACTCACTCACTCACTCACTCACTCACTCACTCACTCACTCACTCACTCACTCACTCACTCACTCACTCACACACCTACCCACCCACTCACGCACTCACTCACTCACTCACTCACTCACTCACTCACTCACTCACTCACTCATTCACTCACTCACTCACTCGCTCACCTACCCACCTCACTCATTCACTCACTCACTCACTCACTCACTCACTCACACAACACTTTTTCATCCACTCTTTTTAATCAAATATTAACTCACCGTTGCTCATCTTGCACACTGCATGCATTCTATAATAATTTCTTCCCTTTTCTTTTCTTTCAGTATTCAGCGTGCATGAGAGCGAAGAGGGCAAACAACATATTTCTATCACAGGTAATATCCATCCATCCATCCATCCATCCATCCATCCATCCATCCATCCATCCATCCATCCGTCATTCTTTCTGCCTTCTTTCTACCTATTCCTTTCCCTCTGTCTTTCCCGTCTCCGTCACTCACTCAGTTCTTCACCTACTTACCCATCTACTCTCATTTACTCACTCCAAAGGTGGCCGCCTGGCTGAGCCCGATGACTGCTCACCACGAGACACTACGATCCGTCTTCCATTGCCCATCGATGACCCTCGGGTGATCTACTTCCCCAGATGTTCCAAAGTCATGCGGTGTGGGGGGTGTTGCTCCTCCCCTAATCTGGAATGTATGCCAGCCTATACTGAGAGAGAGAGCCTGAAGGTAAGAAGATATTAGTCTGTGGTTTAAGGCAACTGAGTAAAAATAACAGCAAATACCCTTTGAAAAGTTCATAAAATATATGGAGCAGGTTGTCCAAATGCTCACGTCGTTAGGCATTAAATAAAAAGATCGTTGTTTCTTTCGATCATCGCCAGGGTCTTCGGCAAAAAAAATATTTCATTTACATTTTCCCAAGACCATCCATGTGTAACACAGATATCTGGCTTCAGGCATTGAAAACAAGGAACGTCATTGTTCAACGCCTGCACCTGCAAAATGATAGCATGCTCGGCCGGAAGTTGAGAAATGTTTTCAAGTATCTGGCACTGTCTGGAAACGATACTTGTTAATCATGTCATTATTGGAGTGTTTTATTACTGTCACCAGGTGGTGAAGGCGCAAGTCCCTTTTGCAGGTTCCAGCCACCTCACCTACACTGGGTTTGACACCGTTATCGTGACAAAACACGTGACATGTCGGGTCCAGTGTAACCTGACTCCGGAAAAATGTGGCCCCAAGAAGGACTTCCTGAGTAACGTCTGCGATTGCAAATGCAAAACCTACGAGAGGTGTCAACCGCCACACATGTGGGATCCCGAGGAGTGTGCCTGTGCCTGTGCCGAGGTTAAGACCTGTTGTACAGGTGGTACACCTTGTGGGCTGACGTTCAACAAAGATACATGCGAGTGAGTATCAACTGTTCCTGCCTCATCAAGCTCGTATTAGTCTCCCCTCATGATCAAGACAAAAGAACTTGCGCATTAACGATGCGATCTCTTACCATCATAAGAATTAAATTAACTCTGCATGTTGAGCACGACTAAGGATGCATCCAGCACCGGTGCACGAATGTAATTCTTACGATGGTAAGAGATCTTATCGTTAATGGGCAAGCTCACAACTGACAAGGAATTCCACATCCTGACGTCAGCTAAACTAAGTCACTCCATTCATGTCTAGAAAATTATGTCACCAAAACGCACTACTTTCAAGTCGGTAAGGGAGATTGATCACATCAAAGGCATTTTATTGAGTACGAACTAACAGGCAATAGTTTTTAACTACTAGCCACGGCAACGTTTATATTCATCGGGAATCCCCGATTTTGATACATTCAAGAGTTGTGCATTTCAGAGCTAATATATGTACACATTGTTTACACTGATAAAGTCGCAGGCCGCAGAAGTAGTCATGGGCAGGACAACTGACTGCCAGTGTCAAAATCTAGATCTATGATAATAAATAAATTGTGATTTTTTTTTGCTGTAATTATGTTTCTAAATGACACAGGGAATCCTCATCTTGGTAAAGAATGAAGCACGCATTGCCCGGCGGAGTTTTTGCAACCTCGGTTGGGATAAGTCCATCATACAGAAACACTGACAGGGTTATCCCATTTCTTTGTCTTTGTCCATGTGACCTCAGTAAAATTGAACGTCAGTCGCAGATTCCCAACAGCTTTCCACATTTTTGCTTTTATGCATGTTCGCTGTGTTTACTGTAAAGAGAGGATTTTCGTGACCTGATGGCGTGGCATCAAGTGTCTTGTCTGTCAAGTACACGGTGTAGACGGCATAATAATCTTCCTTTCGTGAAGTGGGTGAGGTATGGCATCACTGGAACACTCTTGAAACTGATTCCCCCCGAGCTTGTCTTTCTTCTGTCTTCCGCAGGTCTATTCACCAAGTGGTATATTATTCTTAAACCGATTTGCATGTACATATTTACCAACAGAGGCGGGGAAGAAAATATGATTACAGGGGAGATTTTTAGTGGTTGTTGTTGTAATATAACAAAATGACCAGGATCGTTCTATCTTTTTTTCTTGGGGAGGGGGTGGGGGTGGGAGGGAGATGGGGGTAGGATTTTACGCAACACGCCAAGCCTACCAATATAGCTATACGTATGCGAATTAGTATCTACCACTGCATCTTACCAACAACGAAATTTAACCTAGAAATTTCACTGATTTCGGCATACAGTGTATTTTATATCACTGACAAACTCGCTTGATAGAACTGGGTACTTTCTTCGTAAAGTTCGAAGCCACTATGATAAATAAACAAACAGAAGCTCCCTGTTGAAGGCTGACAGAAATTCAAACGCCCGCTGGAAGGTACGAAAAGAGAAGAGAGACATGTTGAATCACATCACTCATCTGTTTAATAACACGCTTCACATCGGAGCGCTGTCTTTCCGAATTTCCTCATTGCAAAGAAACTTTCCAGCTCGCTAGTTTACTGTTCTTCTGAAAGTTACGATTTTAAAAAAAAACCTGATGCGAAAACATCTAATGTTTGAATGTGAAAGCAAATCTGTCAGAGTCGAGAGCGTGTCCATGGTCATTTTGAAAGCGGGCTTGCTTTCCGACTGTGGGAAACGGATTGCGCAGCTTTACTTTAAGCAGTATTGCCCTAAAAGAGTTCTGATTTTAAGATGCGTGCTAAAATGACACGTCTACGTTCCTTATTCTTTGTTTACCTATGATTGCAGGTGCGATGTTGACGGGGCACAGTACATCTCTAGCAGTAACATAACACAAGAAATCATAGATGAGTACTTGGCAGCACAAAACGCATCTGACAGCGCTTCTAATGGTGAGGAAAATGTAGTCAACAATACACCGCCAACAGCACCAACAACAATGACAACTACCACCACCACCACTACCACCACCACAACAACAACAGAGGAAGAAGAAGTGGATCCATGTGCTGCTGTGAACTGCCCGATGGGTTTTTCCAAACATCAGAATGCAGATGGCAGCTGCGTGTGTAGGCCCAACAGACATTTCGGTAGGTTGCGGTACAGGCCAACCAGAAGGTAAAGAGGATATTCGGGAGCAATGGACGAATTAATGCGCGAAAAGAGACTGCTATGATCCTGAGGAGAGACGTTTGGCAACAGCGCAACGCGTACTTTGTTGGATGATCTAGATCTAGCCCTCTGGATTTATTTGTTTCGGAGCCAATGGGCATGGCATGATGTGAATTTCCTGTTGCACTTCAGAAACTTGGCTGCAGCACAACTTTGACCAGCATGTCTGGTTGTAACAATTTCATTGCATGTTAACATTATGTAAATTCAGAGTGACCCAAGTCGGGGAAGTTCATGGCGTATGATTAGGGGAGCTGGCTGGGTATCGTAGTCGTCGCGTCGCGCTTAGGAAATAAAAGCAGAATTTATTATCCCGATACTTGTCTATGTTTGGGACTTCAGAAAGGGTAGCAGAAATGAGCATATTTCAAGCTGGTCTGAGTTCAAAAGTAACATTTTTTTTTTTTAAAAGAAAGGGATACATTACTTCTGTTCGGTATGATATTGTGCTAATTATATTTGATATTATTCTTAACAGAGACTGTTTTGTGTTGCAATACCTTATATCGTTGTATTTAATAGTATGAGTCACATAGCCAAACTGTTCCTTCTTTCTCTCTCCTGTCAATTTTTTCTCCTGCTGACACTACAGAGATGCATATTTAAATGGCAAAATTCTAGGGTCTTAATTTAGCGCTGGAATGGACAGAAGTTCTTGTAATGTGAACAAAACTGTTGAAATACGGGACCGTTTTCATACGATCCGAACCCTATTCACTTAACATGAATTCAAAGGTTCTTGAAAGTTCTAAACAGACGAATTTTCTGGCTTGTCAACATACAGAGAATATTTTTCACTTGACAGGAATTTCAAGGTTCTTTAAAGATCTAAACAGACTAGAATAATTTCCTGCCTTGTCAACATAGAGAAAAGTCTAAGTATTCAGTATTACAGAATGAGTCTTTGATTGTACGGAAGTAAATGTAGTTCAAATTGCAGCCGAGCATGCGTTACACGAAATTACTGATTCAACAACATGTGTCGGACGCTTCAGCGTCTACGATAAAAATCAGCAGTTTTGGGAATTATCTTTTTGATAATGATGTGTTCGATCAAGCTAGATGTATGAAAGAGTTGATCATCCCTGTATATAACCACAAGGGAATTAATCATTTCCTAAATCTTCCATGCGCTTATCTTATTTCTCACGGAAAGTCAGAAACATACAGGGGAGTTAACAGTCTTGCGTCGATTCTTGCACAACCATTCAGCTGTTCTGCGGCTTTCGTGTATCACAAGGGAGAAGTAAATTAACTCTTATTTCACTATCACCCGTGTTGATATATAAAGTCATTTTCTTTGTGAACCAAGTTCGAAGACAAACGGGGATGGTGTACATCATTTTTATTGGTTTGAAAGTGACCTAATTTCCACCCCCCACCAAAAATGTTGCGTGCATTAAACTCTGAGCTCGCATATGAATTCGGATACTGTTACCGGTACCAGAACAGGCCCAACATTCTGAAGAAAATATGCCAATCAAACTTCGCATTTCATCTAATTTGTGAAATACGATGTTTTGCGTAGTACGGGTTGAATAATAATATGTAGATATCAGCGCAGAGACGGCAGTCTTGTAGAACCAGAGAGCAACTGTAGTCTCTGCTAGTAAAAATTGCTGTTGATCTATGCGCCAGTAGAATTGTCAACTCAAGGACACCAAATGTGATTTCTGTTGGTAGAAATTGCAGGTGGTCGCTTCTAGCAGCATTGTCAATTCAGCTGGTAAAGACACCAATTGTGATTTCTACTAGCGGAAACTGCAGCTGCTCTCTGTTGGTAGATTTGTTACCTCTACTGGCTAGAAAAAAAACATTGTGATTTCTACTAGAGGAAGCTACAGCCGCTCTCTACTGATAGAATTGTCAACTCTACTGACAAGAACACCAGTTGTGATCTCTACTTTTTGTGTAGTAGACTTGCCTATTCTACTAAAGTGCTCTCTCTACGCTGACATAGACATATTAATAACTGGTAATCTTTGATACCACACTTACACATGAAATGTTTTTCTGTTTGTTTCTTTCCTTAAGGGTGGATATATCCTAAGTTTTATAGGGCCGAAATGGATTTATTTCTTATGATCGTGTGTTACATTCTTAATTAGCGATTCCATTGTTTAGAAAAAAAAATGACGCAAAGTTCACACTATCCCTACAAATGACCCTTCAAAATGTCTTATGGAATTCAATAGCAGTTCGCTTAAAACTCTGCTACATATATGAGCAGTATTTTCCATATTTTGCATGCCGTCATGTTATTTATAGCTTACGCAGGAGATTCCATATATAGAAGTATGGTTGTCTTCGATTACTTATGCTCATTAAAAAACAAAAAGGTGGATCTGGAAAGATTAAAAAAAACCACCAAAAAAACATAGGAGTGCTTTTTAATACTTTATAATCACTTTATTATTCTGACAATTCTGAAAAAAAGTATTCTGCTTCTTCGTGTTACACATTCTGCTATTCTTCAACCATTTTCTAAATTACAGTATTATATTGTGACGGTACAATCGTCCTTATCTCTTATTTCTTTTCCCTGTCTTGCTGCTGCTTTACGCACTGTAAACTATTGCTACCTTAAGCATTAAGTAGAAAGGGTAAGAATGTATTAACAAATAAAACCAAGAGTAATTGTAGCACTAGGACGATTTTGTTGCTGTTGTTGTTTGTTGTTGTTTTTTGTTTTTGTTGTTGTTGTTGTTGTTGTTGTGTATTGGAATCGCATATCAAGAGCTCGCTGTCAAGCCGGAGTGGCTTGGAAGACGTCCACGAGAATCCATTCTGGACATCTTTTGCCTCTATTCAGCTTCTTTCTCTTTGAAAATCTGAATCAGTCTTCTGCAAATTATGTATCTCTCCTGAAGATAATGATTGTGTAGTAAATATAAAAATGTGTTGTTATCAAGTGGTAGCCCTCAAAGATACAGTGTAGTATACTACGACTTAGAGGTACAGGGAGGGGGCTAAATTCATACAGTCCCTGATATGGGCAATGGGACAATGACTGCGCAGAGGCCAAAGAGGCACTAATCAAACGAACAAGATAATGCAGGATCTGAAGCAGAACGAAGAGAGAAAGACCTGAGATTTGGAGAAAGAGGAAGGGGTCAGTGGACCAAAACTACCACAACCACCACCAGTGACAGCAACAATATTATCATTAAAACTAAATATGATTCTGCCCAATGACACAAAACTTTCTGAAAAATACAATACTATCATCATTATCGTCATCATCACGAAACAACAATAGTAACAAAACAATAAAAGACAATAGCAGCAACGTACTGTACATCTAATTTCAAAAGGAACCATTGAAAAGCAGAACTTCTACAATGAGCATCGTATCTACAGGGTAACAACAGAAACACACTGAACTTCTACAACATCTCTTTTTTTTCCATAGAGTAACCTCAGAAACACATGAACTTCTATTGTCTATTATTTAAGTACAAAATAAAATAACTGCAAAGGCATGAATCTCTAGAATATCCTCATATTCATAATATAGGCCAACATCATCAAAGACTTAAATCATTCCTACATACTTCCCTGTGTTTTGAAACAAAGTATCATATACTTTGGCCATTGGGATACACCAAAAAGTTAACCATCCCTACATACTCACCGAAATTTGTAGATATACAATGGTTTTAATAACGTTAACATTTTGATGCCTTGGCCTGTGCAATGCATTGAAGAGTTACCTACTCAAGATGTTCACCAGGAACCAACGTGATATAAAGAGTACATTATTTATCCTTCAAAGCAATTGCTTCTTCGATGCATTCGACTTACAGAATTTTTGTATGTTTACGTTAGTGTCCAAATAATGGCATAATCCACAAACATGACATAAGGAGTAAACATGTGATTGCACAAACTGTTGTTGTCACATAATGTTTTTGACCTTAAAATTTTGAGCTCGTATATGACATCCGATAATGTCATCTGACCTGGCATAAAATTTTGAACAAAATATTGCATGAACATATTTTGTAACCGACCTATTTGTGGACTGTGAACTTATATACCAACATTGTGTATAAAGTTACAATGACACACACTGATCTCATATTGTTATCTGTAAGACAGCACTCAAGATGTGATGAATAAATTCTAGTGTGACATTCTCATGATTCATACAGACACAACCCTTACAGAAACATGTAAACATTTCTCTTTTGTTCTGTTCTATCCTCTCACCCTCTTCCTCTTTCACACACAACTGAAAACTAAAACCTGATCAGAGTGAAATGAAGATACGTACACATGAAGCTTTTGATGGGAGTAGTACAATTAGGCACTATTTTTCTGACTGGAGAAAACTAAGACATTCAACAGTTTACACTGACATCAAAAGTGAAAGCACAATCAGATGCAGACATGGCGACTTAAAACATGAGTGGACCTGGATTATACAGAATACATTTACAGTGGAATCGTGTTAATACAAGCATAGCTTAACACAATCCCCTCCTTAGAAAATTCTCATTAAAATTCCAGCGTGTTTTCTTCTTTATAAAAAGCACTCTAGAACACAATTTCTGATAATACACCCCAGCAGTTTTTTTTTCAAGGGCTGGGTGTTATATCAGGATTCCACTGATAACAGGATAATGGCATTCGCTTAATATAATGTTTTACAGTACAAATTACAAGCAAAGAGATCCTGAAAGATAGGCGTACTTCATTTCTCAAAGTTGATCTGAAATCTGCAGAAAACAATTCTGTATACCTCCAAAGACTATCCAACGATACGAAGTATGTGAGAAAGGAACAGTCCATGTAAATTCTTACGAGCCCCCCCCCCCCNCCTTCCCAAAAAAAAAAAGCAAAAGAAAAACCAGGGATGTCATATGCTTTCCATGAAATTTTCTGCATTTTTCCACACGATTTACCCTTTTGCATTTGGGAATCGATTTCTTTCATAATCGGTTAAATTTTCTGAGGAAACAATTTAATAAAAGGTTGACTATTATGATATGATTATTGAAAAGACATTAAAAATTATCTACTGGCTTTCATTAATTATTAACATAAACTCTGATATTCTGGGTATTGATATCATATAAGTTCGATTACTTAAGAAAGAAACAGAAAGGTAGGGTTCCTATGACCTGAAACCGATTCGTATAAACAAATAGACGTGGATAAACAAACAATGAGACATTCAAGATGGGCATCGTCATAAGATTTTCTGTCCTTATATAGCGGCCATTTTGAAATCCCAAAATCTAGGTTATGCAAAGGTCAGCCTAAGCATAATTTGGCTGTGGCGTTAACGGATACCTTCTCTATCGCTTGCATTTTAGACATTTTCTATAATTATTAGTTTTACCCCATCGTTTCTACTGCTATACTGTATGAGTGGCACCTTTGGAGGGGTGGGTGTGGGGCTATTGGCAAAACTAGGAGACCAGAGATGTCCTTGAGACCTCAGCCCACTTCCTCTGGCTCCTTTTGCTTATCTCCACAATAGCTGGGATTCCAGCTGGTCCTATCAAGGTCAAAAGGTCAGCCAGTACCAATTAGCGAACAAACGGGCCGTGCGTATGCAGGGAGGTCGCACTATCAGCAGACAGGCATCAAATATCTTACGATGAGAGACATTGCATGCGGTCTTGGAATACGGCACAGAAGATTATTTGCCCCTTGTAACACTGAAATACTTGTAATTATTGTATTAATTATCTCCCTCTACAGGGACAAGGGATGATGCGTCCCATAGGGCAGACTTAATTCCTGCTTACTGCTTTTACTCTTAGCAACAAAAATAGCTGTGTTTCAAAGAAAAGCATCTTGCTCGCCCTACCTGTTTTGAGAAGGGCTATAAATGAAAAACTTTGGTTAATAAAGTGGTAAGTCTCCAAGTAGATTTAGCAGTCAAACATATCAAATCATGTTAACTCTTCTCCTAAACTTGATTTTTTTTTCTTTGATGGACTGTTTTGAGATGAGTATACGTGGATCTGTATTTGAGAGACCGAGATGCAATGCAGTTATTTCTGGCTCTACCTAAAATGTATTGAATTTAGACTGACTATTTTAAGGCTTTGGGTTTACTGTTCTTAAATTTATTTCTTTTGGAAAAAAAAAAGTCATTTATTGATTACAAGATCAATTTCCCATTCTACAAATGGGGATGCCAACGTGTGTGAGAAGAATATGATAAAAAATTCTAGCAGTAGCCTGCTTGATAGCGATGTTGTATAGTTTCCCTGTTATTAGCTTAGACTTTATATCAGAAATTTAGCAAAACTTATTATGAACGATGACACTGTGATAATAATGTATACTTTCTTACATTTATACCTAAAGTTCTCTACCTTCGTTTATCATTCTTGCATTTCAACTCCTCATGCAAACTTACTTGATGTGTATGAATTTGGTGTTGTGGAAATGCAACTGAATAAAATGTTCACTGTTAAATATTTTAATCTTAATAACCAAGACAAATTTCTAGTGAATGATAAAGCTATCGCAAAGTTATAAATAACAGGGGTTTCATCCTTGATCTTGTCGTCACTACTAACAGGTAATATTGTATGAAACAAAAACTTGTACAATCCCCACAAGAGGAGCAGAGAAAGAGTTTCCACAGGCATCTGAGCGCGTTCCTGTTATAAGCATTTTCACATACTGTATTTACAAAATTAAAAAAAACAAACCACACACATGGATATAAAATTAACACATGGCCTTTACGAATACACCAGCTGCAAAGAAGATCATAAACAAATAAGATGCTTCTTAATTTTTTTTTAATCTGCTGTTTTGGCTCAGATTGTAAGTGACAATTTATAATGCATTCCAATAATTTTGCCGCCATAAACAATATAAATAAAATAAATAAATAAATAAATACGATCACTCAATCCTCAATGTAAATTGAGATATCTGTATAGGAAAATTCAATCAATCAATCAATCAATCAATCAATCATCAATCAATCAATCAATCAATCAATCAATCAATCAATCAATCAATCAATCAATCAATAGCATATTTCTCATATTTATTTTTATTATATTCCTCCGAGTTCACTGTGTGATAACCTGACAAATGAGATGCTTATCATTAATATATTGACAATTGTTTTTGTGTTTACTATAGGCATAACATGGAGAAGGGTATGAGTATTAAGAAAAACCAAAAAAAATCAGAACGTTCAGTTCTCTCGTATGGTTCTTCTACGACAGTGACTAGGTCTGTGATCCCCATCACACTGGGCTTATCAAAGATCTTCCTGAGAAACTTCAACCTGGTGGGAGATGAGGGGGACAACGAGTAGCTGAATGATGAAGGTAGGATACTGGCTTTACACTGCTGCAAATATGACTCATGGATCTGGAAAATTATGAGGAAGAGAGAGAAAAACTTAGTTGAATAAAAATAGGTAAGGGTGTGGTGCGATAAGATGAGAACAGATGCTGACAATTTCACCTGGAAAGGTAATAAGAGGTCAGAGATATAACAATTAAGCAATGCATTAGAGGAGTATAGTTTCACAAATATGCGGAGTATATCTATCTATCTATCTATCTATCTATCTATCTATCTATCTATCTTATCTATCTATCTATCTATCTATCTATCTATCTATCTATCTATCTATCTATCTATATGAGTGCTTAAGAAGAAAACTTTCCCATAACCATTTGTTCTGAGTCATGCATAATTTTATCATGCACTGTCCACACTTTTCTATTCCTCGCTTGATTACATATTTGTGAAAGATGATGGATTTCATCAGTTTGTATTTCAGGACCAAAGTTGTTTCCTTTTATGACATAAATTACGAAAATCTTTCAAATGAAATCTAACTTGATAGGCGTCGTGAAAGAAACATAGCTTGTAATGGCTTGTTGACGATGTCATCAGTCTATGAAATCGTGATAAGGACGTTATGCACAGAGCTACAATGGTATAATTTTTGCTTTACGTTCAGGTGGTCTTTATAAGAAAGTAACAGCGGAAAAGATTTCTGTAAGCACTGGCTTATAGTCATGCTTATAGTTTTTCACAGACTTACTCTACTGATAAAAAAAAGAAGGGGAGACAGTGTGGGGGAATAAAAACCAACCAAAAAACAAGAGAGCTGCTGTACCTCAGAAGGTGAAAGACTAGTCTAGTCCTGTTGGAGTGGCTTGCCATGTAGGATAAAACCAAGGGAAACTACAGTATCTAATCAGAAAGTGTCTTATTGCTTGGTTATTTCCCTCTAGGTCATGTTGTTTGGAATCCGCTTGCTACCAACAGGGAAAAAAAAATACCCACTTCATCGTTGGTAACTCTTAATTTCAGGGCTATATTCTTCAAATTAAATTGGCCAACAGCTGAATCATGCATCTATAGACGTCACAGTGAATGTCGCTGATGTCATTAGGCCTATATTAAAGTAATTTCATCTAAATATGAAAATTAGATGTTAAACTCTAATTATTATGCACTTTAGGCTCACACCATAGATGTTCTTAGAGTAATTCGGGTCTGCATTATTATGTTTGTATCATATACAGTTTTAAACTGGTATTGATAATAACAATTTGTTCACAAAGGCAATCGACGATTATTTTTCTTGTTCAAAGATGTCCTCGTCAAATCAACAGATTACCCAACAACAAAGTCAGTAAAGCAAACACTTTTTAAATACCCCAACTGTGGCTGTATGCATGATTCTTACGTTACTTAACGCAATACGATCGCAACGGAAAGCTCCCATGACAGTAGTGTTCACTGTGGTTAATGCAGCAAATAAATTGACCTATGAATTATTATATTTTTGGTCAATCGGTCTTCTGGTTGATCAGTCACTTTGTTAAAACCTATGCTATATGACGCTTCATTGAAACATGCATTGCATTTATCCACTTCAAGCATGTTTGCATCTATGAAAGCTTAGTGTCCGCACATCACATTCCTTTAAGCTGTAAATAGCCTGATGTTAACCATTTTGTTGCTTTCGAGGTTTTATATAATTTTATGAAGAACAATTTTTATTTCAAACTCCATCAGTGTCAAAAAATGGTTTCTAGTTAGAGCAAATTGAAAGGGGAACCTATGCAAAATTTGATTTAGATTATCAAAGCAAATTGATGATATTCATAAAAAAAAAACAACAAAAAAAACAAAACCCTAAGCTTATATTATTAGACCAACTACAATAACGAGAAGGTGTGAACGTTTTCGTATAGTATGAGATAACAAATATCTCCATGATCGCCTAGGACAGAGCATTTTGTGAAATGATGAGGTTAATAGGATAAAAGACGGTAAAAGCCACGGATTTACCGTAAGTTGAGTTAAACCTGAAAATTAATGGCGATCCTGATATTTTACAATCCATACCTGCATGTATTCTGTATGCCACAATTTTCGCCCAATGCAGGTTAATCTAGTACTTTCTGTTAACAGTGAACACAACAAAACACAACACAACACAACCGAAATGATGAAAAAGAACGGTAGCGTTCAGAAACAGAGCAACTCACCAGTTTCCTTTCGCGGTTTTCACATTACTCAATTATTTCCCTTGTTAGCAGTTTCGTTTGCAATACTGCTGATACTTCATTCACAATTACCCAAATATCACGATACTTTGAAAATAAGGTTTTGGTCCATTACTCATCACTAATGAGTACTACTTCCAGGTGCTCGTCAGAAAATAATAGTCACGGTTATAGTCTGGCATTTTTATTTTATTATTTGCACCCCCATAAAAGTAGGGTGCCGTTTTTACAACAGTTGTTTACATTATTTCGCTGTGAGGACAGTGGAGTAAGTTTGTGCAATCAGTTGCAAGATATCAGTGTTTCTTATCTGCTTAAAAAAAAAATCCGAAGTTTATTTGCATACAGTACTTCCAAAAAGGACATGGTAGCAGTCGGAAACTTCGGCAAATAGCGGCCGTTTCCATCCGTGCTGAAGATCACTGCTAGGGATGTTACCTTTGACTGTCCTTTACGATCACTAGTTCATTCTGACAAAAGCATTGATTGATCGATTATCGTTGTTATTCATTATACTGGCATATAATAATAATGATAATAATAATAATAATAATAACTGTCAGAAACGTTGCGAGTATACAGACACTAAATCTACGTATTTCTGACATTCGTTATTAGGCCCTACAATGGATTCAAGACTAGACCAGCGCAGACGACAAACATGTCGGGCTGCATCGTGGACAGTCTCTCTCGCGAAGTTTCTGATCTGTTCCCAAGGACTAGACTAGAGTTTAGATCTACGGTAAAGTACTCATAATATTATCCCGGAGACACTGGATTCATTGTAGGGGCGTAGCGAGGGGGTTAAAATCAGGTAGTCAAACTTGCACATTGATTAGGGTCACTCTACATTTACATTAAGGGGGGGGGTAGGGTAGCATGCTTGAAACAGATAAACACAATATTATAGAGCAAGATTTGCTTTACTACCTA
>JAWQUT010000202.1:537407-549481 GCA_033807755.1 Ellobium chinense | reverse complement strand
ACCTCCTATTCCCGAAGACTGCTAATGACTCCGCCACACAGAAAGGGCAGGAAAAGGGATCTTCTTCGTGGACTTGCTCTTGGGGTACGCAAAAATCTAGGTGCCCCCAGTGGCAACATGCCCAGTCTTATTTCTTAGTGTTATCGGCCTCTTGGAGGTGCCACTGCCAAGGAGGTCTTGTGTTTCTTCTGCATCCTCCCAAGGATCTATAGGTGGCTGTTCACTGTGACAGACACAGCATTGCTTATTGGCATTACACTGGGAAGTTGAAGAACTTGGTTTTGCTTTCTTTGCCAGCCGTACAATGTGTGCCTTGTGTTGCTGGCCACATCTTTATCTGTAATCACCTTTTAAGCTGCGATGCCACCCAAAGCCCTTCTTTCCCTTGTTTCTTTCTTCTTAACATCAAGTGCTTTCTCTCATTCTCCTTCCCTGAACAGTTCTGTATCTGGCATCTGAGGTTTATTTCCTTCACGGAAGGCAAAGGCTGGCATCATCTTCTGCGGAGCAGTTTGAAAGGGCATATTCCAGTCTCGACAAAGCCATGGGGGGATTTCCGAACGCGCCTTATATTAATAACGTTAAACAACATCAATAATTCTTTGTTTTGAATGCACAGTCGCAAATTTCTGCCTTTGTTAAAATTTTCTGTTTCCTGACTGCCGTTTTCTTGAATCTGGCAAAGGCTTTCTCTAGACCTCCAAAACATGAAACATCTAATGGCTGGAGGAGGTGAGACATAAATATGTGCTGGAAGTACAAACATAACAATATTGTGATTATTTGCCCAGTCCAAAACGTCATTATTATGGCCCTAGCATAGGAGAAGGATGAGGCCATCAGGGGTTGGGCGTTGAACAAATTTCAGAAAATGGTGCCTCAGCTAACCATGAAAGATTACGCTGTTGGAACATCCAGATTTACTGACAGTGTCAGCAGTACCTGGAGATCCTTTCTCTGTGAAACGTTGATGGAACCTCTTTCTTTTAAAAATACAGTAGGGTGGCAGATGGTACTCGAGGGCGTTGCCAGCTCCAGTCAAAGCTGTTATCGGCCCTCTTGGAGATGCCACTGCCAAAAAGGTCTTGTGTTTTGCAGACATTACTTAGGGCGGCTCATACTGGGGGCGCTAATCCCTTCTCATCCACACTGTAGATATGTTGTAGCAGTTCCCATAATCGTATTTTTCCAGCCAGGCCTTGAGCCTGGACTGTCGAAGTATACCTGCATACTCTGCTCACCGCTGGCCTTCGCCATAGTCCAGAGGTCGTCTAAACAAGCTGCCGAATGGGCCAGCGTCTCATAAAAGCAGAATATCATGTTTTCTCCACAGGTTGGCCCTAGTTCGGAGACCAAAACTGATGGCGTATTCTGTGCTGACATACAGGATTTCAAGACGGTTCGTAATCGCACCCGAGAGGAGAGTCAACATTATTCTTAAATGGACTACGAGCATCTCCTTCTGTGCCTCGGAATAAGCTTCGGTATAAATGATTCCAGATTTAAAAAAAAAACAACAACATATTCATTAAGTAGGTATTATCTAAAAACCAGATTCAAATGTTCAGTGTGTAGAGGTTGCGAAATTATTGCTCTCGAAAGACAGACAAGTTTAAATAAACGCACCATAGGAATGTAGCGTTTAATATGCAGTGGAACCCATTTTTAACGGCAACGGTTATAACGAGAGCCCGGCTATATCGGTGGGTTTCTGAATTCTCGTAACAACGAAAGCCCCTTTGTTAATGTTATTGCATGAGGCAGTCGCGTGACTAGTGTAGCTGACAGCTAGTGTGTCCATGAAATCGAACTGAAATAACGTTTATTCGCCGGTTGTACCTCGATTTCACAGCATGCAATTATTAACAGACAATTAATAAGGTCCAGGGTTTAAAACTGCTGACTACTGCACGCCTCACTTATTGCTTTCACCTAGACTATAGCGTATTATATTAACGGTGATTTCCTTCTCTAAATACATCAGTTCGGAAACAACGGCGCACGGTTATAATTAAAACGACTAAATTTTGCAAGTCTCGAACCATCTCTTTTATAAGCCGATAAGCAAGTTTTACTGTCTTAGGAAACGTTCATTTGATGCAGTATTGAAAAGACTGACAGCAAATTGCATGTCTCTACTTAGTATAGAACCTATAACACATAGGTAGATATAGTACACTACACTGCACTACTATTAAAGAAAGTACATGCATGGAACGCATAAGCTGACCGTGAAAAAAACAAAACCAAAAGACTCGACCACTCATCCCCAGCGAAACAACAAACTACTCATCGGCCTCTGACCGCACTTAGAGAAACCGGGAACCCCACCCATCTCGTTCAACCATCTAAACTAGCCACCCAAGGCGTAAGATAGGTTAGATAACATTCCGTGCCAGTATTATACCACTGCGCTGCATCAGTTTGTCGCTGGTATCTGGCAGAGATAATAAATGTTCACATATCCCCAAAACGTGATAAATTGCTGACGACAATGACCGCAGAAAATGGCATGCAATTGTCGTACTGAAGCCGTGAGTAATTGGGCCAGGCACAAGCACCATAATATCTTGTAATATCTTGTTCAGTGCTCATGGCGCGTCATACTCATATTATTATAATGGCTGCAGTCGACTTCATTTCATGGTAATCCATCTAGCCGTAACGTCCTCATGATAACTTGTTTTTTTCTCTGAAACCGGTTGGTGTAGTTTTTACTAGCTCAAAGTAATAATCCGTGGGATAACCCAGCTCTGTTTAATTGCAGTGTTTTGTTTTTTTTTTTGTCTGTGAGTTATGATTAAGTGGAGGCGACCTCGGGGACATTCCTGTTCTCAGCTGCACATTGTCCTCTCTCTCTCTCTCTCTCTCTCTCTCTCTCTCTCTCTCTCCCCCTCCATCTCTTCCCCCTCTCTCATTTAATAGCTTAACAAAGAACCAAGAAGTACGAGAAGTACACTGAGAAGTGAAAATGTAACATAGAATCAACTTCCGCAGTCCGCATAACTGTAACATCCGTTTAATCGATATATATTCCACACAATAAGATGTTAATGCTATACAGTGTTACATTTCTATTCAAATGTCATCGGATAAATGCGTTGTTTTTTTTTTTTAACACACCGTTTCTATGTTCCTGAGGAGTTTCGATTTAAAGGAAACTTTCTGTATTTAAAATGGAAGTACCTAAGCTGCGATTTTTATTAGTTGGATAAACTCATTACATCCTGTCAATTTCAAACCGAGTCATATTTGGATAATCTAACTCTACTTTTGAAGTGCCTATATAATTGAAAACCTTTTCACGCTCTGAATTAGGTTATATTTTTCATTGGATATCGTTTCACGAAGAAAGTATGGTAAACAATAGGCATATATTGGCTCAAGATTCTGCCAGATTAATTTTCATATCGTTTTCCTCTGCGTGCGCCGCGATCGTCATAATTTGTAGCTTTAAAAAAATAAAGGGGTGGGGAAAGGGGGAGATGGAGGTTTAAAGACGATAAACCGATTTGCACATATTCGGGATCACCAGTCACTTTTACATTCCCACGTGAGCATCTTCTATTGTTTAGTACTGGTCTCCTCCCCCTCCCTCCCCCAAAAAATACAGTCGTGATGATGGGCTTGAGTGGGTTTTAAATATAGTCTAGACGCAACACATTATGTTTGTTCCTACGTAAATCATATTTTTTATGTTCATGTGACGAAAACAACACCACACTGAAGTATTATCAAGCCCTGAGAGATGACGAGATAAAACCCATAGGGGAATTACCAACTGCGCATGCAGAACAGCTGCAGGCCCTTTTTATACTTAAATCGTCGATATTCGCTTTGCGCGTAGGAAACTCGGTACATGCAAGGGGCGTAGAGACGATAGACAATAAGAATAGAGCAGAGAAATACATAGCAGATTGTTGCTATCTCGAACGTATATAAATGTGACGTTATTGTCGATGTTGAAAAAAATCAGATTTGACATTCTGCGCAACTTGGAAGCAGAAAACGGAGTTCGATAATACTCACATTACTTCTCGTTGGCAAGCAGGAAACTTCATAGTATATTCTTTGCGGACTGACGCTCATCAAGCGCTATTGGTCGTGAGTCGTGATGCTGTTCTTAGGTTTCTTTGGGCATCTTTATTCGTTGGTTTAATCTGTGATGTTTATATTCATCTTTGACAACATAATCATGCAGTTCACAAGTGTTGTAGTACATTTATTTCTTTTTGGATTTACTGTATATATGGTAAGTCAGGGAGAGGTATATTTGCACTTGCAAAACTTTAAATGTTTTTTTTTCCAATTAATATAGATGTCCTGTAGAACTCGGTTATAACGGGTGGTAAGAACTTCAAATTTGGCGTTATAACTGTGTGCCGTTGTTTCCGAATTGGGGAATTTAGGCAAAGGAAATAACATTATTCACAATCCGCCGCCTCTTTCTGCTGAGGAGGAAAAAATATCAAAATATCTATGGTGAAAAGTTGGAGACGGGCGAACTTAGTCTGCATTCGCTTGAATGTGTTCTTATTTTTGTGTGTGTGTGTGTGACTGATAATAGGGGAATGGGATCTTGCTGACACTTCGGTTAGTCTAGACAGAAAGATTAGGTCCTCGAATTTTGTTGTTGTTGTTGTTTTCAGTAAAAAGAACAAGTTGCGTAGATTTAATTCTTGTGACTTATTGCGAGACAGCCTGTATGTAGTTATATGAAGCACCGTTGAAATAACTCACGAGCGAGTTCCAAACCCAAGACCTTGTTTTTCTGTCAATCATTGCTTGCTGTTAGCAAATAGACGATTATGTCTGCTTGATATCACGGACACATCAGCTCAAACCACACCAGTCATGCCAAAACATGGAAGACAGGTGAGGTAGTAACGCTATAACAGACGGATTTTTCGCTCTTCCAGGCCAGTTATAAGAAGGCAAGTTTAACCATTACAAAGGAGAGGGGAGAATGGGGAGTTAGAATTTAGTCATTAAAACCGGATTCTGGCTATAATCGATGCTCGTACAATGGGTTCAGTTGCACTTGTAAAATTCCTAAATTTAATGACTGACTTATTCTGACTGTAGGCGTCAGCTTCTGTATATTATCATGCACCCGCGTCAATTAAACATTTTCCCCCCACTGTTCTTTGTGATTCTTCTTCCCTCACTCCTACGTTTTTCGTTTACTGCTTATAATATGCTCGTCTTGTAAGTTTCTGATAAACTGTGTTTGAAAGAATATTTTGATCTTCTTTCATACCCTAGATAAATTTGTTAAAAAGTTGCTGCATTGTGTTTAATCATAGCGGACTACAGAAATACAACAACATATTATATGAGTATTATTATTTCCATCCCCTTCATTTTATCTACACATCGCAACCAGTGACAAACTCCAGTGAAGCCAACAGAAGGTAGTACTAAAAAGTCTGTGAAGTGCATGCCTAAGCATTCAAAAGAAGTCGTCTTTGCTGACTTAATAAGATCGAGTGTCCCAGATTCGACGTTATGCAAATGTTGGTATCGTTGAATTTCTACCTTTATGTCGGTTGTGATGATGATTGAATTCATGTGCGATTCCAAAATCTTCAGAACCTAACAATTAAATAATTATGTCTGTTTATGCTGACAAAAGATTGCGTCTGGTCTCGCTTTTTTTTTCCTCTCAACTTTACTTCTGTGGAATACGATATTGTACGTCAGCGCGACATATGCGTTCAAAGGGAAAAGAGAGAGACAGAGACAATATTAGTGGTTTATACAACAGTGTCAAGAAAGATAACCTGCATAACCTTACACTTCCGCAGGTCAAGGGTCAGGAAACCGTAATAACAGGAGGCGAAATTGAAGTTGGAGGAGTCAACGAAACTGAAGTTGGAGGAGTCAACGAAACTGAAGTTGAAGAAGTCAGTACGGCTGACGAACCAAGCTCCGCTTGGGCCATTTTGCAAACTAACTATACTTTAGAAAGCTTCGTCTCTTTGCTGCGGAGAAATGGCCAGCCAGTCAGTGTGGAAGATTGTAAGTGTTTAGATTCTTTTATTGTAGAGGTGAAAGAATATTAGAGAAGCAAGAAGAGAGAGACCGACTGACCGACCGAGACCGAGAAAAAAATCTGGACGTTTTTTTGGGGTTCATAACCGACAATCTGGACATACTCAAATGAAATCCATACCTCATCCTACATGCATATGACCATCTGGTTAGAGCTTAGGAGACCCCGGTTGTCTATGCCGATGTGAGATTATACATGGACCTCCCCTTCCCCTGATCCAAATATAACGTTATAGATGGGCCTCTCGTAAGTCCCAACAATTATGGACCGATTTTGATCAAAGTTTGTGGGAAGCTTCCTTGTGCACAAAGAGAGATTGGGTTATATAAGCTTGAGGATATAACAGCGCTGATATGAAGTTTCTTAAACGATGGATCAAGGAAGAACAATCGGTATTTGATTTACGGATGATGGAAGATGATGAATGGATGATGAAAATATATATAAGTGATGAACGGATGATGAATGATAATTGATGATCGATAGATGAATAAAACTGGAGGATGAACGGATGATGGATGGATAACTAATGCATAAAAAGGGATGATTTATGGAAAAAAGATATCATGTAGCTAATACATAGATAATAAATGGATAGATAAAAGATGAATGATAAGCGGATTATAGGTGACAAGTCATAGACGATGGATGGAATAAAGATGAAAAGTGAATGATGGATGGATGATTCATAATACAGTAGATAGATGATGGATGCAGAGGAATGGATGTGTTGATGTGCGTGGAATGGTTGCTGGATGGATTGTGGAATGATGATGTTGGATAAAACGTCATGCCACACTGGCCTCAGCAGTATGAACAATAGCAGCATGCATGCATGTACTCACCTACCTGCCCGTCTGTCCGTCCGTCCATCCGTAAATCGTCAAATCCGAAATATCACTGATAGGTAGAATGTTGTTTTTGTTTGTTTTTTTTTTTTTAATCGGGTTACCTTCTTTGAAATTATTTGCATGGCAGTGTGATCAGAATATCGTACGTTATCCCCATTGGCAAAAAAAATAAAATAAAATCGTTTGTCTCAATGTCTAGTTGTTGGTTTTTTTTTTTTTAAACCCCATCCTCATCCTAGTTAAATTAACAAAAAATATCGGGGAAGACTTGTAATCTATGTTGGTCATCTGTGTGTCATGATATGCAGTCTATCGCTCCCTCCCTCCCTCTTTCTCTCTCTGTCGATCTCCTCTTCTCCCTGTCGCTCGCTCTCCTCTTTTCTCCCTCCTCGTTTTTATCTCTTCATTTCATCCCATTTTTCTCCTCCCTTCCTCGGGGGCCCTTGACTCTTGACCATCCCTCCCCTCCTTCTCCGTGTGCAAGTGTGATCCTGTAGTGGGATGATATGTCACGGGTATATAAAGATAAAAGATAAATTGTCCTTTTCACAAATGAGTCAATCATGCCCCGGGGTGTGTGTAATCATGGATAAAATATCCAATCTGAGTAGACTATGACAGTGGAAAATGGAAAGAAAACTTATACAGTATTAAAATTGTGAATTTTATTTGATTAAATGATAGGCAGGACTGTACTTCATTCGACCTGAAAACTGACTTATTTTGTGGCTCTCAAATCAGAGAGGTAGAGAAGCAAAGCCTTGCAAGTCCACTGTATGTGAAAGAAAGATTTGGGGTCCACGGGCTAGATTATAATCTGACAGCGGACCAACTTAACTTTCGTTATCCATGTTTACTTCCTCTTACGAACACTTTCTTCATTCGCTTCTCTCTTTCTTACGCGCAATATAGCCGTTGTCGTGCTGACGCGCCGGAAAACCCTAACTCAAACAAACCCATCTTGTTTGTTTGTTTGTTTGTTTGTTTGTTAGTTTGTTTGTTTGTTTGTTTGTTTGTGCGTGTGTGTGTGTGTGTGTGTGTGTGTATGTGGGTGTGGGTGTGTGTTTTCTCTCACTTACTGCCCACCTGGATATAGATATATATCGTCGCCCGGAAATATTACTGTCGTTAGTCATTAAAGTCATTATTGGACTTATGACAGTATTAATCTCTGGCGGCGATTTTAATATATATATAATATGTCAGATTTTCTTCCTTTTTTTCATCTTTGCTAGCCTACACCTCCCCCNCCCCCTTTTTTTTTCCGTGTAGCTCGCATCCCTTTCTCACTCTTTATCTCTCGCACTCTTTCTCTTTCGCCCATTCACATACACACTCTCTCTCTCTCTCTCTCTCTCTATCTTTCTTTCCTCTCAATTTTACTTTTTAACACGACCTGCCTCGAATTCTAGCCTTCAAGTGTTGTATACGAGTTGTGAATTGGTGAATTGTTTTTGTATGTGCTGGAGAGTGGGTGAGGTTTGTTCGGTTTAGCACCTTGTCTATGTAGTTAGTTGTAATTCTCCTGAGGAAGTCCCACGGGCGAAAATTTGAAACATTAAATTTAAGATACAACTTGTGATTCGGTTGTTCGTATTCTTATTTATATATGTATATGAAGACAGCAGGTCGGAGCAGGTAAAAGATGAAAGGGTGATGTAGCGTGTTGATTTGTTGTCCTGAGGAGTTTGACAATGAATAGGCTATAAAACATTACGTCTAATCCTGTTCCAACTCGTCATTCGAAAACAAAGCTCTTCTTTGACAGCAGGGCGTTGGTAGGCCTATTATTCAAGCCTAGCGAACTTTTCACAGGCGATAGTTAAATCTACATACTAATAGGTTTGGCATGAGATAGGTTCGAAAGTGTCGTCAAAGAGTGCCATTGTTCGAAGATTGTTTCTCATAGCTTGTCCCAAGTTTGGATAAAAATGTCCGACAGAGGAACACAAGTCACCTCGGTGAAGAGGTTAAACGGATTTTAACACTTAAGGTTCATCGCTCATTTATCTTCAGAGAGACACTGTGAAGGGTTGTATATATAAATGCTATGCCCACAGCCCCTGTTGCACCTCCATAACCTTGCAGTGCAGTCTAAGGAGNGGGGGGGGGGTGGGGTGGAGACGTCAAGGGAAATGGGACAGCCATTGGATTAAAAAGTACCATCAAAATCAGTCTATGTTAGAAAAATGTGATTTCCTCCAAAGCTTTGTTAGGGAAAAGGGTCGGGGACTTTCAGTGTATCTTCTACCCTTACGCAAAGGCTACAGTAAATCTCTAAATATACAGATAAGGTGTAATATCAATCACACATTAATAATCTGGGAAGATGTGACTGTTTTGTGGAACATGCGGTTGAGTAGTATGGAGCATATTGGGTTGTTAGTACAGTAGAAGTGACATATTAATAACGTGTGAGTAGTCGTTCATTTTCATTTTTTAGCACTGCGGTTAATCAGAAAGCATGTTGTAAAACTGATTTGCTCAATATGCGGATGTGGAGACTGAGGTTATAAGAGAAAGGAGAGAGCTGGCGTGTATAAAATGTGACTCTTCGGTGACTTTCGAAAGTTTGATTTCCTACAAGAATATCTCAGTTTTCATCATGTGCTCGATTTCGCCGTAATTCAACCCTTTCCCTAACCCCTTTCTTTGTTAAACAATGACAAATGCTCACTCATTTACGGCGAAATCAAGTTCGTCCGTTTTCACGCCTACGATCGTCGCAATCCAAATCTGTATTAAAGTGAGAAGTCGTTCATCTTTTTATCACTGCGGTTAATCAGAGAGCTTGTTGTAAAATTGGTTTACTCAATAAGCGGATGTGAAGACTGAGGTAAGGGAAAGGACTGAGCTGACATGTATAAAATGTGACTCTTCGGTGACTTTCGAAAGTTTGATTTCCTACATGAATATCTCAGTTTCTCACGCCTACTGTATTATAGTCATTGTCAGCGAAGCAAAAAAGCACGCCCTGGTCCCTCTGGCTCTCTCTAGTATCAGGTATTCATTGGCATCCAAGTCGGGTGGGAAAATATGAGTAAAGTGTCTTTCTCAATGACACCGCAATGCAAACCGCCTGCCTGGAAATCGAACCCACAAACCCAAGACCATATTTCGGTCTTCAGAGTATGTGAACAATTCACTAGCCGCACGGCCATGCTGCCTCCTGTTCACTCTATCACTCATTCATTCACTCACACACTCACCCAGATGTCACGGATTGCAGTCTTCAATATTTTCTTGCCTATTTTTTTCCTCAGTATTCACTGTGCAGGAAAGCGCCGGGGGCAAAGAATATATTACTCCCACAGGTAATGTCCATCCATCCATCCATCCATCCATCCATCCATCCATCCATCCATCCGTCCGTCCGTCCATTATTGTGTTATCCATCCACTTTTTTCCCCCTCTCACCTTCCCACCCTCCTTCCACGCATTCTCCTCTCTCCCTCACTATCTCATTTCTTCATCTACTCAACCATCCTCATTTACTCACTCCGAAGGTGGTCGCATGGCTGCGGAAGGTGGCTGCTCACCCCGAGACACTGTTGTCAGCCTTCAACTGCCCACCGACAATCCCCTAGCGATTTACTACCCTTCATGTACCATTGTCAAGCGATGTGGAGGAGGTTGCCACTCTGCTAATGTAGATTGTGTGCCACTCTACACTGAGAGGGAGAGGCTGTCGGTAAGAAGATATATTCTGTGGTCAGTAACATTGAACAAAAATAACACTGAAGCCCGAATTAGGTGATCCTTTATGCGCTCGCTATAGCGCCATTTTTGTCAGGGCAAGAGAAGGAGAGCGGCAGGACTCCGCGTGGCAAAGAATATGTTAGTCGCTATCGACTAACTAGGCCCATCCCCCTTTCCCCAAAAAATATTTTAAACATTACTTTGCCAGATTTCTCATGTCAACAATGCTTATCGTGAATCCTATTCTCTCTTTCTCTTGCCCTTAAAAGAAGGTGTCATTCTAGCCAGCGGGGCTTGCGTTATTAAGCGAGTGAAGTGATACGGAGGGCACTGCATGGTGTTATTAATAGCTTCACAGCTATGATGGCCGGGATGCTCTCGAAGCTTTGCTAAGACATACAGAGTACGATCCAAGGCTCTGCGAACTGTGCCTTTAAATGTAGACTGATTCTAGATGTTACATTTCTCCACCACAATTATTCCCGTGCCACTGCCATGCTTAGAAGCACTTCGAAAGTCTTGAAATACCAGTCTGCCAAGCATCATTGGCGTTTCAACCTGCATTTCCTCGATTATCTCAGATTTCCTTCTCTTCAGCTGAATTTCTCTCTTTGGGAAGTCGCCTGAAGCTGTCGGCTTATAATGATTTTCATTGTAAGATCCCAAGGTGCGCTTGCGTGAAGTCGTGAAGTCGTAGGAAGAAGGCGATCAGCAAAGTGGCGTAACGACCCCAGACTGTCGCGCCATGACAACGCACCAACATATTCCGCTCTCAGGATTCAGCAGTTTTGGTCTCACACATCATGACTCTTCTTCTCCCCNTCCGTCATACACATACACGCGCGCGCGCACTCTCTCTCTCTCTTTTTTTTTCTTTCTCTCTCTCTCTCTCTCTCTCTCTCTCTNTCTCTCTCTCTCTCTCTCTCTCTCTCTCTCTCTCTCTCTCTCTCCGTCATTGCCAGACTTTGATTCATTTGGCTTCCTCCACTTTCCAGTAATGAATATACACCTGAGGAGAAAGATTTGAGATAATACTGACGTTATAGGCCAAATGGCAGATATTGCTTGACAGGTTGACACATACAAATGAAGACTTCCAGGGATGCTGATAAGCCCTGTTAAATGGCGCTGGAATGATCGTGATGACTGCCTGCTCTCAGTGCCATCGTGTGCTTAATTCCACGCCCACTGAGTCTGCCAGGAGTCCCCTCCCCCTCCCAAAGAGCTATAAAATAGACTTCTGGGGCTAGAGGGGTGGTGACCTCCGACAGCGTTGAAGGGGAGTGTGGAGTCGTAGCTTATCCCCGCTTAGTATCACTAAGTGCCGGCAGGCCAATGACTGGGCCTACTTTCGGAGCCTCAGGGTGCAATGGGGTCCTAGCTGGCTACCCAGACTCGCCACTCCACGGGGGTAGTATGCGTTCGAAGGGACGTGGGAAAGAGGGCCACCCGCTGCCTTCGTAAATCGG
>JAWQUT010000202.1:481156-532817 GCA_033807755.1 Ellobium chinense | reverse complement strand
GGGGGGGAGAGATGAGTCCCTGATTCCCTGAAGAACACCACATGTGTTAAGTTATTAGTAGAGTCCTATCTCTAAAGTCCTGGCCCTGATGGGTCCCAGGGGTGGAGCGCTAGACCCCAAACCTGCCTCCTAATGAGGTATCCACTACAAAGTATGTTTTCGCTGTCATGTTTTACCCTAATAAATAAGCCAAATACTGTAATGGGGGGCTTTCTCTGACAGCATTGTTATAGTTAGATCTTACACCTATAGTTGTTGCTTAGTGCATTATTGTGTGTACGATCTTTCAAAACTTGTGTTTCGTCTGTTGCTCTTGTGTATCGTGGCGAGGAGAGACACTTTGTTGAATGTATATTACATCCAACGAAATAGATATCACCTCTTGCAACTATCCTTGGGCTCCTGAAAGCGTTCAGAAAATGTAAGGCCTGGCGGCTACTGGAGCGAATACATTCACTCCCTTCGCTTCCCGACACTCAAGGTCTTTGACACCTATTGTTTTGTCTTCTTTTGGCCCTATTAACATTTTGTGTTATTCTAAATATACCACTGTGATTTGGGGAAATTTCTTCCATGGAGGTTAAAGTACCTCTTTTGCCTGATCTTTTAACGGGGAGGAAAAGGGGGGTCAATGCCCAAAATTTTTCACAAATGTCTTTCGAAAAAGATCACCTCAAATTCTGATTTGGTCCCCAATTTTTCATTTGGCTGGTTTTGACCGCGTGGGAATACATAGGTCAACACATTTTACATTTTTATCTAGAAGGCTCAAATTGTACCTGAAACGTTAAAATTGGATGCTTTACTTAGATCACAGGTCATTTTACATATTTCTACACCCTAACACTGTCTGGCAGGGCCCCCAAAAAGGGGGATTTTATATATTAGCGGATTAATTGGTTGTACACAATCAGTGATTTGCCCTTCTAATAGGTGTCACAAACCTCAACAAAGGAAGTTGAAATTCTGGATCATGCATTTAGCTGTTGGGAGTCACGAACGCATCGTACTGATACCAAGTTATTTTTTTTCTGGTAAATAGTTCCTCATAGGATAGAAAATAACGTAACATTACTTTTTCCCGGATTAGGTTTTGCCCAGGAAAAGAAATATCGTTATTTTCCTTCCAGGTTACTTTTCTCCTTCGAAAAAAAAATAGTGTTACTGTTCTTCCAATTAATTTTTATCTCTATGTTCATGTTGACCACCATGTCTAGTCATAACAACTTCATTATTATATAAATTCAGACTTACTAAAGTCGGGAAAGTATAAGATGCATGATAAGGAAGGATCAGCTGGTTATCATGATTGCCACATTGTGCTTAGGAAATGAAGCAGAATAAAATATTCCAAGACTGTATTTTGGGGGCCTCGGGATGGTGAAGCAGGTAAGGCTATATGGGTTTAAAATACAAGTAACAAAATCAAAAGGGATATACACAGCAGCACACATTCTTACTCTGCCCCTTTGTTTTTTCAAAGCGTTGTTTTATAAGAGGATATAACAGTTATTTTCCTTGAAAAGTGATTAATGTGAATTCGGGTCGAAATCAGCACTTTTCGCCAATGTAGTGCTGTTCACTTTAAGCGGACTGCACTGTACGTAATATACAGTAGACATGTATTGGATTGGTTGCAGTCTTCAGGAGCCTTTGACTTGACTTGCGATTTCTGGGCCATTTTCGATCTGATTCACAGTCAGTTTATAAAAAGTGTAGATTTACCCTAAATTCTTTAGACTAAATGAGTTTATTTCTTCTGATCACCTTGAATGCTTAATTAGTGCCTCCATTGTCTAGGAAAAAAAAAACTCCACCTGTGAGATAAAGTTTGTCAATGCACGTTCCTTTACAATTGCATGCACCAGCAGTACTTTTCATGCTATGCATGCTATCATATTGTAGCTTACATGAGAGATTATGTATATGGCTCTCTTTCACTATTTATGCTTGTTAAAAAAAAATGTCTAGATAGGTCTATATCTTGAAGGAACAGTGGAGTGCGATTCAGTTTTCAATTCTTGTGTATTCACTTCATTATTCTGACAGTTCTGATAATGTATTCTGCTGCTTATGTATTCTGCTGCTTCATAGGACACATGCTACTACCCTTCAACCATTTTCTAACCCAATATAATTTAATGGTACAGTCATCATTTTTCTGCCGTATTACTTTTCCATTTCACTACTTTCACGCTTAAGCTACTGCTTTACATACTGTAATGTAAACGTTTGCTACCTTAAGCATTGAGTACAGTACATAATGAGGTAAAAATGTTTTGACAAGCAAGGAGTAATCGTAGCACTGTGAAGACCTTCTTGTTGTTATTGTTTGTTAAGAACCACGTAACGAACGCTTTGAGTCCAGCTAGGTAGGGATGAAAATGTATATGTGGGGAGAGTGGAGGGGGAAGGGGAAGAAAAGAGTTGGTGTCTCCACCAAGTAATTAGAATGACTTGAAAGACGGCATGAGAATCCATACTGGGCATTTTTTTGCCTCTGTCTGTGTCCAGCTTTCCATATTTATCTTTGAAAAATGATGTCCGTCCTCGGAAGTTTTGAATTAGCCTTCCGCAAAATCCATACCCTCCCTAAAGATATTTGAGAGCTTGCACATAAAGATTGAGGGAGAAGGGGAAGAGGAGAGTTGGTGTCTTCTAGAAGTAACTAAAATGACTTGAAAGACGTTCACGAGAATCTCTACTGGGCATCTTTTGCCTCTCTCCGGCTTCCTATTTTTGTCTGAAAAATGCTGTCTGTCCTCGGAAGTTCTGAATGAGCCTTCCGCAAAATCCGTACCTTCCCTGGAGATACTTGTACTTGTCATTAAAGATGGGATCTTTTAACCATCGTAAGAGTTACATTAATTCAGTGGTGCTGAGTTGATGGTGCAGTGGTTATGAAAATGCGTTGTTATCAAGTGCTAGCCTTCAAAGTACAGCCACGAATCAAAGTAATCGAACAGTAAAATTCAAGACTATAGGATTACGAGAAAAACAGAGAGAGAGAGAGAGAGAAAGAGAGAGAGAGAGACGACTGTAGAGTAAGATTACTGGATAGAGAGAAAGAGAGAGTATGCGTGCGTGAATGAGTAAGTGTGTGACCTGGCAGGTTGATGGATCAACGTGTGTAGTGTGTATGAGTGCTGTATCTCCGCAGTATGATTCGAATAGAACCGATGCATGCAAATTCATACACATGAACTGTAAGGCTGTGTTCAGTAGTGTTCACACTGTCTCTGGTAGTGGTACGGGTTGTGAGCCAGTGAGATAATTCGTACGCGGAGAACAAAGATCCCACAAAACAGGATCTGAATGCATTTAATAAAGAAGAGAAAGAGGATTGGCGGTGAGCAGAAAAGAGAAGTGTGGAAATAGATCAAAAACACCATCACCACTAGTGACAGTGGCAATACTGTCGTCAAACCTATTGCCAACAACATTAATAACAGAAACATACTGTATATCTAATCTCCAGAGTAACCACAGAAACACACTGAACGTCTAACACCCACATTTTTATCTACAGAGTAACCACATTCAACTTCAACAAGGAACATCTTTTCTACAGAGTACCACAGAAACACACCAACCATTTTTTTGGACGTCTTATTTAATACTCATTATTACGTAGTGTATTATTTCAGTACAAAATTAAATAAACTGCATAGACATCTGTGAAAAATACTGATAATAGAGGCCAAAGCATCAAAGACTAAAACCATTCCTATATTCGCCTCAGAGGCTTTATGGACACTACCACTGCATACTGACCTGCAGTTAAAACTCCCAGTCATATAAGGGAGTTGATATAATTTGAAAATTTTGAATGCACTTGGCCTATCAGGTGCATCAAAGAATTATCTACTCAAGCATACTCACCAGCAATCAGAGAGACAAAAAAAAATTATCATTTGAAGCATTCACTTTTTCAATCCATTCAGCTTACAGAACTTTATCTCCCTGTTGATGTATCCAGAGTCATAATCCACAAAAAGTTAATGCAGCTTTGTTGTGAACAAAAGATACCCAATTCTTCATATAGTCTAATGTTTGTGACCTAAAAATTTGGAAATCATTCATGATATCTGATGTCGTCTGACCTGTCATAAAATTTTGAACAAAATAATGTACAAGTAATTAGTTTGTAGCTGACCTATTTGTGGACTATGATTTTATATATATCAACACAGACTGTAAAGTTAAATAGCACATACTGACCTCACATTGGTATCTGTAAGACTGCACTCAAAATACAGTAGCTACATTCTAATGAGACACTGGTGAGTATACTTCCTTTTTATAATTCATACAAACACAATCCTATCATTAACACATAGACATATCTCTTTGTTCTGTTCTATTCTCTTGCCTTCTTCCTCCTTCACATACAACTGAAAATTAAAACATGATGAGAGTGAAATGAAGATGAGTACAGATGAAAGTTTTGATGAGAGTTGTAACTAAAGCACCATAAGAAGATTGACTGGAGATAACACAGACATAAACAGTTTACACTGATATCAAAAGTGAAAGCAGAATCAGAGGCAGAAACAGTAACAATGGACCTGCACTTAAAAATACATGTACAGCAGAACCCTGTTAACACAACCCCATCCTTAGCAGACTCTCCATCATAAGTCCGAGCTGCTATGATCATTTTGAAATGCAAACTGGATAACAATTAACACAAAACTTCTGATAACGCAACTCAGTAGTTTGGTCTAAAGGCTGGATGTGTTGTTATCAGGGTTCCACCACACACCAGAGAGTGACATTGGCAATAAAAAACATCAAGTAGGGAGGTCATCAAAGATAGGCCATCTTGACTTTCAAAGCTAATCTGAAATCTGGAGACAGCAATTCTTGATGAATCTAAAGACTCCAATGATACAAAGTATGTTGGAAAGGAATACAGACAGAAATAGTCCAACTGTTTGTGGATTCTGTATGCATTTTTAACAGTGTGAAGTTTAGCACTTACATTTCTCCACATGAGAAACATTTCTAATTCGCAGGTGGTACGGGGTTCATATCAAATTTTCAGAGCTTGCTATTTGACAAGAATCCAGACAAATGCTTTATATACAGTATATATATATATACTCTATATATATACAGTATATATATTTATGTACAAGGAGGACAATTTAATTAATTAAAATCCATTTTAAAACCCTCTCTACTGATTTCAAGTTAAAACTGTTAATCTTCTGGTTATACAGACCAGAATAAGACACATTCCAGCTGCTGTTCTTTAGCTCCAGAAAATGTTAAAAGTGCTGTGGTACTTGTAATACTGTACATCCTACTTCTGTTTAATGAAAACAGTGGTTGTCAGCCAAGCAAAGTACAAAATTATGAGCTTTCTTTGCTTCTCTTTGAAATAAATAAATGACAATAGGAAGTTATATATCTCATAGTCTTGTACATAGGAATTGCATATCCCAAGAGCTTTGTACATACAGTACAACCTATGAAAGGCAAATATATTACACAACACCGTATAAAAGTATTGCACAGATATACACACAGATATTGGGCTAAATATGCCTCTCTACGGTCTATATACATGTACATGTGTGTTTCTTTTGCAACTACAGTTTTCAAAAAAAGGAAAATCACTAGACTATAGGATGAGTTGAGAGCGTGGAATGAAAGAGTGGGTACCCCTCAGATTATAACCTGAAAAATTAATTGGTGTGAACTCTCAAAATTAATGCATCACTGAGACCTTGGGTCCGCACATGCAATGTTAAGCCACACCAAATGTTGAAAAAGAAACACAATTAAGACTGGAGTAAGAATATGCCAAGTACATTCTGGTACTGAGATTTTGCAGCTGGCTGAGAAATTACTGTCTACAAATGGACTGTCTTCCTTTGTAGAATGTGGAATTGTAGAAATTTGGTCCACCCATTCATTCAACTCATTTGCTGTATTCTCAAAGAAATTGTTAGGTATACACCTGGCTGTTGTTGGGATGTAAATGTTCTCTTTGCTGGAACATCTGTGTTGTGATTCAGTATCTTGGTTCTTCACAATAAAAGGCATCTTAGCACACAAAAAAGCCCGAAGTCTTTACCCTATGATCCTTTGCTCACTAAGCCCTACATTTTCCTTATTCCTGGCTCCTCTGAAAAAATGTACCAGCATGAACAATTTACCACTAGGAAGGATGTCTATAATAAAAGACTCAATTAAAGTACTGGAAAATACTTCTTCCCATCTTTACTATTATTTAGACATAATTATTGTCCACAAGCAGTAGATAAAAAGAAAGATTTACTTATGAATTTAACGATATGATTTATTGAATTTTACAACTATCCATGATTTGAGGAAAGTTCAGAGGGGATGTGATCATCTCTTACTCTGTAACAGAGCAAGGAGTTTTTATTTCCACTTGATATTGGGCATCTTATCAGTTTCACTTTTATGGTAACATTTCAATCTGCTATTTGCTGATTTGTAAATTCAGCTTTTACACAATGTTAACCTTGAGATAAAAGCAGCGTGTTCAGGCTATGGAATAACAGCAACCATGGGCAGGCTTATAGTCTTTAAGGGGTTATACCATCATGATGTACTTATGAACATAATCTGCAGGTCCTGTAAAGTAAGCCACATTTTTCTCAAATTAACCACAAAGTTTCACATGACATGCACATACTGTAACAAGGTATGACTACATCTGACATTTTAGTTTCTATTATAGGTATGCATTACTTCCTTCCACTCATCACAGCATAATTAAAGCACCCAGCTCTGCATCACCAAGGCTTGCTCCCAACCACATACAGTCTTGCATATGCACCAAGACAATGCCAGTTGTTCGTACACAGCTCTGCACTAGTGAGGCCAGCTCACAAAATGTCTTGTTTTGCTTACATGGTAAATCAGATCATTTTCACGCAAAGGCACTTATTACGAAATTCTTTTGATACTCTAAACTGCTTTGTATATAGGAAAGTTTCCATTACCATAGAAGTGCTTTGTTTGTTTCGTCATAACATAATAAGTTTAGTAAATTATGCAAGTTAAGCCTACCTTGCAAGATATATTTCCCAGAAAAAAATCTTCGACAAATTGGGTCATGTAGGCAGTAAATCTGTGTACAATTGACCCAAATGTATGTTATCACAATGCATGGAAAGTATGACATCTTTTCGATTGTTTGGACTTATTAGTGTGTGTTTGGTGTAGGCATGGCCTCCTGCTAGTTAACTTGAAAAAAGAAAAAATCTTAAAACTTTAGACTGGATTTCCTCAAAATCTACTCTCACACACATGTATAACACAAAAACAATCATGTGGGCTTATGAAACTCCACTTTTGTAAAAATTAGGTTCTCCTGGAAAAAATAAAGTAATTCTACAGTATCTATAAGACTCATCTTATCCTGCTATCACTTTGGGATGTGCGGACCGTTTTGAAAAAGCATCAGTTCTGAATTACGAGTTTTCGTGATAAGCATATTCAAGACATGACACTACCACAATGTAGATTATCAGATCAACAAACACACAAGATGTCAACAAAAAAACAGCTGCCTGTTTTCCACTATACAACTTCTAAAGAAACATAAGGCCAATATTTTTTTAAGACTATAAGCAGCAGCTTTTGAGCAAAATGATTCTGGCACTGAAAGCAGAATATGAAATGATAGACAGAGACTGTCAACAAAATGTAGAACTGAAGGCAGAATATGAAATGATAGAAAGTTAGAGACTGTCAACAAAATGTAGAACTGAAAGCAGAATATGAAATGATAGATAGACTAGTTAGAGACTGTCAACAAAATGTAGAACTGAAAGCAGAATATGAAATGACAGATAGACTAGTTAGAGACTGTCAACAAAATGTAGAAATCGCAACCAACTGCCATTTGTATCAACAAAAGTATTATGCAAACATTTTCTACAAAACCCACCCAAATACCGAGTGATGTGACTAACAATAAAAAAGAATATTTCTAAAACTTATCACATTACAGAGAGTTACTGCCATAACTTGAATCAACGTAAAATGAAATCAAAATCCCAGATTGTCACAGAATAACTGAAGAGCACTTTTCCACAACTCAGTAAGAATACTTTTTAAAAGAAAAGTTATATAAGTGAAGTAATTCTGGCCTAATCTCTTTAAACCAAACTTGACATTGATATTTGAATTAATTTTTGACTTGTGAGATTTTAAAGTAAATAAACATACAAATGAAAATAACATGTGCCCTTACATTACTTCCTTTTATGTGGAAAGCATTCCGAGTCCCCTGATGAAATTTGGAAATTTCCAAAAAAGAAATAAAGAGAATAAGCACAGCCAATGCAAAATGGACTACTAGCAATCCACCATGATGAGCACTGGGACATAGCTGAAGAAATCCACATAACTTTGAGCAACCATGTATCAAAGAGGAGGAGGGATGGGATGACTGGTATGAAAATGTATACATCAGAAGAATGTTGAATTCATGAATGAGATATGGTGATGTTAATGGTTGTGAGGAAGAGGGGTGGGCTGAGAGGGCTTGTGGAGAGAAGATAAATGAAAATTCAAAGGGGCCAGCAATCAGCAGTTACTGGAGCAATGAGGAGGGGTACTCTTTGATGGCTGGCAGATAGAACTGGGCCAGGAAGCACAGCAGATAAGGAAATATCCTGAGTACCATAACTTTGTGGGCTCTAAGTTAATGTGGAATAATATTTGGACAAGTTATATCAAAGTGCATAACAGGGCAAGTGAATCCCTGAATATATGGAGGAAAGATGAGAATTAGATCTAATGCTAATGATATATCATGATCTGAGTACCTTCACATGCAGACATACACTCATGCATACATATGATAACCAGCTTGCAACTATCACAACCACATAAGTAAGTAAAAGGTTCAACATTTTAAAAAGAAACAGACTTTTCTGTTCTAGGTGTCTGGGCGGACAGCTCCATTCTAAACAAAGTAGATGAACTTTTGCACCTTAAGCAATCGAGATGGACTTTACAATTCTAGGCTATTTTGATGGGTTTCTCCATTCATCATAATCTAGAATACCTTCTCTATTTTAGGCACTCTGGATGGACTTCTCCATTCCAGGCAACCTAGATGGATTTTTCCATTCTAGGCAATCTACATGGATTTTGCCATTCTAGACTAAAAAAACACTGAATTTAAAAAACCAAAATGTGCAAACTGTAAGTGTTTTTGAATGCTTGTTCAGCGTATATCACATGAAAGCTATTACAGAAAACAAGTACAACAAATACAACACACTGCATAATTCTGCGACAAATGCTGTGTAACACTGGAATGTTATTTATACACACAATAAATTATGAACTTGTCTGGACAAAGAAGAAATAACAGTGAAGTATGTATCAGTCGAAGTATGGACATTATATACAACTGTTTTGAAAATGTAGAAAACAGTGAACATCAATAATAAGTATGTCCTTGATGTTTGGAAAAAGTATACTTATCTCTGAGGCGTAGTTATTATCAAGATCTACCTAAATAATAGAATAATAGCCTATTAATGCACTGGCGCATGTCGAACTCATACTTGGTATCTGAGTACTTAATATCATGGTTCCACTGTATTTTATACCTGCAGTATATAATTATATTTCCTGACTATGAGAACTATTGTTGTAGAATTTTCATTTCATACATTTGATACGCACAGGTTCACAACTCCCCCTGTTGTGGCGCTGAATTCTTAATGTACCCAAATGTATTTACAGGTTAAGTAAAGTTCAGTTCATCTAACAAAAAGTCATAACACATACTTTCACTGCGTAGAACACACATTCAAATAACCTCAAACACATTGAATGATGTAAAATCTTCTCTAAAACCTGTTTTTTCAGTGATAGATTGCAACGATGAATGTATATGTATGCCTGTGTGGATCTGCATGTGAGGGGCTGAGATGCAAAGCTAATATTTCTGGCTCTAAAGATGTCTTGAATTTAGGCTGACTGTTCTGAGGCTTTAGGTTGAATTTTTTTTTTTTTCTGTTTACTACTTTTGGGAAAAAGTCACTCATTGAATGCAAGATTAATTTCCTATTCCACAAAAGGGATTGCCAACATGGATGGGGAACAAAGAATAAAAATCCTAATAGTAGCCTACTCGACAGTGACAATGACAGAAATATTGCTCAGTGCTGAGCTCGCACCTAAATGCACTGAAAATGAACACCCAGGAACCATTATAAATTATAAAGCTGATGTAGCCAGGTGATGGCAATGTGGACTTATGAATTAGATAAACACTTTTCTTCCCATTAGATACCCTCTATTCAAAAGTGTCTCAGAAACAAAGTGTATGCAATGCATGAAATCTGAACGTTACACTATAAATGGAGGAGTAGAGAAAGACTTGTGGCAATGCTGTAAAAGTTTCCTTTCATTAGTATGAGATTATACATCAGACACTGAGCAAAACTAATTTTGAATGGCGAAACTTTGATAATATATTACAGTGTTGCCTAAAATTTCTACTATATTCTTGCATTTCAACCCCTCGCACAAGCTTGGTATATCACATATGTGAACATGGTATTAAGGAAATACTGCATAATAATGAGTTGGCTGTTAAATATTTTAAGGGGTGCCTGCACAAAGACCTTATCTCTCTTCCATAATTCAGACAGTGATACAGTCTTTGTAAAGGCAACCCTCAATTTACTCACAATTGGCAAAATAAATTTCTAGTGGATGATAATATTATAGTAAAATCACTCTTGATCTTGTCATCACCATTTACAGGTAATATTGCATGAAACAAAACCTTGCACAATCCCATACGGATGATACAAACCACAGTCGACAATAAGCAACAGAGAAACAAGTTTCCACGGACATCTGGGCAAATTCTTCATAAGTCATGGTGATTTTCACATGCTTACAAAATAAAAAGATGTGGATATGCAAATTAATACATGGCCTTTATGGATACACCAGCTGCAAAGAAGAACATAAACAAATGAGATGCTTATTAGTAATATATTTACAATTGTTTTTGTGCCTCTCGTAGGCATGGCATTGAGAAGCGGATGAGTATTAAAAAAGTGTTTTAAAAATTAAAAGCATCAGGACTTTCACTTTAAGCGTATGGTTCCTCTATGATGGTAGGTAGATCTGTGATTCCCATCACGCTGGGCTTATCGAAGATTTTCTTGGGAAACTTCAGTCTGGTGGGAGATGAAGGGGGCGATGAGTAACTGGATGATGACAGGTAGGATAAGTTGGCTTTACACTGCTGCAGATCTGACTCTTGGATCTGGAAAATGAGGACAAAGACAGAGAAATATTAGTTGAATAAAAATTGGCGAGGTCAGGTGAGAAGAGATGATGATGATTTCATCCGGGTATGCAGTAAGAGGCCAAAGATAAGAAAAGAGCAGGAAATTCTATGAATGGGAAACAGTATGGATGCTGAGTGAAGAGAAGGATGCAAAAAGGTGAAAGACTCAATGGAGATAACAATATCTACAGAGAAAGAGTCTTATTTCTTGGTTATTTCCCTCTAAACATGCTGCTCGACTTGTTGCCCAAGTCAAATTCAACACAAACTGCAGATTTCCAGAGAAGAACCCATTGAAATGGCCTACACATGCAACAGTGCAAACAAAATAGATGCACACTTTTATATGCCTATATCTATCAATTCAAGCTCATAGGCAGTGTGACTGTCTCAGAGGTATGCAGTTTGCTAACACAAGTTTTTTGCTTACACAACTCAATACATCCATCAAATAAATGAAGTAAGTCACAAAGTCACTGATTAAATAACAGCACCAAAACTTGAGACGGGTGTTTTTTGTTTTTTTTTCAGCTTCCTCCTCCTGAAAAACTGGTTACCATAGCTACATGTGATTGAGCAATTATAATGAATTACTGACAATTACTTGGTGTGCTTAATGCACACCTTTCCACTAATGGAGGAAGAGTGGGGAGGTCAGGCAGTCTGCTTTGGTAGGTGACACCACAGTAACTGACATTGAGAAAGAAAGTGCCCGAAAACGAATGAAAGAATGTGTGTCTTTGAAAATAACATAAAAAGCTTTTTTTTTGCCCTGGCAGATTATCCATTCTTTCCCAGATATACCCAGTAATAGAGTAATTAAATATTGAAGAATTGCAACATTAATCTTAGTAATCCATTACTCTTACTCAGTTACATCCAGCATCATTGAACCTTAGCACCTCTTAGACTCAATTTTATGGACTGGGAGATTGTAACATTCAACTTACATTACAATGCACTAACAGCTGGGGCTCTGCTGGATTCTGTAGTACACCACTGGTCACATGATGGAGAAGAGACAACGCCAAAACAGCTGGCTGCAATGAGAAAAGACAGGAGATATAAGTGAACTCCAGCTATTTATGAATAATAGAGATCGCCATAAAGCAGTTGCAGATAGAGGAGGCCAGGACAGAGTTAATTCACATGCTGATTTCATTCAAGACTTACAGGGAATGATGACAGGTACATATATATATCATGATGCTCATTCCACATTTGTCAAAGTGATTTTCTGATTTTGAATTGTTTATGTTGCTGTGATCTTCCATTCAATTTTTTTTTCTAATTAAAACAATATTTTCATTGTTTTGCATTGAGTAACAGGTTGAGAACGCTAAATTTCTTAAAACCTCCAGAAATGACGAATGATGAATGAGCATGATGATATGTAAAAAAGGAAATGTATACCAGGGAAAGACAGTTATCTGTTGGACAAATGCTTCATGGTCAGTACCTCAACTACCCTGTCAACTTGGGGCATATTTCTAAGTATCAAAATTTGGAGGAAGATCTATATAAAATGTAGGTTGGTATCACTGCTTGGAACTCTTCAAAAGGTCAGTGAAGAGTGTAAATGTTTATGTTGCCATGCCAACAGTGGAAAATCACTGGCACCTTCATACCCTCAGACTAGATATATGTAGATACTGTATTATTGTTATGCACAGAATCACATGCAGAGTATATGATACAATATTTGTACCTGCATCAGCACTGTGGAATGCTTTGAAAGGCATCTCTCAGCCAAGGTAGTGACAAGATCGCAACACACCAGATTTAAGTTGACTCCATACACCTCAGCAAACAAAGGCAAGAAGTCCAGGTAGGAAACAGGTGTAACACACCAACCCAGTTTCTTAAGGATGTGTAGCTCCATGCGGCACAGGTCATTTGAAGTCCAGTCATGAGGTGCGGAGAGCTGTTTGGCACTTGGACACACCTACAAACAACAAGAAAAGTCTTATTAAAGCTTCTTTTCTTTTTACAAATGATTTCAAACTCATTTCATATTTCTATTAATATTCATGTTATTATCAAGCCATATCAGCCATTTCACAGTGACTGGAAACTTCTTTGGCACCTCCTTTTCCTTTCGTGAAAACTAGATGCACTGTCAATTTTAACTCTCTCCTAAATAAACATTTTACTTTTTATACCTGTTATAATCCTAGGGGTTTTCCATGGATAGGGGGTTCCAAGCTGTGCGACACTCTCCTTCATCAGTGTCTAGGTCTGAACTATCTCTTTCAAAATATATCTTCTTTCCTTTCTCTCCTTTTGCCTCTATTGTTTTAACAGGAAACTTCCTTAACCATTGAAAGTGTTGAACTTAATAAAGGCCACAGTGCAGTAAGGGTCCCCTTTATGCTGTACTAGACTAATTTAGCTTTCAATCGCGAGAGTCAAAAGACTTTTCTTTATTTTTCTTCTTCCCTTATACTTATATTTTTCACTGAGGAGAAAAGAGAAAGAAAAAAAAAAGTGGAGCAGCGCACAGGTGTGTGTAGATTAATAGGAGAATAGAGGAATGGGGGAGAGGGAAAAGGAGAGAGAGAGAGAGAGAGAGAGAGAGAGAGAGAGAGAGAGAGTGACTGAGAGAAAGAGAAAATGAGACATTACCTCTTCCTCCTCCAACATCTTGGCTGCGATGAGGAAGCAAGCCATGGCAACGATGGACATATGCTTCTCTGTAACCTGCAAAACAACAAAAAATTCAAGGCTTAAACACAATGTAACTTGGTGGCAAAGTAGATCTATATTTTTCATTCTCATTAGGAGGAATGTGAGCCTGATCTCACATTATTTGGGAAAAAGTGTCTAAAGCTTTCACCAAACTACTGTGAAAGATCAACAACCTAACACTGGAAATTTTCCTGTTCTTACCGAGGATCGAACCCAGTGGACGTGCTTCCACTGTGGCACAGGGACGCTATCATTGCAGTAATTTAAACCATTTAATACTTGCTGCCTGAATACTGTTCCCTCCAATTTTCAACCTGACACATTTCCCAAATGCTTACAACAGTATAAATGCTGCTTATCATCCGCACTGTATTCCATAAAGAAGAATTTTGGAGAAAAAACACGATAAGGTGCAACCATTTTGTTAGCATAAAGAAATCAAATTCCTCCCAAAATGTGCAAGTTTTTGAGCTCAATCCACTAATGCCATTAAAACAGGCTTAAAACTCTAAACATATATCAAAATATGTATTTGACCTACTTTGTTTAATACGACCTTGTACATCAACACCGATATCACATACACTACATTGAGACCTTGCGCTTTAACGATGGGACCTCTTACCATCGTAAGAATTACATTAACTGTATCGGTGCTGAGTGTACCTTTTGTGGCATTCAACCTGAAGTGTTAACGTAGTTCTTACGAAGCTAAGAGATTTCCATAATTAATGCACAAGGTCTCTAATAACTAAACTTGTTACCCAATGCTAACGAACCTCATCACTGTATATGTAAATGATTACTCACATCTGTTTACATAATAGCAGTATAGAATGCGGGTTACTACGTATTAAATGGAATGAATCGCGACTACCAACACCAGCGTTATCTCGTCTCATGTTTGTCAACAAACACTCAGCGGAATTCGGTCAGCTGAATAGCGTGTGCTCTAAAAAAAAAAAATTCAAGGTAAAAGATCAGGTGTCCGGTACCCAGGATGAATGATGTAATTTGACCCTCAGCCCATTAACAGAATAGGCCTATCTACTATCTACAGACAATTCCAAAGAAAACGTGGGGTTACATGACAAAATACAAAAGCGGAAACTGGAAGTTCCAGCAGAATGTCACGTCAGTAACGCAAATTTCTGAAGTTTTGACTTTACAGCAATTAAGACTGTTGTTTCTGTACTGAAACTGATAGATGTAAAGTCAACGCTTTTCGGAAATTAGCCTAACTGACGTGACATTCTGCTGGAACTTCCAGTTTCTTCTGTTGTATTTTGTCATGTAACCCCACGTTTTTGTTTTTGTTTTTATTTTTTTCGTTAGAGAACTCTGACTGCTCTGTTGATTCTAAATCAGAAATGGCTGCCGATGAGATTCTATAGATGCACTTATCTATTACGACTTATGGTTTTAGACAGAGCACCTATGCTTTCATTTGGTAGGCGCCCTTTCAATACTACAAAACAGTTGTTCTTGCAGCTCTGACGGTGTAAAAGCTTTCTTTTTCTCACAACTCATAACCATCTGCTGCCAGTGGAAAACATATGTATGCTCATACTATGTGTGTGAGTAATGTGTTTTTCACAGGTTCAAGGACAATACTAGCCCACCTACAGTACCGTAGGTTTACCTGGCCTTAGTACCCGTGGTTCTTAACCGGAAACCTCCGCTGCTCAATATGGTTGATTTTATACCCATTATCACACAGTGGAACCCATATATAACGACTGGAAAGTCCCAGCCACCCCGTTATAACCAAGTGTTACTGTACTGTATGCATTTCCAAGAGACTTTCGCGCTTAGTTCAGCGAGTACTGACTCACATTATAGATTCCCACAAGCCTGTTCATCGCTACCTTTATTTCATAACTAGTTTTCTTAAGTAAGAGCTACTATCAATGGTTACGCATAACCAGGCCTGTTTTGTAGTGCGTATGATTCAGTGAGAAAACTGGTTCTTTCCACGAGGCATAACTGTATAATCGGCAGTGAGGTAATGAAAGCGGAGGTAATATAATGGGTAAACAGAAAGAACACATTCGATTAAGCGCTAGACTGTGACCGCGACCGGGACGGCACATCGATGAGCGAATATTTAACAAATCATACCAGGTAGAGATCAAAGAGATTCTAATCTCCTTGATGGAGAGAGAGAGCACACCATCTGCATTGATTATGAAATCGTGTGTCATGGTCACATGGGACGAAATTCCGCGTGACGTCAAGCATAAACAACACAGACCAATCAACGTAAAGGTTGATGTAGCAGGGATAAAGGGTAAGATAAGAAACCTAACAGGATCCCCAAGTCACTAGGCCCCATCCTCCCCTTTAAAGAAACATAATAATATTGACATCAGTCCAGAAGTGTCAATGGGGAGGGAGATGGTGCGAGGGAGGAGAGGGACAGGGGGAGAAGAGTGCACTTGACTTTCACTGGAAGCCGCAAGAGCACCATTCCGTATTTCGTGGTGCTAACACATTCATTAATTAGCCTAGCACCGTGATACAGCAACGACGCTGGAAGTTGCGGGAACCTAATTAGGAAAGCCTCAGTGAGACACTGGATAAAATTTCTCCTTAAACCACTCACATGAACGATAGAATATTGTCAAGACTATCTGTAGGCCTGGAACCACTACTGTGCTCAAAGTATGTGCGTTTTCAGCGGAGGTTTTTCATTTACATTTTTGGCATTTTCAATTTAGATGAGACAGGGATTTAATAATATACAAAATGAAACTATTTGGGCCCTTGGCTACCAAAAAAAAAAAAAATCGTTATTTAACAAGTTCACTGATGCATTTCACGACTTTTTGTGGGATGATTTCATGTTATACGATTAGTTTTACACAATCTGTCCTTAACCTGAAGTGAGGACGCATTGCATTATGTTTCTCGTGTGTAACCTGCATAGATACTTATACAGTTGACTATCTACAATTTGTTTACAATTACCCGTACATCATAACCAAGAAAGGTTATGGGTTCACCGAATTCCACTGGCAGCTTTGTTGACAAAATATTCGTCCAGATTTAGCAGTCATGCTTCCATTGTTTTACTTTAATCAGCCTGTTATGAAAGAATAATGTAGGTTAAGTCTTATCAATTGGATCTGTCCTTTAATGCCACACATTGGTCTGTCAATCATACATAACACTGACCACATGATGAGGTCTTTGGTAACATTTGTAACATTTGCACCACCCCCATCATAAACTGGCTGGTTCATTTCATGAATTCGGGGCGATTGCTTCTTAGGCTATCGACCTTAGCTCCAAGGGGTGTCGCAGTTAAACTGAGTCAGCCTGAATTATGCAAAAGATCACTCATGTTGATACATGTACTGTGGGCACCATAAAGATACGGGGTTTCTCATCTCTGTGGTGGCCACGGTGAAACACCGTATGATCGTAATTTAGTTACATGATTACGCTGCGAGCTGTCGTTCACGACATAATAATAGGTAGGTCTACTATAGGGCCCCCAGCGACAGGTTCTCAGATGATTTGTGTTTGTTTGTTTGTTTATTTGTTTATTACCGGAGAACCCAATCATCAAGAACCACCAAAACTGCAAAGCGCCTCAACTCCAGCGGACATCTGTAGGTTGGTAAATGTAGGCAGCATCTCCATCCAATGCGGATGCCGACATACTCTCTCGACCGGGACTCAGATCTGGACAACCTGACTCTGCATGAGTGATAATCTCTATCAGAGACCCAGAAACGGTGTTTGCCATTGTCCCATAGCAGTGTATTAACAATCCAGAAGCATCAGCCAAGTAAGCCCCCTTCCCTCACCACCATACACTATCTCCTTCTTTCTCAAAGGCGTTACCATTCCTGCTGCGTCCACACTGGTTGGGGTGGTTAGGGAGAGGGAGCGGGGGTAAGAAAGTCACAAAAACCTTACCTTAGGTCTAATCATAGTAAGCTCTGTTACAGCTAATGAAACTTGCCCCCCCCCCCCCCCCCCCCCCNTTCCGCTTTCTGAGACTATTGCATGAAAAGGGGAAAAGGGAAAGGGAGGGGAGGGGCTGGAAGGGGAGGGCAAGTGTAGAGAAGACGAGTCAAGCCGGCTGGTTTCGACCATTCTCTGACTCTACTGCCAATATTCTACCTAGTAATATAATTTACGTAATTATTGGAACAGTACCTCTCTATTACACTTATTACGACATTCCATTTCCAAAAGAAATAGGGCACGTAAACAGAACATTAAGTATGACGAACTTTGTTGTATGAATCACAATGACAGACTAGATTGAGGAGCAAATCTAAACTATAGTAATAATTTATTCTAGCATTTGATTGGCCTGGCCTAGAATAGTCTAAGTAGATCATGAAAACAAGACCACGTCAGTCAATGTTTACAGAGCAAAAAGAGCTATATCTCCGCAATCCTCTGCTTAGAAAACAGACGTGCTTATGTATGTCACGTTGTGACTGTTTGCACAGATAAGTGTGAAAAGACTACCGGTACCATAGCATATTGATGTAAGCCAACAACTTTATTAACTTTGCTGAATTCATACGAAATTTCCTTGCATTTTCACACTCGGACAGGCGAGGCAACTACATGAACTCCGAACGTTGCTGTAAACGGATATACCGTATTTTGTCACCTTTCTTGCAGGCCAGTGAAAGCGATCTGGGGAAGTCTTATATCATATAGTGGTCAAAATGCGGTCAGCTTGTTTACACGTCCGCTGCGGCTCACATTCCTAAACGGTCTACCCTCTTTTACAAGTATGACAAGATAAAAATGAATGTGCTGCTGAAAGAAAAAAAAAATAATTCCCCAAACTTTTCTGTTTCATCTGAGAATTATCTCAGCATCCAAACCAATTCATAGAAGACTAGAAAGGAGATTGGAGGGGGGAAGGGATCATTCTTAATAATTATTACGTCGCGCACGTAACATATTATGACGCAAGACAAGGCGCTTCCGTGACCGACATCTGACCCTTGCCTGAGCAGAAGAGGCTCACACTACACAGTATTGTACGACTCGACCTAAGTTAGAGGACACAAATGTGTGTACAACCTCAATAATAAGTGGAAGTTTACTTGTTATCGAGATCCAAAATATGATTGAATAACAATAAATCCGTTCATGTACATGTAATTTCATTTCCATAACAAGTACATTGTGTGCTCTATCCCTAACTCATTTATTGTCGAGGCTCCACTATACTTTCATTGTAAGCAGACTACGTCATCTCCCATGAATAAGTGGTATTGATCGGCATGAAATGAATTCGGTGGGACAATGAGGTCAGTCAACTATTAACCAAAATACATAACGACTAATCCATATCACTACTGTACATATGTACGAGAAGCTTCTCTGCTTCACTGTATAATCAATAAAGTATGTGGCTGGCTGAATGTTCACGATACTGGACTTAAGATCAAAAGATTTAGAGTCCTGACCACGGTTATGTTGTAAGTACCTCAGGAAAACATTTACCTTATTTTCCTCAGTCCACCAGGTTTATAAACTGAGTACCTGACCATAGGTGGCGAAAAATGCTTTCCGAATACTAGTAATCTGTATTTGTAAAATGGTAGAGGCACTGCATGCTCACCATAGAGTAGATAAAGTTACTGAATAACTTGGTCTGCTGTGAAGTCGCGCGCTAGAGCTACGTGCCCAATTTCTTTCCATTCAAGTACTTCTCTCACATCAGTTTCTTCTTGACCACTCAGTACAGATAATCCAAACAGACAAACTGTTCTTTGTACAGGCCTACTCCATAACCAGGATCGTAACTAGCACTCCCAAGACCCCGTAATGCAGCGAGCTGAGAGTTGGAGCTCTCAATGAAAGGAGGAGGAGGAAAAAATGAATAACAGGATAAGCGTAGGAAAGGTAGATACGACCCTGACAAAATAATGGAGAGCATAGTAATGTCCAAAATTACATCATAAAATTCCCTGCTCTTAGTACAAGCATGCCGAGCATGATCATTAAACCCGAAAAAGTTCGGTACGAAGAAAGACCATTTTTTTTTCTCTTAAATGCACGCACACTGGCTACTTTAAATAAATAACAACAGTCATTAATCCTTGAGCCTTGATTTCATCAGCCAAACACGCATTGAAAGTTCCCGTGGCCATGCATGAGAAAATCAAAATCTGTCAGTTACTTCCAGAAAGGCCAGGACAAGCGTGCAGAGGAAGCACGAATAGGGACACAAAATAGATAGGAATGTGTCTATCTTTCCGGTCCCATTAGTTACGTAAGAGTGCAGTTTGTGGCACGGCTAACCGACTTGCACCAAAAAAGGAAAAGAGGACGGTTTTCATACTATCATTAGCAACATACGCCTGAACAACTGACAGCTCTGTTATTTCATGTCTGAGGTTCTTGTTGCTAGGCTCAACTAGCTATATTAAGTCATTCTTTGTTTACTTGCATGCGGATCTGGGAAAAAGGAGGGAGCGGGAACAGATACTCTGGCATGCCTTGATCTTCAAAAAGTTTGAGTCTACCACATTCACAGCAGCCACGAATCCAGCTATAACTATAAATATATCTGATCAAGGCTACATATTTATATCTTATCAGGATGTACCGTCATGACATGACAACAGATCTAGATTTGACCAAGTCAGCGCTATTATTATACATGTATATGCAAGGCCAGCCAAATCACATAGGGAACTACAGGTTGCGAACTTTATTTTTTTGGGCCGCATACCGGCCGCATATTCTCAAAGAAACTCTCTATGAATCTTTCCTTCTCGCCTGCTCTTTCATCTACTTATCNCCCGTAGATAAGATACCGACAAGAAGAAAGAGACAGAAAGACAAACAACTAAACCAACAGAAAAGATTTTCAAATGGCAGACAGCAATGAAGACAAAGGACAGATATTTGACAGATGGGGGAGGGGGGGGAGGAGGGTCGGCTTCAGCAGGCGGAGGTTGGATGGCTACAGCTGATAGAGTAGGAAGGTAAACAGATTTTCATTATGAAAAACAGCAGATTATTACTATGGTAAATGTATGATAAGCTCGATTGTTTGTGTGTGAGGAGGAGTGGAAAAGAGAGAGACAGACAGAGACAAAGAAAGACCGAGAGAGGAAGTGGAAGTGGAGAGAAGAAGAAGAAGAAGAAGAAGAAGAAGAAGAAGAAGAAGAAGAAGAAGAAGAAGAAGAAGAAGAAGAAGGGGAAGTCAAGAAGAAAATGAAGAAGAAGAAGAAGAAACAGCGATGTACACTGCTGTTTCACCATGACCATGACTCATAGCAGTTCCGGCAGTTACCGGTTATTGCACGTGACTGTCATACGTTCTACGGGAATTACCATTTTTGAATCTCTTTTGTGTTTGTCATAACGGGAAGTCGTTTAGCCCAAAGCTTCCAACCTGACATGTCCATTCAACTCAAGATGGGACGTCTGCAATAGTATAATAGCCTTGAGAGAGGGTCGGGGAGGTGGGAATGTGATGTTGGAGACAAGGATGAATTTATTTATGCACTGAAGTTTTTAGTTTTCACCACCTTGTACTCTACAAACAAACAAATAAGTGCGATGACAAAAGCGGGCGAGGGTTCCTAATAAACATAGCAAAACACAAAGATTATCGAAACCTCTATCAGTATTGTCTCCAAACCGCCCATTATGCGGCTCGCCTCTTAAATTTCAAAATCCCCGCGCGCGCCCCCCCCCTCCCCCGAGAAAACAAAATATTAAAAAAAATTCGTTGAGCAATGCGCTGATCTTACTCATATTGTGCCATTACACCGGCGAGAATGTAAGAAAAATCTGAGAAAAAAAAAAAAGAAACTTTACAAATACCCCGCCCAAATTTGTGACAAGGAAGGGAAGGGGAGCGAGAATATCGCGCCCAATTCAAAATATATGACATGGAGATTACTGAAGAAAACAGCGGGGTGAATCATTTAGATGAAATCAAATGCGAAGACAAAAGAGGACGGAAATAGCAATTATATATAGTAANCCCCCCTCCACCCAATCTCTCTGCCACAGATCCCATACCTTGCTCGTCATCTCGAAGCTAATAATAGTATAATTAATAACAGATCCGTGGGGCTATATCGTAAATCTGACAAAACGTAGGTCTGGCTCCTTGCCCAGTACCAAATAATTAATCATGAAGCTGCTTACAAATCGCACTGAGGCAAAGCATAAAAAACAAAACAACAAAAAAAACAACGGTGTAGAGGTTAGGGGACGGGAAAATGTACATGTACATATTATAAACAACGTAGGCGGCATACTGGAGCCAGCTCTACTGTTATGTGAAAACGAAAATCAATCCATGGGCGACAGCAAACCATAAACTCAGCAGGTCACATTGAAAGATTGTCGTTAAATCAGTTGTATTATTCGCCTATTAAGTATCACTGCTGAGAGCTCGCATTCATAGAGGGGGGGGTGTGGGTGGATGGGTGTGTGTGTGTGTCTGTCTGTCTGTCCGTCCTAGCGCGCGAAAGGTGCCTAGAAATGGGGAAGGGGGAGACGGTGTTTTTTATTTACGGTCCTTTACTCTGTTAGCGCACCCTATCTCAGAATTAACTTCTTTAACCGCTACTAGGTAAACATTTCAAGCTTTTGTTTCATTCTATAATATACTGAACTCTGCCTAATCGTTCGCTCGCTTAAATGCGACACTGGGAGAATAAAGTACAAGCAAACAACTCCGCTTAATCGTAACGTTTTCAGTGCTCTCGTGAGACTGCCTCTAAAACGCGAAACCTATTGTAATCATTCAATTTATTTGCGAGTCAGCTGTTTCAGTGTTTGTCATTTACAAACTTTGTGTGGTTCTTTAAAGTGAACTCGATTCATTCTCCAGCATAGATGAAGTCAGCAAGTCCTTTGTTTACGTCGGGTCAGCATTGTCGGTCAATAGCGAATTGTAGCTGAGGTGAGTTTTTTTTTACTGGCTGAACCGCTGACAAAGAAAGGACTATTTAATTTTGGCCTACTACCTAACTAGCTTAAATCATTTCTGATTTTCCTCATCAAGGAAATCTTATTTTTGGGTTGTTTGGAAGTCTCTTAACAGGGCAGCTCGCTCTGGGAGACTAATAGCACCACCGCATGATAGACCACCAACCAACTAACCAACTAACATGATAATAATAATATTATATCCCCAGCAACATGTGGGACTTGCAACAGTTTGTGCAAGAGCTTGCTGACTCGAACACTATGTTCACCATTAGCATTGCATCATGGCAATAATAAAGAGCTCCGCAACTTTTCTGCTGATTTCAGCTGAAACCTAAACTTACTTTGAACAAAAGTGCAGGCAGTGGCGTAGCTATGAGGCAGTGCAGTGGTTGCCGGGGTGACGGAGGGGAGCCAATCATACAGTGATAATAGAGTCAGAAATGGCAGATAGCTTTCATTGGAGTCACCAGAAAATAAACAAAAAATTGTGAGAAGGTGCTGGCTATGACATTCCTGCCCCACTCATAGCTTATCAAACAAAAGTATTTCCAATCCTGTAAGGGTATGGTGATTTTATTTTTCACACATTTTCTATAGTCACTGAATAGAATGACCAATCGACCTCCCAGGCCATATACAGCATCTTCTTACGTCAATAAAGGGATTGCACACCAAATCTAGGCCTGCTCTGCTCCAGAACACATGGTGCAATGTAATTATAGAATCCTGATAACCGATAATAGAAGTCCTAAGCCCTCTCGCGTGTCTTGAATTTTTTTTTTTTTTGTTTGTGCGTGTAAAAATGGAATGTCGACTGATTATAAAAGCCTATCCACTGAATTCAATGGAACGCACGATAGTCTGTCTGCAGCATCTCATTACGTCACTGCAGCAAGTGCACACCATCCTCAGGCCCGCTCAATAATACATTGATCCCTCAGGACAGGGAAACCCTGAAAAAATACTCCTTGTTAGTGGATAATTACCCTGATCCTGGGGGCGACATGACACATTCTCGGTAACGGCTGCTTCTGCCTTCTCATGTTTTTCCCCTCTTACGTACGACGTCTCAAAATAATAACATAGACACGGTAAATTCTAAGTTTAGTATTTCCCAAATATGGAAGCCTGTTTGACGCACCTTCTGACTCACGCTTCAAAGCTTGTAGTAATTTTTGAGTCTCGAATCTTTACAAATCTAGACGACCTCAGAGAAGAGGACGACACGTGATATTTAGGTATCGATAACAATCTAAATACCCGTACTCACTCTGATAGAAATGAGCTATGATTTTTAAAAATTTTAACGACCGGTCTCTATATGCCATTATCGTCATTGTTTATTCCATCTGTGTTAATCTTTGACTACTTTGATTGAGAAAAAGTGTTAAATGCATGAAAACGCAAAGAAAAAAAATATTGTACATGTAGATGTCTCCCCTTTCCTCCCTGTAAACGTTTAGAAATTTGGTTGGGAAACTTGTAAAATTTCTCTTCAGGTATCGAAACGTGGGTAACGCAATCGAGTACGTACTTTGAATACCTCTCAGTACTTGGTATCCATACCATCCCAGTCTTATCACACAACCGCAAAATTCCTCCTACGGTATCAGCTGTTTCACTGTATTACCCTTGTGTCAGCAAAACAGTAGTTTTACTCTCTCTCACATCATCGTTACGTCGGAACCCGCACAACACTGTTATGATGAACTGCCTGAATCAGCGCTTCGAGAGAGAGGGCGTATCTCCAGTGTACACGGTCCTATTTTAAAGCATTCCCTTTCTGTTCTCGCCCCTGTTTGTCAAAGCAAACCATGTCAATACAACCACACAACCTGCCTGCTCAGTGGCAGCCATCCACCATTGTTGTTGTCGTCTTTGGGTAAGAAGGCGTGCTTTTGAACAGAACCCAGTTCTATAACATTCCAACAAAATTCCTTGCCCTGTCGCTCAGTGACGACCTCTGTCCAGCTTTCGGAGAGGCGCTTCCCCGTCTTAACAATTCTTTTTTTTAATATACACAAAAACACATCACATGTCTTTAAAAAGTATCAAGTTCCATTCCTTTTCACGCAGCGTAGCCGTGCGGGTTGTGAGTCATACTCAGAAACTGGAGACTATAAGTTTGTGAGTTTGACTAAGACCCTTCATTTCCATTTCCTCACTTGACTCAGGTGTAAATGAGTATCTGGCTTTAGAGCTGGAGAGATCAGGGCGCTGCACCGATGGCGACCAGCAATGACTTTGTTATGCATTTCATTTGCAATTTTATGTTTTTACATTATTGTATGATGTGTATTGTTCTATGTCTTTATATTATATATTATGAATGAGATGTATAACATTGTAAATCAAATTCCCTACAGGGTAAATACAAGTCGTATTTTCATCTTCATCTCAGCCCAAAGAAGTACGTCTTTTCCTTTCAGTAAAAAAATAGCAAACAAGAAGAGCAACGGTGCCCTCATCCGTGATAAAAGGCGTGGCCCTAAAGTGACAGTGGTCGTTACTGGAGGAGGATAGAGAGACTACACTCTGTCAATCCCTGGTTTAAAGCACTTTCACAAAGAAATGATAGCAGCGTGGATGTGAGAAGTGGGATGGTGGAGGGTTTTGGGAGGTGGGGGAAAAGATGGACACTGATACTATAAAAATTATTATGCTCTGTATCAGTTATGGAAGGGTTTGCAGAGGACCCGTGCAAAAGAGATGGAGGCGGCATCAGGGGATCGAGATACTTTCATAGGGTCACAAGCCCACCTCTCTTTCTTACGCCTTTGACCCAAGGTATGTGGACCGCATAGCATACTATACTATTACTAGCATCCATACCCTCCCCACCTCTATCAACCCCTTTCCGCCCTAAATGACCCATTGCAGTGCACTGTCAACCCACTCTGGCCCATAAATCACATGTATATGTGAAAGGCTTGGCATGTGGTTTGCACAGCAATGCCAAAACAAACAATGAAAACTGTGACAAATATGCTGTTCCTCAGGTCCACACTGGCCGCGCAAGTGACGCGTTTATGGTCAAATAAGATCACAGCTTGATGATTATTATTTTTAGCTCGGCGTATGATTACAGTTCACACTTGGCCTCAACTGCAACAACGGAAAGCGCCAACAATAGCAACTTTTTAAATATCCTACAAACTAACATTAACACACTTTCTCTACTGTTGTTGTTGTTTCGAGATCTCATTTCTCTATACAAAATCCTATCACTTGAAACCTTTCTCTGGGTGACACAATAGGTCTATTGTTAGTAAGCTAGTGTCTGATCTCGGTAGACCAGTTTCAATTTTCTCCCTGTTGTAAAGTGAAGCCACTGATATTTTAACACTAACTAGTATCAGTGTGAAGCGCATATTTGAAGCAGCTGGTGCGCCTACAAACGTCTGTTATGTGCAATCAGGCCTTTCCTGATATTTACCTACGCTATGTTCATGATTCACCCAAAACAACGCCATCACCAAAACAGCATCAGTGTCGTAGACTACTGAAATACAAATGTATATATAGCAGCTAAAGTACACACTGTCAGCTGTAGTAATTTAGTCACGCCGTGTCAAACTTAAATACAGGGACCCTAATTTAAACCTGAAAATGACTAATCGAGAGCGAGGACAGGCATCATTATTGCAATCACCGATCACAGCTGTACCCGAATATAGCATGGAATGCATTACGCTTAACTACACAGACTGCATTCATGCATACATAAAAAGGTGAAACGGGTGAATTCCGAGATCATGTTGTCACCAGACCACTATCGCTGTCTCTGATATTTTGGTCTCGATTCGCTCTATTACGCGCAAGGAGACGCTTACGCCAGTTACACTTGCAATATCTGCAGTGGTTTTCAAAGTGTGTGCGTTCGTGCATTACTATGACATTTGAAATTGGTAGCAGACTCTTCGTATCCTACCATTCATTTAGGCCTATGTGATGCTGATCTTGCAGTCTTATTGCAAACCACGGAATCGATAACTGTAATTATTTATGGACCGAGTGTAGCTCCAACAACTGCCAAAGCCTATTTTCGAGCAGACTGAAGCCGCCCAACTTACCACACCCTCTAAGGAGTTGGCGGATCCTAGTTCCTAGCTTGAAAACCCATGGCGGATGCGATGCATCGAATGGGTGTTTCTCTTTAACGCTGACGTATGGTAGGTAGGAGTCTCATCCCACAGCCCGTCCTTTACGTTTTATTTACCTACTGTGACCAAAATCAGGTCACCATTCACTCTCCCTTCCGCCCCCGTCCCATTCTTCCCACAAGAATAATATAAAATCCTGTATTTGATATAACATCACTATTAATGGCACTTCTTTGACATAAATAGTCTAACGCATACTTCAAACGCGTATCCCACGTAGATTTAAGCAGATAGAAACAATCCCACTGCACTTGTGGATGTGACTGTATGCATGGTACTATGGTATGACGTGACTATGTGCATGGTGGTGGATGATGATGTGACTAAAGGCATGGTAGTGGAGTATGACGTGACCGTATGCATGGTACTGGACTGTGACGTGACTTTGTGCATGGCACTAGACTATGGCGTGACTGTGTGCATGGTACTGGAGTATGACGTGATTTGATTCATGGTACTAGAATGTGCCGTGATTCTATGTGCGACACTGTGCTATGATATAACAGCAGCATTTTTCCAGGTCATATGATTTAGGGGCGACTCCTCCCTCTTCTCCCCCCCCCCCNCCCCCCCCGTCACAAATTTCAGAGAAGGAGTTTGTAAATTCTGAGGGGGCATATTTTTAAGAATTTCTCTCAAATTTTCCCTGGGTTATGTACGGGAAATAATGCGGAGTCGTCAATGAATCTTTGGAGGAGAGTTTGAAATTTACACGGCGCAGTCTAAAGAGAACACTGTAACGGTATGTACGGTACTGAAGTGTGACGTGTGGTTGTGTGGTCAAGTTGCTTACCTTGACCTTCCATAAGAAGACGTCCAAAATGTTGAGGGCGGCGGCAAAGGTGTCGGGCTTGGTTCCAAAGTAAACATGGGGAACCTTGACGTAGTGGACACAGGCCGTCCGCACGTTCACATAGTGGTCAAACTCTGCCTGACTCTGCACAGAAACAAAAAAATAACAAATGTATACAGCAAATACGTTAAGAATCACAAACATGCGGTAGTGATGATGATGGTTATGATAATAGTGATGCTGATAACGGTGGTAGTGCGGATGACTGTCGATAATGACGACGATGATTAAGCTGAGATTATAACAGTAAACTCAGGCTTACACTAGTGTAGCGTCCTGAGAAAAAGTCTGAAGTTTCAATATAAAAAAATGATACAAGGAATAATGACAGTATCAGTAAACAAAAGTATAGAGTCTAATCTAGTAAGCCTCAGTAGCAGAATGAATGAATCTATCGAAAATGACAGTCGGACAATAAAACTATGCACCTGGTTTGATTTTATCTTTGTACTTCACAGCATGGGTCAAGGTTAACTATATTAATATAAGAAAAGCATTTTGAAAAAGGTCTTTCTTTCGATCACGTTTGCCGTTATGGATTGAACAGATCTTTACATTTTTACATTTACAGTATGCACGTTAAGTCAAACCGATGTATGATGATATGGCATCTATTTTGCCTCAAATCAAAGGCCTTTAACAATGACACAGTGGGGGCTGTTTATTTGTTGACTGAAGAAGTCAATCAAAAACAATGTGCCACTAGCTTAATAAAAATATTATGCAAGGTATTCATTTTCTCTCTTCCTCTCTTTTTCGCTCAGTCAAATGAGGAGGCAGATTGTCGAAATGGAGACTGTATGGGAAAGACCATGTTTTTTTTTAAACAACTGCTTTTTTTCTTTTTCTAAACGCTTCAAAGACAGGGGAAAAGATAGGCTTTCATAAAAAACTGAAGGAGAGAGAGAGGAGAGAGAGAGAGAGAGAGAGAGAGAGAGAGAGAGAGAGAGATATTTATAATCATATTACTCTCTTCAGTGTCAAGCCTATGTTCAATAAGTCCACCGCCCAGGTAAACCTTTGCCTGGCAAGTTCAAAATAGGTTGCCTGCATATAGTATAGACCGAGTAGGTACAGACCACTAACAGTTACAAGCTAACATATTAATAATAAACGACCAAGACAAAAAAAAAAATAAATTCATGACTAACTGTACAGTAACTCTTTTGTTAGTCGCCTTTAGATTTGAAATATGAATGTACAATGCACTGTGTATAATCACCCTTGCTATGCATTGGTAATGAAGTATTGATCATCTCTCTCTCATACCACCTTTCACTGCATACTGAAGCACGCTGCTCAAATGCATCTCATTTTTGTATCAGCTACACCACAACGTGCTGAATACAGAAGAAGGCTATACTAGTCTAGTCCACCTTGACACAGACTTATTGCTTTGGAGAAGCTCATAAATATATGTCACCAAAATGAGCCCGGGATAATGGAAGTAATTGTTTGGTAGGATCAAAGGGAATCAGAACGAATTAGCACTTGCACAGAATGAAAAATAGAGTATATAATATATGTAAATTTGAATATATTAATACAAGTATATTATTAGTCTGGTTGATTGCTATGTCAGGAGAGTTGCGTAGCTAATGAAACGAGATGTTCAGGTGTTGCATCTTCAGTTCATGATTTTAACACAGACAATAAAATAACAGAATCTCACTCGGATTATGTGTGTCCTACTGTCCATTACTTAAATGCCATCACATGGTTTACGTTCTCTCCATCCACAGATCCACAGACCCATGACCCTTGCCAAATAGATTTCATTTTTTTAATGATTTCTTGGACCAAGTTTATTCAGGTCATTCCACTCAATCGCGGCTAGAAATAAAAAATGCAAGTAGGCAGAGGCTGAGAAATACATGTGAGTGAGAAGGTGGAGGAGGGGGAAAGAGATGGATGGAAATTACACATCGCAGACGCTCCGTCTTCTGTAGTACGATCACAAACCTTGCCTAGGAAATGTCCGTAAACAAGAAGTCTGCTCAAGGGACCCCTATATTTCACCAGACAGATTTTGAGCATTTAAAGAGGGGGCTCTTGAAAATGCGTGGCCTGTAGCAAATGCTATCTTTGCTACCTGGTTAGTCTGGCACCGAATAAAGGTCTACACCACTGCCACAGTTTCAGTACCAATGCCTTTACTGAATGATTGAAAATTAGCACCCTTAGAGACGCGAATCGCCCGCTGTCTGCACGCTATGAAAATTCAGCAAGCCTAGATATATAGTCTAAGTGCGATCAGAGACCGTAGGGTATTAATGAGATTTTATTTCAGGTTTGAAACTCTTCCGAACCGTTCAGACTGAAGTAGGCAAGCAGGACATTTCGTAGTGTTACCAAGCAGAATTACAGGCGAATTTCACGTCTAGTTCGTTACGTGTAGTATGCTTTTCATAAAGAAAAACATTAGTATATGAACATGTATGCGCATGCCTACTTCTGCCACAACGGTCCGCAAGAGATCCCAACTTGAAAATAAAACCTCTCTTTTGATATTCATACCCACTTCATAAAAAAAAAAATATCAAAGTGCAGCAAGAGTATTTATTCTTCGAAATGACAGCGATATTACTATATTGACATTTCAAAGACATTAAGTGGCCCGACTGACAATTACCGTAATTATGCTTGAGTGCCTGAGTACATGAGACTTTTCATACAGTCATGTCGGAGAGACGGCACAGGAGCGGATTTTTCTGATGTCGATATGGGCGAGATGACAAATCATCGTTTCACACATTGTACATGTAGTGAAATCTGACGCCTTTGTAGGAGGATATGCTTCGGTCTCGCTGTAATGCGGATACTAATCTCCGTGGGCGAACAATATTTATCCTTGGGACTGCTGACGTCAGCCATCGGAAAAATCAACTCTATCCTATCAAACTAGGACATTATATCGCACTACCTCAGTCTACGTGACGAACCACAAACACGCACCTAGCATAACATACCAATACCATGGTTTTGTGTTTGTAACAGTAACAGGACTTAAAGTGCTCGCGTTATCAGCGAACAAACCACAGGATTACAGTTGTTACGTCCGTCGAGTATTCTAAGCATTCTCTGAGGTCGACGACATTACCACGACGACAATGGTCAGCATGTCACATCCTTGTCAAATGGCCCATGGTAACTCATATTCGTAGGCGGCGTTTTTTGTCCTTCGTGGAGCCGAGGTGCCCTTGGCTCATCTCTATTCAGATGGCAAGTCCAGTATGGTTATTTATATTAACAGATACAAACCCACCGCGCAAGGCTCACCCGCTGTAGCCAGCGAAACTCCTTTTAAAATGATTCTGAATTCTCGTACTACTTTTTGACGGTTGTTTTGGTATTTTCGGTGACAACTAATAACACGTAGATCGTTGCTATGCAATGTTTTCTGTCTTGGCCTATTCCTTGTGTTGTCGATTCAGAATTCTAAAATTTGAGTTCCTTATTTAGGGCATTCTGTCCCCTCGCCCTGCACAAGCACAGTCCTCCGACAGTGCATTAAGTGCACCGAGGAGGGGAAGGGGGGTTGGGCAATGGTCATTGCATGAGGTAACACCGTTCGAAGCTAAAGCCCGCCCTAAAGGTAACTGATGACGTCTGTGGGTCTAGGCCTAGATGCCTAGATGGTATGATAACAGTGCTGTGCAAGGTTACCCAAACCCTTGTGTGCCAAAATAGCCTCAGCTTTCCAATTCACTTGTTATCACCCTGGGCACTGTCTCTCTCTCTCTCCTTATTTTTTTTTTTAAATAGGCCTATTAGATAAATTCCTCTCCTCTCCATTCGACCCCTCCTTCGTCCTGGTTTTTCGTTGGTCTTCGTTGCTGGCACGGGGATTTGCATTACAACGAGGAGTGTTATCGAAAGGGGTTGGGGGGGGGGTTGGAAGGATGAAGTATTATCAACATTACCGCACACTGTACTCCCCTCCGTCCCTACCACCTACCTCAAAAAGAAAACAAAAAAAAAAGGAACACAAAATGATTTATCTGTCTGTGGATGCCGAGAGGCTAACGTTCTAAGTAGGTCACAGGGTGACCTATAAACATACTACTGCAGACTCTGGTGAGAGAGTCTTCATGACGAACATAATGAGGTCAAGGGGGAACGAAAGGGGGCAAGGAAAAGAAGAAATTAAGGGAGGCCAGTAAAAGAAACAACGTGACTAATGAATGAGAAATCCAACTTATCACTCCATCCAAAACTTTCTCTGTTTTCTTGCTGTTTCATTTATACTGTATTTCAAGTTATTACCAAATGCTCTAGTTGTTATCTTCTCATTATATATATGTACTAAGAATTTGGGTTGTCTTCTCCCCACTGCTCATAGATTTTTAGCTATTAAATATATAAATTCCTCTATGCAATACATATCACAGTTTCCATTAAAACACAATTTGAAGGGAAAAGTGATATAACTGACACCTGAAATATCTTCAACACTCTATTTGCTTAAATTAAAGGATGGGTTTACTGAAATTTTGTAATAAATCCAGGCTAATTGTCTGAAGAGGAGAGAAGTTTTACTAGATTTGCAACCAACCGATCTACTCTGTGTGACATTTTCAAATGAGATCTTGAGGTCACTGTGAGAGGTCATGAGATTGCCAGATTTCTCACCTATATATTAAAATTCACTTGATTAAAGAACTAAAGAAGGAACCATCCCTTCCCCATTTCTGCCACATGAAGCAGTCTATAAATAAGCTGTAACTTGTTTGGCTCCCATTTCCATTATCAATTTTTTTTGCACATGACAAATATTCTATCAAATAGACTAAAGAAAGCAGAAACTGGGAATAAATATTAATATACACTGCTCCATTTTCTTGCATGTTTGAGAAGGTTTATTTTGATAAGTTGAAAAGGCAAAAAGGACGTAGACAAGATGACACACAGGACGCATGACATATGACAACGTGGACAAATAATGAGCATAAATTTTAAGTAATATTCTCAGTGCCCGCTCCCTTCTCTCATTTTACAGACAATTCATAAGATATGAAGATAGGAAGCTTGAATGAATTCTTGGTAACTATGATCACCTCTTAATAAGGTTATGGATGTCACAGTGGATGGGTTGCAAAGCCTAGGTGGATGAGGGGCATTTATCTCAGGATGAGGTGGGATGCGCGAAGGTTTACTTATTTGTGTGTGTGTGTGTGTGTGTGTNGGGGGGGGGGGTGAGGTGAGGTTCACTTTTGAGTAATAACCCCTCCCATTTGATCCAAATTTTGAAACTACTATGCTCAGCATGCTGCCAAAGCCCGCTAAAGCCTCAAAACTGAGACCCTAAGACTAGTCAACACTTATATTAGACGAACTCACGAGAGGATTTCCATATGTGGTAACTTGTGCTAAGGAGTTACGCTCGCTTCGACTGATGCTCCTGTCTCGATGGGCATTAGGGTTAGGGTTAAGGGTAGGGTTAGGGTTAGGGTTGTATTAACTTAGTACATTATTCAGAATAATTAAGGCATTGACCGTAGTTGTAGGAGTTACCACATATCTTCCGAACTCACCAGGTCTCGTAGGACAGGTTTGCTGGAAGATGAGCTCTGCCTCTGCATGATGCACTGAAGCTTCTGGACAACTGACCGAGAGAGCTGCAAAATGAAATAAAAAGACAGGCATCTCTGAGCATTGGAGTGGGGAGACAGCAGAAACACGAAGACCTGACCTCATCAAAAGAACAAGAAGCAGAATAAGAATCCCTGACCTGAGCAGTATTATCAGTATCAGGGCATTCAAGGTTGAACATATAGATCTAATTAGTAATGTTTATGAGTGTAACTAGATCGTACTCTTCTTCCATGCGCTGTTATGATGATGAAGCCGCAGAAAAATCATCTCACTGTTTCGGTGTACAAAGCAAAACTGCTGAGTCCCCCACTCTCGCCCCCAGTACCCAACTGTAAATAGTGACTCATCAGTGACGCTTGACAGTGAACTTTGTTACTTTGTAAAAAAAATAACATTCTTACCATTTTCTCTGTGGGTAGGAAGCACATTCTGCCTCTGTCTTGAACTGGTACTTGTGGCCGCAGCAATTTTCACTTAACTAATAATGACATCTTCGTAAATTTCATAATGCTCATGCACCCAAAGAAGAAAACTGAACAGGAATTCACATTAGTGACATGATAGTAGGTCACTGTTTGAAGAAGAGGACTGATGTCATTTTTTTTCCTCAAACACACATTTGTAGCTCACAAAATATGCTTTATCCGAATGAACCACATTATCCTGATAGTCTTTTATGTAAACAATGAAAATCTTAACGATATTTACAACTGCAACATGTGAAATTTGAAATTAAAAGTCGGGCGCAAAAGCTAGCAACGCCCAGATTTTCAAAACAACTCAGAATTTTGTTGTTGTTGCAAATCAGCTGTAACCCAGAACTGGCTTTCAGCCAATCACAGGCCAAGGGCAGAGGTGGAAGGGTTTAAGTTGCCGGCCAGGTGAGGGGTGCTAAGCCTCAACAATCTCCAAAACTCAAGAATAAAATATGCAAAAAGACCAACAGAGTGCACGTTACTATTACTTGTTTTACAGAGAAACAATGCCTAAACTACATTCCATTACAGTTGCAAGGTTCTCTCTGTAGATAATCAGTTATTTGTACAAACAAGTTTTCATCTCTAGGCGATTGGTACAACCCAAACCTTCTAGCAACATAAACATACCATGGCAATACAAAATAGTGCATTGTTTCACATGAAATTAATCCTAAACAGTTGATTAAATTTGTTAATAATAGCAAAATAGCAAAACACTTTATGCTCTCTAAAAAGTACGTAATATTGCATCTTTCAAATACAACAGAACAAAACGTTAACTAATTATATATGCTGCGTATGTATCTCCATTCTATAATTGTACGTACGGGCTATAAAAGTAGTTCTCCTCTAATGTACATTTTCCTTTTATCTTGGTAGGACGTTTTTCGAACGAAAAATGGAGGTTTCAAGGCAGTAAATTGACGTTAGGGCTTTTAATGGACCTAGGGGCGTCCAGAGTTCCCACACTCTACCCGGTTCGTTCTCAGGTAAGTGAGTTAGTGAAAAATTTTTAGACTGTCAATTACGTTGGTGCCCTACTTTGTGGTCTGCTGCTGACCCAGCCCAACCCCATCTTAACTACCCAACAGGGCAAATATCTTTTCATAAACTTGGCAGAGAATAGTTTAAGCCTTCTCGTAGTTATAGTAATTGAGGGGAAAACCTTCAAATTCGTTATTCAATATCGTGTTCATTATTCTAATACAAGAAATTATGTAGGAGCATTCTAGAAGAAATGACGCAGGTCCTAGACTATGGACTGGCGATGTCGTCAGCTCCGTCCAAGCAGAACGCCAGGAGGGGAAGCACTGAAGAGGTCTGATGGGGTTACAAAAGTGGCCTCAGCCAAGGTCAAACTGGTAGCCTAGTGTCAGTGTACTCATCATGAAATGTATCGTCGTAATACGCAAATCAGAAATTTGAGATTTAGGCTGGTTCTGAAATCCGTGCCCATGGTCGTAATTGATCCTAGTCTAGCTACAAAAGAGAAATCCCGAGCCCATTTTCACATTCAGGGGCAGAACGAGGAACTTAATAGAACTTCCTCACATAGTTTAGACTAGATTAGAATTATTGAGAAAAGAGTCTTGTGAAATAAATAAAAAGGTGTCAATTCAAACAACCATTGTCTGTTTCAAACCATTAAGACTAAGGGGATATTAGTCTAGTCTAGATCCAAGTCTAAATCCAGATCAGATCTTTTAGGACTCGGATCTGTTGTCTTATGATGAAAAGCAGAAAAGCCACATTTGCATTGTAATTTATAGACTAGACTAGTCTAGTGCCTTTTTTTTTTTAGTCTATAAAAGGGCAGAGATGGAGTCTAAAATTTAATTTACTCGTAAAGCAACTGCCATTGATTTGCAGTTAACAGACCACCAGAATGAGATCAGTGGGTATATTCTTAGAATTTGGTCTTTCTAAACATAAAGTCTAGTAGAACTTATAGATGAAGGGACTCCATCAGCACTTTTGAACCTGAACTAGTCTTGGAGGACAATGAACAAATTTTGATCAAGATTTTGAGTCATGGTACTTTGAAAAACAGGAGGAAGATTTTGCTGCCATCTCCAAAAAGGAAGAAAAAAAGAAGAGCAGAAATGGAGTGGCCAAATAAATGATTTCATACTCACTGACATTCACTGCAGGATCAAATATATGAAGCCAGATTTTACTGTGTCTAAAATTCAGTATCTGCCTCCATCGATTTACAATGCAGTTGTTGCTGTCTTCCACCTCAAAACCCCTAGTGCTCAAGACTATGATGCAATACTGGCTGTAAAAAACAGATGAAATCACAAAATTCCACAGAAGGAGTACAGAAAATTGTAACTATTTCACACAGGTGTAGAGCGCTGTGGTATTCACAGGTCAATCAACCCAGTCATCCTTTCCATTTACAAATCATGTTCTAGTGCAAGGTTGCCCTCATCTCAATCTCATATGACTTGAGAAGACACTGTTAGTGTACACCATGTTTTGTTTGGAGTATGGGTCTTTGGAAACTGCTGTATTTGTTACATCAGAACAGTCCACAAGGACAAGAGAAATCAGGTTTACTTTTCAGAATCTTTCTCGATAGTCATAGTATAGGCATCATGAAATAAGCAGTCCATATCTGAATTAGTAAAGACTGTAAAGTAAACACTCCCATCAGTGCAGTAGTAGTGATCGACACATGAAACATTATTGCAAGGCTGTGCATTACCTTGATGAAAGCATTGCTGGAATCAAATGAAGATGGCATTGCACTGCTAACAACATAAGGAAGTTATAGACTGAGAAACAGGATAACTTGCACCATAGACACTAGATTGCACATAGTAGAAAGCAGTTTTCATTTTGTCACTGCTTTAAAAAGAGAACAAAGTTGTTCATGCCCTGTAAGATAGCCTTTCATGATTGTGTTGTTTTCTCGTGCATATTGAGCAATATTTATGGCTCAAGACAAAGACAAGTTGTTTTTGTTTCCATAATGTTTTAGGATATTCAAATTATTGGTATGAAGCTTGGTTGGGAGAATGAGGTGGCATCCTATGGAGCATCCATTTTTGTGACATTGGTTGGCTGTAAGATTTTGCGAGTTTTTGCCCATCACATTTCTCAGATTTCATAGATGTGGCATGATCATCATTGATATGAAGATGATGTAATTCACATGAGGAGGAGTCTGGGTGCTACATGGGATCTTCCATTGTCTCTCTAAGTAAAAGAAGTTGAAGAGGAATTTGAAGGTGGAGTCTGATACATTATATAATAGCATGTGGTTCTTGCCTCAGACCTAACCCTAACCTTTCCTATGTATTTTAACACTGACATCAAATGTTTTAAATCCCCTTCCCTTCCCCCACTTGCTCCTTGTCCCAAGAAAACAGGTTTTTAGCTTCCTTTTGTGTTGAAAACTATTGTCTGACACTTTTCTTGAGATGAAATTATATCATAATCTCTGTTTTGATTAGAAAGTGAGGGAATTATATGCAGTTACTGGAAGTATGTTTCATGTTATTAACTTTCTGGATTTATCTCCAGGTATCTTGGTGCATCAGTGGGGTGTTGAGGGATGGATCGTCTCATCAGTGGTTTGGATGCTAGGCGGGTCCTGCACACGCTTAGTTCGAATCTTGACAAGGAGCGCAGACTGTGGAAACCCATCTTCATCAAGCCGGCTTGTGATCAGGTAGGATACCATCTGTGCTGATACTGAAAATTTCCCTATTTGCATTGCATGTTGAATGCTGGAGACATCACTGTTGCAGTATTTGAGTATTGTACTATACTGGTGCTCTGAATAAGGGCTGACACAGCTTATGATTTCAGGACATATAGACTGACTAGTAACATGAGTTAGAGTTGTTTTAAGTCATACCCTTAAGTGGCAGATGAGAACATGTTAAGGTGGCATGAGTGTATGTATATTCTGCACAGCTGTTGTGGTCATGTCATGGATATCAGATGGTGATGGCTGCATTGCAAAATATCTAGAGATGCAGAGTTTTCTCCTGACAGTGGGATAGTGCCATTCACCCCAAAAGCAAACATTTCCAAATCCCTCCCCCCTGTTCTTCTGTTCTTGTCAGTCAGGTAAAAAAAAAAATGCAGTTTAAATGATGTAACACTTTTCATGGATCAGTAAGATAAGGGATTTGTTGGTGAAACTGTTTGTCTTCTGACTTCTTACACTGGAGTTAGATAGCAACACAGATAAATGCAAGCATTGATCAGCATAGCAAAGGTATGGATGCAGCTGTGTAAGGCATGCAGCGTTTAAGGAAATGCCAGATGTTACATCAGAGTGGAAAATAAGATCACTGGAAGTTTGTTGAGTCAGGAGATTAGCTTACCAGTGTCACAAGAGATCGTTTTCAGTATTGTAATTGTAATGTGCAGTGCTGACATGGGAAATTACCTTGTAAACAAAAATAGGCCAGATAAGCTCAGTCACTAACAAAGGATCACCAGCTGATCAGCATATTTGAATAGATACAAAGTATAACCTTTGATTAATGTTTATATGACAGGGTCATACTGAGGTAGAATGCAATCTTTGTAAGGTTCAAGGTCAGTCCTCTGATAAGGGGTTGAGGGTCAATATTTTGTGTTCCTTGGTTGAAGGACCACCTCACACAGGAGCGGAATTTCTTTCAGCCAGAAGTTCCTTGCTGAAATGAACCAAAGCTGTACCCAGTTCGAATTTATCCTAGCTCACCTGTAACTGAGAAAACACAGAGATTGAAAATCCCTAACTCTGTACAAATAACAAGCATTGGACCATATTAGTGTTCATGTGAGGTTTCTCTGAAAAGTCCTTAAATAAATTTGATGCAGTTCACTCATGCTTTTTGCTACTACAGTTGTTGAAGTCTTGGTCATGAATAATTGCTCTGAATGGGTGATATCTAGATTTGTAAGAAGTGATGTAGGAATCATAATATTTAGTGCTCAAGAATGATATCTCTTTGATATTGCAAAAGTTAAGTATCCTGTTTCTATGTCATATTTAAGTGTGTATTGTTTTCCAGGCACAGAGCTGTGGACAATGCTTTTAACAGCAGAGGTGAATAACCAGTAATCATGGAAGTTAATTGATAATCAGGAGTAGCAGTAATGCATAAGAAACTGAGACAGTGTGTGGCCTCAGAGCCTCAGTCCAAAATAGCATGTATGATCCTACAGTATGACCGAATCAAAGCACTTTCAACACTTGTTGTTCCGTCACTGTAGAGAAAGTGCATATATTATTAACCTTTTGCATCTTCTGTTTCAGGGTATCACTAAGCAACAGCGCGATGAAGCTGCAGCCTGGATTGCTCACCTGACAGCTGACTTCAAATTCTTACCAGAAACATGTGGACTGGCCATTCTTCTGATGGACAGAGTCCTCCAGCTGGTCAAGGTAGGCAGACAGCTTTTTTTTTCTTTTTTTGAAACAGTGAGAGAAGAACTGGATACACAAGAAGATGTAAATGTTATAGCACTGTTGCTGTGGCTTTTATTTTGTATTAGATGACTGTGGTTTGATATAGTGAAACAGACATTTTAGTGAAATGATCTTGAGTTATTTTGTGTTTATTGTGGTTTGGTGTCATTAAACCGCCATTTTAGTGAAGTATTCTTGAGTTAAAGGAACTTTTGATTTTGCTTCATTAGAATCATTTGTTCACGTCTTTAAAGAGCTTGAATAATTTCATGAAACAGATTACCAAATCATGTTATACCATGCCAGAGAGAGTAAATAATGATGGGAGTGTTTTAAAATTTTTTTTTGCTTTCAAATTTGTTTCAGGTTCGATCTAAGTATTTGCAGTGTGTAGCTGTAACCTGCCTCTACATAGCAGCCAAAACACTTGAAGAAGACGAAGTGAGTGTCCCCATTAACGTCAGTGCTCTTGCTGAATAACAACTGATTGATCTTTGCATGTGAAATGTTTAAAAGTAGCATTATCAGTATTATGCTTAAAAACTTGTATTTAACCAGAGCTGAAAGAATGCAAGCGTCTCCTATCAAACGAGTAATATAAAAGTTTATGGTCAGTTGTTTGTTTCTTTTTGATATAATGTAGCACTTGTACTGTTAGCAAATAGGTATGCACTTTGGAAGAGACTTGGAAACATCAGACCGTGATTTGTAAATGTTTTCTTTGTTTTTACATGTATGTCATAGTCATATAAAATCAAGAATGGAGATGTGTATGTCCATTCTGAGTCTGAACACTCATCCTTCTGAACAGAATATTCCCCCAACTCCGGATCTTGTGAGGCGAAGTCGATGTGGATGCTCCTTCGCTGAGATTACTCGCATGGAGATGGTAATTCTCAGCAAGCTTAATTGGGATGTCCGCATGCCATCTGCAGTCGACTTTCTTCACACGGTAAGAATTTCATTAGGAGTTTAAAAGAAGCATTGCAGCTTCATAAAATTCCTTCCCTCAACCAACACACTCGACATGTGTTTGGGTCGCATAAACATGTGAAGTGTGGAGGCGTCATTGAATATAACATGCCTTTTAAAGAAGTAGAACAACATGTAGGTTTTAGTGAAATTATGAGATTGAATCTACAATGTCTAGAGTTGAGTAGAGATTGCCTGTATCAAGTAAAGAAAGACCAAAAAAAATAACCACCATGTGAAATCTAAAATTTTGTGTGCAAACTCTCTGTTGTATTTATTGTAGCTAATTCATTGTAGCATCAGATATCAGTTTACAGCATAGCATATTCAGTCAGTAATGCTCATTTCATAATACATGATTACCAATCATATATAAGCAGTTAATCCAATAATGTGTTTGTATTCACAGATCCACGTAGTGCTCCTCATGCACTACCCCCACTTGTTGTCCAGCCAGAGTAACATGAGCCCCTCAGAGCACCTCTCTGTGGTCATGCGCAAACTAATCCGCTGTCTGACCTGGCATGAGTTGCTGCGTCATCGACCATCTACCATTGCATTGGCCCTGATCAGCTTGGAGCTGGAGCAGATCACCCCTGGATGGCTGCGACTTGTACTGGCTTTGCAGCGGATGATGACTAATGTAAGTTTAGGTGTTGGTGGAAAAAATAACAGGAAATAGATCGCTGGAGGTACAATCTAGTCCATTTATCTTGACATTGCTAGTGTCAACATTGCTGAACTCATCACAGTTTGTAAGTCCCATCTATTCCTTCTTTACTTTTACTAAATTATATCTCCTTTGAAAACCTGTACGTCATTCCTCTGCTGTTACGTCAACCATTGAGCAGTCTTTGTCACAAACTCCGGTTTCACAGATCGTTTTCAATTTTTGGACTCTCCACATTCATGGTACCATCACCATTAACTAAATCAATGGTCCAAAGCTGCTCTTGTTGCTAAGTCAGGGGTGAAGGGAAAGGAGAGGAGGAATGAGGTGATGGACAAAGACAACATTTAAAATGATTTTCATATTACAAAGAATTGCAGCTGACCTCATAAACCACATTGAAATATATCTCTTCCTGCAGGATAAATGAAAATGGTATTTTCATTTTAATTTTTCAAAAACCAACTTTTATTTTTTGTTTGTGACTATTGAAACCATGAAATCTACTTTTGAATCTCTCATATTAAATCATGGTGTCATCACAACCTTGCTTCATTTCAGGTTGGCAGTGAGGAGCTGATGCAGTGCCGTGAAACCATCACAGATTTTCTAGGTCACCATGTGCATACAGCATACACTCCCAGCAGATCTCGCAAATTGTCTTCCAATGCACCCCAGTCCAAGAAGCGCAAGGTGGAGCATATGCAAGAGTCTGAGGATGAAAACATCTATGATGGCATCAAGAGATTGTACAACGAGGACATATTTTTAACAACAAGCACTAGTGTTGGGAACAGCGCGGCCGAGAAATCAACTCTGAGGACCTCATGTAGCTTGGAGATGCACCAAGATAGTGATGACAACACTAAGCCCACCAGTTTGATCAGCCAAACCCTGCTGGTCAACTGACTATCACCTATATGTCCACTTATAAGTCTGCACTCTGGTACATGCTTTAAAACATTCAGATGCTAAATAATTTTTAAAAAAACAGGCAATTTATTATTACACTGATTTTACAGCAGGAAATGATTTCAGAATGAATAAGAAATTCTTTAACTGAAAAATGGTGAAGTGTTTGTGTTATTTTGATATTTGGAATTTCAAATTGTAGCTGTGGAATAAATATTGTGGATCTCTAATAGTTTTTATCAAGGAGGAGACATAAAAATGATGAGTACCAGCTAGAATAAAGTGCAGATAAGTGGACATAATAGAACTAGTGTGGTTTTCAGTAACATAAATAAAACAACTAAGAAATCTGTCCAGTCATTATAAAAGTTCAGAGAGCTCTATTTGTGATATATATTAATCCTACCAAGTAATGTGACATTGGGTCTTCATTTGCTAAACCAAGTCCTTTATTTTTTTTAACCTGCAGTCAATGGTGTAAATTTTCTGACATCAGTCTGCCCGGTGTTATTACCATACAAGCTTAGAAAATAGACTGTTAAAGGTCTTATGTCAAATATAACAATATATTGAAGTAGGTGAATACTTGTGAACAGTAGCCATGTGAGATATGGGTTGAAATCCACAAATCCAAGGCAAGGGTTTTTGCTGAAGTGAAAAGTTTTATTTTCGAAGCATCTTACTTTAAAGACAGATATTTTCGTTAATGGAACTGTTTAGTAAGACGAATTTAGACTTGGTCTAGCAGTGAAGAATTGTATAATCGCAAGTTTTGCCATATTCCACATTTGAGATGTTTAAGGTTTCTATTCTCAGTTTGTGTTGAATATATTAACAAAATTGTGCTGTGTAGGTATTCATACCCATGCACACATGAAAAATACAAGACAAAAGTTGAAAAGGAAAAAAATTCAAAACAAAAAAAACATAATAAAAATTCAAATCAATGAAAAAAAAATCATATCATTATCAGTATCATCCATAGTCCGTGTGTGTTTGTTTGTTGTTGTGGAAGACATATTTGTAGCATTTTCTAATTTCCGTTAAAAACAAACCCTAAGCTTAGCTGAAACGATCAACTAAGATGACCTGTGTTATAGGTCGATGGAAAATATTTACTTTGGTATATGTTAGTGCTATAGATTTTGGATAGTCTTAACTATTATCTTTGTGCAAGGTGGACCGACTTCTTTTGTTGGAAAAGAGAATGGGAATGGTGTATAGTCCACTGTGCTTTGCTGTCATAGAAAGCAACTGGGTGAAATTAAAAAAAAGAGAGAGCTGTATTATTAGTGCATTTAGGCATTTTATTTTGTGGGCTGTAAGAAAACTTGTAAATATCAGAAGATCTGGCCCAGACAGAGTGTTTGTGTAAGACTTCTTTGGCAGCATTGAAGCACCAAATGGTTCACTGAGTTGGTGATTGTATCTTGTATTATAACTAGTGCACATAATCATCATCAACTGTCTACTGTAGCTAATTATAGAAAAGGCTCTGTAAGCAAAGAAATCAGTAATTTCTTTCTACAGCAAGCAAGAAACTGTGATTATTGTTCATGCTCTTTTCATTGGTTGTTTTTTGTTCTATATTTTCACGTTACAGTTCTTTTCATAGCTCCTTGTACCAAATACCATTATTTGCATCACTGTCATGCTATTCACAATCATCACAATCATATTTGTTCTTTTGTAAATGTTTACTGCTCAGTCTTCCACTGAGCTTTGTTACCTATGTAGGGCATTAAATTCACAACTCGTTGACAAATGGCAGCCGTCAATTTGGCTTGGTTGTTTTGTCTGGAGGGTATTGAATTTAATGCTGTGATGGTCTTTTTGTATTCGTCTGTAGTCATGTTATGGCTTCAGGTGTTATGAAAGATCTTATTTATTCATGTCATTCAAGCACATTCAGACTGTTGAACATTTTTTTCATGTGAAATAATCTTGGTGTCCAATGTACAGCTCTTGTTGGCTCAGTTTTGATTTGGTTGCACATAGATGTACAGCGAAGACATAAAATGCAATATGGTGCTGCTGTGGTGTAATTGTGAGGCTGAAATGTAAGCCAGTGTTGCCCAGTGTGGAATTAAGATCATTTTTGAGATGTGAAAGAGGTCAAGCAACAAGTTGAAAGAGAAACATTTGGAATAATATTGTATGATGTACGGGAAATGCAACATTTATTGACCTAAGTTAGGTTGCCATAGGTAGTTTATCCAATTTTTTTTTTTAAACTCCTTTATACACAGTATTGTGAATCTCACTCCCATATCCTAAACAAAGGATGACAATTGACAGATGCCATTGCACGCATCCATCTGTACAAAGTTTACATGTGTAATTGTGGGCCATTCTGCCTTCATCACCTTGTCATGTGAGACAGATTCACCAGCAAGGTTTTTTTATTTTGCCATCTAAGAGTTGAAATGTGCCTTTTTTATCCTTAGACATCACATCCCAATTTTTTGTCTTGCCAGTATGTTCTGTAATCTTAATATTATTTGGCATGACATTTAAATTGATTGTTCGGAGTAATATAATATAGATACAGTGTATTGATAGAGGATGGCACATAAAAGATTTGGCCCTGCGGGTTAGTCACTCTCACCCTTGTAAATATTGCTCATTACACACAGCACAAGGATCAGGCTTCTCTGAGATTTTGTTGCTCACAGAAAAACAGGTGAAAAGATGCCCGAAGGTATTGGCATAAATTTGATTTTTGAATCTGTGAAGTGCATTGAAACTGGACAGACATGTAACCCTGGTAACATCAGTGCACTAAGATTGCCCCTTCATATTCTTTTACCTCCAGTCTGAAGCATAAAAGAATTGGAGAAGCTGGGTCTTGGATTGATCTCTCGGGGTCAAGTTTTGTACATTCCAGTGTGCGAAAAGAAAACAACATGGGGTACTACCAACTTTTTTTTTGTGCCCACAACTTCACCCTTGAAGAGATTTCACACGTATCTTTTTTTTTTCTTTATGTTCAAGCTTGGCAGCAGACCAGGAGTGTTTCAGGGAAGATCAAAGGACTGGGCATGTCCCGTCCAGCACAATTGATATTCAGCATTTTCTTGTTTCTCTGACAATTGTGTAAATAATATTCCTCATATATTGTCAGGTTCAAGAAAAACCACATTTTACTGGATAAGCATGGCTCAAGTGAAAATGCTACCTCCATTTTTTTACAGAGGCATTTTTACTTTGAAACTCTTCCTGCATGTGGTCTGCTTCTGTTCAGTGTTAATCAAGAAGCTTCCATTTCTGTGGCCTTGTGTTGGAAACTTGTACATCAAACATTGGCCCATAATGGATGAGGAATTGTAGCTTCCTTAATAAACAGAGGAATTTGGATTTTCACATATGGGTCCATGCTGATGCTTGTGTGAGGATATATTGCTAGTGTCAAGTCACAAAAACATGTCATAATGTTTTGTTTTTTTTCTTTTGAGAGAGGCGATGCAGTGATCAGGTGATGGAAGAGACACCAAGTATTATTTCTGTTTGTTACTGTGCATTAAATAAGAAGATTCATTACTTGTGTTGTACATGGGCTCTTTACATACTCAATCAGGAGCAAGTGACAGCAAACTCAAAATCTGAGAAATCCACTGAATCTTCTGTTTTACTGCACTGATTGTACATAGTTGCCACGAAACAATATTTTTAAGGTCTCCTGTTTGTGGGAGATGGCAACAAGAGCAACAACAAAATCATTTCATTTCATTGTATGGTAACATTGTAATCCTGTAAACATTAGTTAGTCATCACATACCATAGAATAATATATATTCTTTCAAGGCTGTGTTTGTGTTTGACAGTTTTTTGTTTTTTTTGTTTAAACAAACCCCTAATGGAACCAAGCTTACTAAAGGGCAGTTTAATTTCATCAGATTCTGTGAACATCATCTTTCAATGCCCAACCACACCCCCCCCCCCCCCCCCCCCCNCCCCATTAGCTTCTGCCTTAGTCTCTGCCTTTAGTTTGCTTTTCCTCTGATCACTTTTCATGCCAAGTGAGTGGACAAGTGCAATACAGAAAGACATCTGGAAGTATGGAGAATCAGAAGAAAGTATGTGGACATTGTGATGAGTGCAGGCTGTGATTAGCTCAGTGTCATGCAGATTTGTAATTTCTAATTTGCCTAATGTGACAATGTCCACTCAGTCTTGGCATTCATCTTATCATCAAAAGCAAACATCATCATCATCTTTTCCACCACCACAGTCTTCCCAGTTTGAGTGTCTGGACTTTGTGCGACTCAGAATGGAGCATGACTGTGAGTTCATGAACAAAACAAAAAAAATATTTGTCATTTCATCCCACCTTTACATTTTTTTTGTTTTCCTTCATTCAAAATGTACCTGAATAAATACACATGATATCCCAGGCTTCAAGAGCCTGTGTTTTCTTTCAGGTTTATAATACCAGTACCTGGTTAACATTTAAGCAATTTATAGTATTTCTGATGTGCAGCATCCTCAAAGATCTTATTAAGTAAAATCAGATGATATAATTATGACTAGTGTGTTATTCTTTCCACAGCTATATAAATTTCTTTAACTAGTCTACCACCTGTATTGCTATTATTGCTACCTTTCATCTGAGAATGTTGCGTAGGTCTAACAATTTCTACGCATGATGGATAATTAGACAAAAGAATTAAAATGATGAAACTTGAGCAAACCTGTGTTGTGTTTGAATGTTTTTTGTGTTTTGTGTTTTTTAGTTGTTGGGATTACCTTATACCTGTGATGAAGAACTTCAGAGGAAATTATACTTCATGACACATAACCAGTTTCACAAAAATCGATTTCTGAGAAAAGCCAGATCTCATGTAACCTTTTTGTAGATATTGTCCCTTTAAAATAGTTATGTTCAGGATTTATATAGGTTCTCAAAATGAGATTCCTGATGTTGCAAACAATTTTTCAGAAGTGACAAAAATTCAGTTAAAAGACTAAAAAGGTCGAAATAACTTCCTTAAAACAAAGTTCAGAATCCAGGAACTGAGATAATTCAGACACACCCACACACACAAAATCATCACAGTGGCTTATTGCTGTTCAGACTTTCTGACTTGTTGGATCAATCCATTCACATCAGGATTAAATTCCAAGCACTTTCTATACACAACTTTGAAAACCCCCCTTCTTTCAGATTTTGATGTAAGTGAAATTCAGATTTTTATCTCTCAAACTTTCCTGACTCTAAAGCCTTTACAAACACTGTATGTCTTTTAGTTTAAAAAATTCCCATTAGAACCAGCCTAACTTCTGAGGAAAAAAAAGACCAAATTTTGCCCCTTATTTGTGAGTACAGTACAAGGCTTTTAGGCTGACACTGACGAAATGACAAAGTCAAGTTTGCATCGGATAGCAGACAGCTTCGTTAAAATCAACAGATTATTTTGTTTTTAGACTCGCAAATTCCCAGCACAACACAGATGACATTTTTCATCAAAACAAGGGGTTTGTGTAAAATGAAATTCATTTTGTTTTATTAAAAACCAGTGGACCACATTACAAGGCAACATCTGCATGATTTAGATATGGATTTTTACAGTTTAATGCAGTGACACAAATGGGAGTAAAACAATATGCAGCAAACCCTTTCTCATAACAAGCACTGTGGAACTGTATTTGACTCAACAACAGCCATCTCTAGAAAGAAAAAAAAATATATAACAAGATTTACAGATTTGATTTAAAAAAAAAAAACAAAAGTTTTTCAGAATCCAAGGACTTGTCAGATAGTTTCTGAAAGGCATTATAAAGTCAGTACAGGGAAAAATAAAGTCAGAAAAAAACTTGGGTGTCTATTTTATGGCAGTTTCACTCTTCATCTAAAGTCTACTTCTGACAACTTGAATGTGCCTGTGTAGCCTACTGTCTTTATGGTTTTTCTTATCAACTGAAGGATGATTTTCCAAAAGTCAGCAAGTTCCTTATTGGTTAAATGAGGCACTTGACATGCTGAAGTAAATGAACCTGTTGATATGCTGGACTATCTCTTTCCCTTACCATGAAACATTTGAAACAAGGTAGGCTAAGGTTGGAAAATCATTCTTTGCTTATAATTTTGCCAGGACTATTAGTTTTCCTGGATGTAATAACACAACCAAATCCCAAGAAATGCCAACAATTTGTTGCCCCTGGACTCAGAAAACTATGATATTTCATTACCAAACCTCTGTGTATAATACAGAAAAAGGCTGTAAAAACCCATAAACCACTGGGCAAAAATCAGACTTGTAAACTTTCCTTACCAATCAAAATTTGTTACACTTCCTCCAATGCCATTATATCAAAAGTGGAAAATTAATGGCCATGCAAATCAATCCACAAATTTGAAAAAGCTAGCAAAAAGCAAAATATCATAATTTCCAAAATCAACAAATTACAGTGTCTTCTGGTTTATACCAACAAACTTTCATGGCATATCACCAGCTAACACTGACTCTGATGCCAAAGGTAAATTTTCTTCCTTTGTGGTCTGCATTAACAATACACTGATGCTGATGTCACAGATATATTTTCTTCCTTCGTAGCCTCCATGAATAACAACACATAACTACAAACTTTCTCAACTATTCTTCAGCATCATAATAGGACGCATTAGAGGTATGGTAATGCAACCTTTGACACGAAACTTATTCCTATTGCTTTCATTCACATTGCAATCTGATGAACTGTCAAGGGTTTATAAAGTATGATTTGGCACTTTCCAAAGGGAACGGAAAGGTGTTCATCATGAAACACATACCCCTATGTTCCTCTTGACCAAGATTACACAGGAACAAATAATGAACTTGTTCCCTGGAAGTTGCATAACTCTATCCTCTGCACCTTTTTTTAAATTCAGGGTCAATGCTCAATTCAGATCACTGTTGAATCAATCACACAGAATATTTATTTATTATCTAAATATTTATTTATTATTTGTGGTATCTTCCTCTTCCACAATACCATACAATGAATATTCTACTGCCATCCTTCTGTTATGAAAATACTGTGACATGGACACTGATTGTACGGATTAGACCTTCATTATCTTTGATCTTCTCCCTCCCTCCATCTTCACCAGTCACTCTATGTATCTGCTCTCCTTCACACAAAGTTGCCACAGAAGGGTTCTGAAAATCATTCATGAATACATACAATACTATGATGATGATGACCCACTGATACCACATGATCTGGAATCAATTAAGACACGATGAACTATTCCGAGACAAATGACATGAATAAAGCAAAAACATCCCCAAGGGGATCATGAATAAATGATACTGTTGTGAAGTTTCACTTTCGCCGTGGCCTTGTCTTTCTTTTCACCTGGAATAAAGGAAAAAGACTAGTTTAAGCTTTATGAGTATCAGCTATCACAAGCAAAAAAACTTTCCTTAGTTACATACAGTGTATTAATGTCACAAAACATGATGGAATTACAATGCAGAGCTAAAACATTGTGCTAGGCTCTATTCCCAAACACTGAATAAAACAGTCTAGAAAAACAAGCTCTGCACACATAACTACAACTCTAAAACAAGATGACAAGGAATAAATACCTGCATAATTCAAAGTGTAAAGGTGAGAAATGCAGTGATAGCTTCTGTTACATGAACAAATCAATGAAACAAAAATTTCTTATACGTGCATTGTATTCTGTCCTCTGCAAATATACAGTAACCCAGCACCTGTGTTTCATTATCAAGTACATCATCAATAAGCATATCTCATTATTAAGTAGGAATTTCATCATAGAGCTTCATTATAATTCTAACATTTTTACTAACGTAGATAAATACAACTCATTAGTAACTATATACTGTATTTCGATAAGCACATGAATATTTGCTAAAAAGTTTGAGGGCACTTCTACTAAAACATGATCACTTGCAAACTGATAGATAGAGGTCCATATCAAGATCTTGGCTATGAAATGCATGTATACATTGATCCAATAAAAAGGTGCTCTAGAATTAAACCATCAGTTTTCTCAGAATGCATTTGCAATTACCTAAAAACTGAGGACAAGATACCTGGAATCCAGTACCATCAAATCAATCAATTTCAGGGAGGTACTCACATTCAAGCTATCCTCCTCATCCTCATCTTGAGCAGATGAGAGTTTGGCAATAGCTTTGGAAAGAGCTGCACTGTGAGAGGACGACTGTGAGGTCTCTGTCTCTGGCGTGTCCTCACCATCTGAGGTGCCATTAGTTAAACGACCTTTTCTACTGCAAAATGAATGTCAGAAAAAAAAAAGGAGAATAAAATAAACTGATTAATGATTCCTGCCATGTAAAATACCATACTAATACACTATATCAATAGCGAATGTCCACTAGATCATAACATTAATATATTCAGGCTATTTCTGAGAACTCCGTGGGGCAACAAGTTACCAACACCCTCTTTACCACTACTTAAAAATGGGGGCAGTAAGTACTCACATCCAAGGATTCTGGTTTTTACTTCTCCTTGAAAGGCGGTAACTAAGGTACCTAAAAATGCCTTCAAGGGCAGTTAAAATGGTGTTGCTTGTTTAATGTGTGTTTGCTTATGTGGAACAAAAAACAATAACATCAATGTGTTAAGAAGAAACTTGAATAAATGATGTAGATTCTAGAATTTCATGTTACGGAGGTATTTTGAAACGAGAGAAAAATGCATAAAAGTACCAATAAGTGCTTAGAAAAGTTAACAAGGGCATCCCATAATTTTAAACATATGCTACAGCCTGAAAGATTTACCATTACAGCTACAGAATGCTTTAGACAGTGAATAAAATTGTAAAGAATATGCTATTTTAACATAACATAGCTGTGGCTTTCTATAATGAATTTGTGCCTATATTGTATGGTAGTCATATTCTGATGAAAACTGAAATGCAAGAGACATCAGGCTCCAGAAATGGGGTCTGCCTAATGGCCAGCTCTGATGTTGTTACACCAGGGTCTGAGAGCCTCCATTAACAAGGGAGACAACTGTCACAAACTCAACATCACAACTTGCTCAACATTGTGATACTCCGTGGCATGTCCTAGCACATTTTTCAGCACATCAGCTGAGAAGCTTGTGTATAAGGCTTGTTGCCTTAACTTTATGTATGCCCTAGCCATGACAATTACCATATCAATAACAAGACCCTCTGAAGATACATGATTCTGACCTGTGATAAGGCTTAGTTGCTTTGTGACACTGGTATATCTGTACTAAGGAAATTTGGATGCAAAAATGCAACCATGGGGCACAAAGTATTAAGTACTCAAAAGATGAAGGTAAATACTGTCCATGAAGATGTACAGTCATATCCCACATATGAGGTTAGCTGCAAATTTTACTTCTTCATTTCATAAAGAATGTTAAGCCTCATGACATCAATGGAGTTGGTGAAAATCATTTAATGACAAAGTTGGCTCTTTAGGAGACTAAAACTCATGTACATAGGATCTGTTCACAATTCTAACAGTTTCCCCCAAACATTGTTACTGTGGAATACTGTAATCTTGGGAGAGTAACCCTACAATTGTCAATATTATATACAAAATGTAAAATATCTCATTTCTCAATCCATGGCCATACTGCAGCTGTGAAACTACCTACTGCATGGGCTTTAAATTTTTAACACAGCATCGGTCTGC
>JAWQUT010000202.1:418407-481143 GCA_033807755.1 Ellobium chinense | reverse complement strand
CCCCACATCTGGATTTTAAAAAAAAAATGCAATACATGGTTGCTGCACCAAGACGACAGTATGATGCTATTCATCAAAATGGACAGCATACATGGACTAGAAACATGTCTGCATCTACTTCCTAACTTTATTTACAATCAAGTGACCTGTCTGCTAGCCAGAGACAAAATGCTTGAAGTGATGACCAACGTATGCATTGGCACCAAAACTGATGATAGCTTGAACTGTATGAAAAACAGCCCTACATGAAGTTGGAGGGAAAAAAAAAGGGGGTGGGATGGGAATGGTGCATTGAAGCCTAGTAAAATTAAGAGAAAGACTGAGGGATGAAATGTGTAGTATGCACACTAAGTTAGATGTTGTAAACAGAGGTTGATCATGAATGGCTGGGAATTAATGGAGAATAACAGAAAAGATGACTGCTTATGAATAAACGAAACTCAAAACTAGAATTACCTTTCATTCCTTTATTGCTAAAGCTTTCAGATTTGGCATGTAAACAGAGGAAAGCAATATCATCAATCACAGTAAGATTCATTTACCTAAAACCAATAAAAAGAAAAAAAATGTAAATACAAGACTGCGGAAAAATCGACCCTGTCACAAGAAAAGACAAAACACTTCCCACACCTTCAGTAGTAAAGAAAAAATTCCAGTTTACTGAATTTATTGGAAAGATAAATAGTAGAAGCTCAAATAAATTCTGCAAGATCAATTCCATGAGACAAAAAAAGAGTATAGACGGATATGAATAAACAAAGCCTATTTGTCCCAGTTCCACTAACACTGACAGATCATCATCCTCCCAACAAAAAACAAAAAAAAAGCCAGAGACTTGTCTGCATATATGCATGTAGATGGTGAAAATGCCAACATTATTACCAACTGTAAATGGTACACGACTCAAAAGAGATGCATTGTATAGATGCATGTATGTATCCAGACCGCTAAAATGCTGTTGTGTAAAATACAAGAGGCACTTTCCCTGCATGCATTATATTTAAGCTCAAGCATTTTGTTTGTACATCAAATTCACATGAAGAACAGAGACAAAAGTGTAAAACAAATCTGCAGATGAAAGGAAATATAATGTTCAGCATAAGAACAACTGTGTCTTTTCAGTCCGGACTGCAATGGATGGTTGCAACTGAAATGTTTGTGGCTGTAGGGGACAGCAGTGTCTGAATTCTTCCAGGAGATTTTACATTCTGGTCTTCCACAAAATTCTGTAAGACTTTCACAATCCTGCTGGTATCTTCAGCTGAGAATGCTTGGTTAGTCTGGCACCCGCCGCACTCTCCCTGCTCATCTCTATCATGTTCCAGACACAACATCTCCCTAGGCTTGATCTTTCTGTTGCCAGTCCTGTGAAAACAGAGTAGGGCCTATATGGCTGTCTATATGACAAAACTGTTCAATTGCTGACAAAGAGTAACACAAATGTTTTGCATCAGAACCTCACAAACTTGAATTTCAGGGAACTGGCTCATAAATTCAAATTTGTGAATATCTGTGAACTAAACCTTATGTAGAAATACAGCACCCAGACCAGGGCTCGCAAATAAGAGAACAAGGAAGTCTAGTACATAAAGTCGTTCTGTATTTGAAATCACAATAATAAGATCTCGTCTGTGTGAATGCATTTGTAAAATTTGAATTAAGCCACCATAAAGCAAAAATAGTGCAAACCTGTCAATCTCCATCTCCATTTTCACTCTGGTCTGTATGAAGCACATGTAATCCACAAAGGAGAGTTTGCTATACAAGCCTTTGATTGTGACGATTACTGTTGCACCTGTGTTCTCGATGTCCACATCTCTCTTCTGTGTATGACATGGTCTCCTCATAATAAAGCAGCTGCAGCATCAGAGGATGCACCATTCGCATACTCTGCAGGCCCAGTTGGTTGCACACTGGCCTCAGAAGTGTGTTGCAATCAAATCCTTTTGATCTTGCGCTGTGTTGATGCACTTTGAAGACTTAATAGAAATGACTGATGGTGCTCTTACTGGCCTGACCCATTGCCAAAAACAGCAAGATATATTTGAATATAATGATTTGAATCTCAGATCAATGAGTATTGATGAAACAGTATCAGATGAAGTCTACCATTCAACAAACCATGCACATTCAATATTGCTGTATGTATCTGAAAAAAATTTTTTGTCATAGAAAACAGGAAACTGAACAGAGCAGTTCAACTTCCATATCAACGGAAATATCTGGAACAAACCCGATCTTTTGAAGCCATGTTTTCTCTGCACTAGAACCTACACACACCATGTCTCCAGTAAAGGTGTGTTGAAAATCCATATGATACTGGACCCTCCAAAATTTGCGCCCAAATCATGCACTGACAGAATCCATGTTGTTCCTGACAGTGCCACATGCAGGATCTGAATTCTTCCTGCCACCAGAATCTGTAAAGTCTATGACTTTCTACAGAATTTCTATCACTCTTGGCACAAAAGCTTGCTGAATCCATGTCTCGCCAGGAATCACATCCAACAGAGTCTCCTTGCCACCTGGTATCAGAACTAAGATGAACTGTTGCTCCTGATACAGGTAATGACACAATCCTTGTCCCTCTGATACTAGAAACTGCAGGCTTTGCAGTCCCTCCCAGCACAGGTAAAGACAGAATCTGTGGTGTCCAAGCTGGCAATGCTGGCATCAGCACTGGTCTTCCATGCATCAAAGTTATATATTGCTCCTGATATCAAAACTCTCTTTTGGCACTTATCAACAGAATTTGTGTCTTTCCCACCATTTAGAGCTAAAGAATTGGTGTCCTGCAAAATCTGGGCTCCTCCTGGCACCAGAGCTTACAGAATATACATCCTTCCTGGCAGAATAGCCTTAGAACCGTAGTATTTTCTAGCACAAATATCAACAGAATATGTAAACGGTCCATGAATGATGCTCTTAGCAATAATATCATAACTTGACCTCATTACGCTGTTAAGGACATGTTGAGGTTACTTCTGATGCTACAACAAAACAAAAAAGTAAAATAAATTGGAATCACCCGTTTCGGTCACAGTTGTCCATTCAAATTATGTTAATAATATATTTAAGAAAATATTATGAATTGTCCACTTTCATGGCAATCTTAATTCTGGAAGTAGAAAAGATGCTTTAAAAAAAGAGATGGTGAGCACATAAGCAGAAGCGGTGACCCTGATCACCTTATGATGTGTAATACTAAAAGTTAACGACTGTGACATGCGGTGCCATACAAAATGAAGATCACATCTCATTCCTATCAGACACAAGCTCCTTGTGTTCAGGAAGTCCACATCTCTCTCCTGTGTATCATAGTCTCCACATAACAAAGCATCTCATCCAAAGAGGACACACCACTCGCATACTCTGCAAATCCATTACCTGTGTGTCATGTTTGACACAACTTGTGCACTGCTTGAAGATCTCACGACATTATCCAAGCCATCAAGAGTTGCTGCCTCCATGTCTAACGCTTTCATATCATTTTCCTGGAACAAACCATCTGCTAGTATGTTTGAATCCTGAACATTGCCCTGATCCTCTGTCGAACTGTAATATTCCCTTGAAGACTCATCTTCTACCTCTAGTCTTAGAACCAACTCCTCTTCCTCATCTGTTTCACTGTCATCACTCACAACACCCTGTGCAACATATTTCTGAAGAAATTCTGTGAACTGCTGTTCATAAAAGTCAGTGCTCCACTGTTCTTTAGCATGCTTGGCTGAGGAATAAGAAACAGTACAAAACATGAAGTAAACAGTCTATTCTAATACATTTTGAGTTTGAAAGGTGCAGCGTGATTTGAGATGAAAGACTTCGAAAGCAAGCAGTGACTGAGGGAAGACAAAATGGTCAAGATATAGAACTGTTATGAAATGGAAGATTGAGGTAAGTTGACAGTATTCTACTAAGTTCAATGAATAAATAGCAAGACATTTTAAAATCACACATGAGACATTCTCTTTTCATTGTAGTATTTCGATTTTGACTAAACCACAAGCTTCTGGCCTTGAATCTCATAGATATCCTCTAGGACTCCTGTGCTTTATTTTAAACTCCCATGACTCTTGACTAAAACATATTTACTTATCTGAAGAGAACAGGATTCAAGTTCAGAATTTCCACTAAAAGATTCTGCTAATGTAATCCAGTGGCAAGGCGCATTCTATTCTATAGATTCTCTCGTCATTTTCATTAAGGGAAGGAATGGGAGCTTGTTCTACTGTAAATTTCTATTTTACATGTTACGCATTATCTTGGGAAGTTTGTCACCCAGGATTTTACCAAATTACTGTGAAATATCAAATTTGAGAAGGACTGAAAAACCCGGATACAAAAATATTTTCTATCCCTGCTGGGAATCGAACCTAGGGTCTCTCAGTTTGTAAGTCTGAACATGCTACCACCACACCACAGGTACTCTTAACTTTACAGCAATTTAATTCTTAAATACCTACTGCCTGATTATGTTTTCTAACTTTCATGTGTCTGACATATTTCCCAATTGCTCACACTAGCATAGAATGAAACTTCAAAACCTGAAAGACATGATCATTATTGTGTGCTGGCACTGTTTAAAAGGCTTCTTCCAGAAGATCTTTAAACACAATTGAACCTGAAAGGCGACCACCTGCTGAGGCGATTCCTTTTTGTGGATTGCCACTCAAAATTCCTATATAAAAATCTCCATATTGCAACCACCTGTCCAACTGTGGCTGCCCTTACTTATGTCCTAAATATGAGGAAATGTAAGGGAAGAACTTTATGAGGCGACACCTAATTGGCTGATTTACTACATAGGAGCCTTTCAAGGCTTTAACAGTGGACTATATGGTTAAAAAGATTGTTTTATCCAGTTTTAATCTTCAGTTTGTCTTATCACTGTGCCTTATGGCAATCTGTGATCATTAAGATTTTTCTTTACACTTTAATCCCAGAAGATCGACCTCCGTAAGGGGCCCGCTTTAAGTACAAACGAAGGATGGTAGCCATATACAGGTCTGACAGTTACTTAGTCCCTTTCTGTTTTGCATTTCTGATACCTATTATCTCAAACTAAAGGCCTTTACCAGAGAGTTCCTTCCTGCAGTCCACTATACATAGATACTGACCGGCTGTACGTAAGAGCTCCTCAACCCTTGCCCATTCTGTATCACGTTTCTGCTGATTCTTGTAATTGGGATGAGCAGGATCCACAAGCCAGTGTCTTTTCCTTAATTCCTTGGCTACTTCCTTCGAATAGTCTTCATCAACCCTAAAATATGAAGTGAGTTTTTTTACTTCCTTGAATTTAATAAGAATCAACATTAAATATTCGCAAGGTAATAACTATAAAGGAAACTAGCTAAGCCATGAAATGCTGAAAACATGAGACAGCTGTCATGTGCAAAAAAACTGAAATGAAAATTAATTTATCAAGAAAGTGGAGACACTAAAAACCTGTTTATTTTAGTCAGACAAAATAGGCGGCATAGATTGCAGCAAAAGGGAAAGCAAAAGAACCCTAGCAAGCCGATGCATTTGGGATGAGCGTGCAGAAAGCAAAAAGCACCATCTAAGTTTCATTCTAGGCATGATGAATGCCCTCTCCTTCTGTACATTAAGATAGGCACTTTATTACTATGGGCTGAATGTCATTAGTGTTCATAGCTTCACCTCTTTAAAAACACAATATTTACAAATCCTGAAGAATGGTTCTCTTATATTTTCTCTGAAACTGCTGCTTCGTAGTGGTTCTGTGTAAGGTGTGCTAAAAAATAATGTGGTGCAATTAGGGTCACAAAACCATATAAATGGTTGAGCAGACTTTCAGCCTTCAGGAAATTATAAATACAGGCACTTCTACATTGACAAGGTCTTGAAAGTAGCTAGGTAAAATTCATACATACCTTCACATTTGCTCCTTCACCAAAACAAAACACCAAAGTCAGCCCCGAGTGCTGAACTTGTAATTAATCCATGACACGCAGTGACCACAAAACATCTTCCAACAAAATTCTGGCCCGGCATTTCCATAAATGTGTCTTCTGATCTCAAGCAAATACATAAAAGTTCATGCGTCTAAAAATCCATAAAAACTAGAATAACAGGAGAAATTTCACAATAAGTTCTCCTGCCAGCAACAAATATAAGATCAGAACAAGATTTCTAGTGTAAGGTCGTGTTATTGATATGATAAGTCTCTGCTAGTAGCTAGAATCACAATGCTGTTACTAATTAGGACATATCATAAAAGATGCCTAGCTCTGCTTACAGAGAAAAGATATCTTGAGATCACAACTTACACATTGCGGACATTTGACTTTATGGGTTCTGGTCTAGATATGGGCCCTCTTTTGGTTGGGGTGGGCTGAGCTGGTGGGGAATGGGATCTTTCGGAGCCTGACTCACTTGGAGTCCCTATTACTCCTCGTGTGACTCTAGCTCTGAGGAGAAGAAGACAGAAATTTCTGCTTGAAAATATTTGTACCCTAGCAAAGATGTCAACCAAAAATACTGAGAGAAGACAATTGGGAAAAGTACTTTTTTAACCAAAACATTTTAACGATAATTTTAGCACCCAGTATATATCCTAACAAATGACCAAAGCAGAACATACATAACTATTGGTAAGACAGCCACTGAGAGGAGACAAAAAAGAATTTAAGAACTTAACTTACATTTCACCATTAATAACCTCACAGAAATGAAAGGGCCCATAGGGTAAATATTTCTCAGGTTTGAATTTCTGTCTATAACTGCAGAATACCAACAATCCAGACAGTATTAACTGACCTTTTAGCCTGAGTGGGTGAGGCTGCGGGGGAGGACGATGGGGAACGTTTAACACTGGTCTGTATCTGAGATGGACTTGGACGAGTGGACCTGTGAGAAGGAATTCGACCACTACTGAAAGCAATAGAGGGGGATGGGGGGAAAAAGCACTGGTCATTACATGTGCACAAGGATGAACTGTGATGAGAGAGAGAAAGTGACAGGTCATTGCCAAGCTAGAGATCTATATACTAATATTGAAATTCTCCTTCACATTACAAAAACCATACTGTTGATCTATGTTTTATTTCCTTCCTTAAGCTTCTGTAAATTTCAAAATTAGTCCTAGTACTAGAAAAGACAAGCTCCAATCATAGCACTGCAAAAAAAAAAATAAATCTGCATATCTACAAGCAACCTATTTCAATAAATCTAATTTTTGCCCTAGGTCCAGTATGCTACACATGACCATTATTTATGTCTACTGAGGGCAACCTAATTGACCATATTTCTACTACCTCCATCCTCCTTTTCCCAGAACTTCTCAGCTGACATAAAATCTGCAGCAACAATTTATTCTATTTACATTAACCAACAAATCAACAAAAAAAAAAAAGTGCATGCCCACATACCAGTTCTGTTCTCTTAGTCTAGTCTCCTAAACTTGGATGCTTTAACTGAAGTGCCTTGTATAAATTTGAATGATAGTAAAAATTAATTATCCAGGACTTCTTATCAGTTCATTACTATCTACATTTCAAATTTGTTGCAAAGAGGTTATGGGACTGTTCAAATCTGAAGGGGAAAAAAATTTCCCAACATCCCTTGTGCACATGAGTAACCGTCAAATACCACCAATTACATCTGTCAGAAACACATCTATGGCATGCAAGAGTTTTAAAACTATTGGCCTGTTGTTGAAGGTAGTAATACAAACACTGTTCCCATCAAAATGCAAATGAATATACTATCCTTAAACACAATATCCAAGATGAAAACTTGACCATTACACCTTTAACCTCTCCAGCAAAAAAAAAAAATTAAAAATAAAGGCATGCATCGGTGACAATGAACTGTACGCTGCACTATTCTCATAGCTGAAGAAACATCACTATTAAGTAATACCAAACAAAAGTGTTCTTTAATATGAATAAAGACACATTTCTCCCAAACCCAGTGAAATATAATATCTTTAGCACAAGTTATGGATATTAGATGGTACATAAAGTGTTTCCCATGTGACATGGCACTGGTAGACATTAGAACTGCAGAATGTTTATTCAGCTGGCTAATGAAGCAAAAGTAGCTGAGCTGCCAAGAAATGAAAGTCATCTGGGCAAACACAGAACATGCAAGAGTCAGGAAAACATATTCACTGAAATACTGCGGTCGTTAACCTTATTATTTACAATCCTAGTAAATGCCATATTTCATCACCACGAGGAAAGAAGACTGATTTGTAAGACGCCGGACCATATACAAAAATAACTTAATTGAACATCAAATCTTGAATGGTGCCAAGATAACATGATAAAAGACACAAAGCTACTCTTGACCTGACTGAATAATGCCTTTCTACTTCATCCATGAAGATCAGTGGTGAATAAAACTGTTAACCCTTGTAAAACATATGATAAGATCTATACTCTAACATGAAGTCCATATCAGTTCTCACCTACCTGCCAAAGTGTCAAGCACGTTTACTCTGATTAGATGGGCAGCTGCTTACACAGAAGACAGTAACTAACTATAAAGAGGCACACACTGAGCACATGGATCAGATGTTGCTGTCTAGTGCAATCAAAGTTAATAGCTATGCTTAGATCCTGAAGCTAAGATTTTTTAAAAAAACTTTGCTGAGGGCAAATCACTGTGGCGAGATACGACTTGCCATGAAAATGTAGGGTACTTGGCAGCTCAGATGTAGCAGAAGCTTGGCAGATTATAAGATGCCTAAAATTACAGACAGCATAAGCTGGTCTGACAATGCGGTCATTCTAGCTAAAAAAAAAAAAGGTAATACTCACAGATCCTCACGTAACGTTGGCGGTTTCAGTCTTCTCACAACTGCTGGACTGGGACGGTCATCTGTTTTTTTCTCTGCCGAAGATGAGGAGTCATCACCTTCAGCCCCTCGTTTCTTGCCTCTAGCCTGTGGCACTGGTGGGGTTACAACTTTCAATATTTGAGCCCTCCCTTTGACTGCCTGTGTTGCTCCTTTTACTGCTGCTTTACTTGTAGCACCATTGACAGCTGCTTTTGCACTGGTTTTGCCAGCACCTTTGCCCTTTGAAGAACTGAAATCGTCCATTTTCATTTGTTTCGTACCAGGCTTTACTGGAGGCGATTTTGCTCTTGCTGCTTTCTTAGGTTTCACCACCACCTCTTCTTCTTCTTCCTCCTCCTCTTCTTCTTCTTCGTTGTCTTCCTCATAGCTCACGCGTTGCTCTTTTGCTCTTCTGGCTGTGGCCCGTCTTGAAGCAGATGCAGGAGCTTTGGAGGCAGCTGGAGCTTTCTTGCCTTTTGTCTGTCTCCCAGGTTTGGTAGGTTCCTCAGAATCAGACTGTTTTGGTGATTGTGAATCTGAGTCAAAACCTTCCCCGACAGACCTGTGGTCTTTTGCTCTGAAGACAGAGGAGTAATAACATTTTTCATCTTACCGCTATTAAGACTCATAAATTTCACTTACTAGAAAACTTGTTTAATTTCATTATTCTTCCCTTAACTCACAGGAAAAAAATGCACACAAACTTGCACAAAAATCTAATTGAGAACACCAGAGATTTATTTTATACATACAAACTCAGATCTGCTAAGAAGAGATCATACATTTGTGAACAACTGATCTGCAAATTCATGCCTTAAAAAACAGAAAACATTCATTTATTGAAAATCAATCCCAGCCCTCCACCTTCCTTTTATAAACTGTGAGTGTAAATATCCAATTTGCTAACGTCACTCTTAAAGAACTGCCTGTTCCACATCACTGAGGGAAGGCCTCAAGATTTCAGACTCACTCTGCTTTCTTTCTCCTCACAGGTTCTCGCTGGCTGACAGGCGTCCGAGGGAGGGGATTAACAACAGGGGCATGGCTTAAGACAACAATCTCTGTTGTGACGGTCCCAGACGATGACGCCACCTTTTTCACTTCATTTCCACTATAACCAGATGGACCTCCAACTCGCCTCTGCAGGTATGGGGAAAAAACTGAATGTTACTGCTGCTCCAGTCAAAGGTCTAAATAAAACTCTGTGTCAGAAACCAAGATATGAATTTCCAGAGCACTGTTAATATATCCTCTGGCACAAAACTACACACAAAATAAAGATGCTTCAGGTAACAAAAGAAACATCTTTCTGTTGTCGTTCCCATTGCAAAATGATGAATCATCCTAATTTCACAGAGACTGACAAAGCACTTTGCAATGGAAACGTCATACACTCCAATGTGCAGACATAAAACCACATTCAGCCTGAATACAACCATGCTGATCTTTCAGTATTGCAAGTAGCTCTGATTAATTGTAATTCCAGGGTTTATGAAAAAATTTGCAAGTAAATGAATGGCGTGACAAAGCAGCACATTTCTATGGAAAACATTAAGTATTCATAAATATACTGCAACTAAGCAAAAAATGTGATTAGGCAGAGTGTACTGAACAAAAAAGGAAAACCTATAAAACTTACCTTGGATTCAAATGGGAAGTCTTTTGGCAAATAGCTCTGAAGATTGGAATAGTTCTGGGGACAATGAATGACCAGATTAAATATTAATATCTTCCTTCAATATAAGTGCCCATCTCTGATAAAGGGTCATGCTGCATTCATATGTTTTTAACAAATTTGCAAAGTATTACTTTTGGAAGCCCATCTGGATGTCATTGAAAACCTAAGAAATTTAACTAAATAAGGTGAGCCATAAAAGAAGATAACAATAACAAAAAAGCACTGGCTATTTTAACTTCTCCTGAAATGATGAAAAGAGGGTAAATGGTGTGTGATCAATTTATAAAGCGAAACTCCCACCTTGTCTGGGCTTGTGAAAAGTTTGCTGGGGAGAACAGGTTCTTGGGTTATCTCCTTCAGCGTGATGGTCCCTGTTTTTGCATGCATCAACCCAAGTGCAATATCACATACTGCATACATTTTCTGGAAAGTGAGAAAAAAAAAGAATATGTCACATTCAGCCCCTATCTGCTATAGTGCCTTCTATGACAAAAACTTCCTAGGCTAGTAGTGAATATTCAGTTTACCAAGCCAGTCTCTCATTACCTTTGTGCTATGAACCAGGTGCTGCAGATCACAAAAAAATAATCCAGGCAAAAAAAAAGCTTAAAATTTTTATCTCAACCTGAATGTTTGCAAGCCAATGAAATCGTAAGGCAAATGACTTTAAAGTACTGAAAAGCTATGGAAGATACATTACAGGAAATACAAAACTCTGAGGTTTTTAATCAGCTTATTAAGACAATCTCTGTGGTATATTGCAGCAACTCAAGATGGTCAGGGTTACATCAAATCAAGCAATTACCAAAGCAGCTGTGGTGGGAAACTAACCTTGTTTGCAGCTTCATCATCCGGGCACTGGGCGTCTTTTGTTTGTTTGATGTTTTCTATCATGCGGCGGAGGAATGCATAGTTGTAGTCTTCATGCTTATGTGTCAGGGGATCCAGCATGAACCACAAACACCTGTTGAAAAGAACAACATGTATTAAATCACACATCATAATAGACTGTAAAGTCTGCTTCAATATACAAGTAACCATACTAAGCTTTATAGGGTAGCCAATTATGCAGCCACAAACCACTCAGGTCACTATCTCAAACTACCCCTAAAAATTTCTGGCTCAATACTCTAGATTTTTAGGCATAAAACCCAGGAAAAACAAAAAACTCAACTCAGAGCATAATACATTTCTGACTATGGATTTTTCTTTTGGTTCTTATAATAAGGGGCTTCAAATCTAGTAAAGACCTTTAAAATCTATAACCACAAGCTTGTAATATATACATGGTAGATTGTCTGATTACTTACTCTTTCAAACTCTTCAAGCTGTCAACATCCTCATATGATTTGAAGTCTGGATCATGGGCCAACAAATGGATTGTGTAGGGGATAACATAATCAGGTAGAAGGTAGAACATTCGGCCTGGGGAGGGATAAAAGTACTCTTTTCAACACAAAAAAAAATCTGGGCTAGTTTGTAGTTTCAAGGTTGCGACCCATTTTAATCCATGGCCCTTTGGATCTCACTTTAAGGTATTGTACTTCACTCTTCCTAGAGATTTCTGGTTTTTCTTTTTAGGATAGTGAGTGATAAAATACTTCTCTCAACCACTTTTCTGACTCTTCCAACTAAAACTCAAAGTTTTTGCAATCTCAGTTTTAAGTCTTTGTTTTCAATTAATGTTATGCTTTCTGAATGTGCTTTTTTTTCATTTTTCAGAACTCAGCTGGTATCTTGTATTCAGCATATGTTTAATATATCACGCATACCTTAAAAATCCCGTGCCATGGAATTCAATGGGTTTGCAATTTGAGCATAATCCTCCAGAAGGTTCCCATAAAAAGACCCTACCGTACATAGCAAACATAAAGCACAAACAAAAGAATATTGCAGAACTAATAATATTCTTAAGTGTATGTTTCTACTACACTTCATCATCACAGATCCTCAGAAAATTAAGCACAAGGCATTAAATTAATCCTCAAGGTAGCTAAAACTTGTTTGCCTGCCAACTAAAATGATAAGTATTCAAAATCTGTATAGTATCCCCCTACCTCTGGCACTTGGGTTTTGCTTGAGGTATTCCCGCCGTTTGTTGATATTCTGTGAGAGGTATATTTTGAGCTGCTGCCTGCGTTCCTTCAGGGGGTCATTTGCTCCCAGGCACAGAATGGACATGTACTCTAGTGGCAATTTTAGGCTGATCAGACCCTTGTGAAGGCGATTAGCAAACCGGACACGCACTTGGTAACACACATCCTAATGGGATGGCATCATTACATGAGCAATTAAATATACACAGAGACATTTCTCCTTGAAAGGGTGCTTCACCTCATTTAAGATGAGACAAGTATCTCTTGGCAAGTCTGTTTGTCATGCGGCTATACATGTAAGCCAAGCCTCAAAATAACATTAACAATGTCTTGAACACACCTTGCCTTGTTGGCAAAACAGACAATGCAACTAAGTCCACACATACCACTGATTAAATCTACTCTACATTTCTTACATTTGCCATCATTGTTAACACTAATTAAATTATATTGCCATAATATCTATAAACTGTATTGCCATAATATCTAATTTGTCACGTCATAAATGGATGATATGAAAGATGATGCTTCATTCTATTCAAACTTTATGGAATACTGTTCAGCAAGTGTTTAGATAACAAAACATTTTAAAGATCCGTGCCATGAAACTCTCAGAAATCTACAACATTTGATGAGCAATTAATTCTACAAGATATCTTTGCAACAAGCATATTACAAACACATGCATTTACATTTAGCATAAGTGCTAAGGCCTGAAACTGTTCCCTGACAATGATTTCAGCATAGCAAGGTTCCTCAGCCAGCTTGAGCATACAGCAGCCAGCCTGTAATCTCAGCCTTGCAAGTTCTGGTTTACTAGAATAGAAATAAAAAAAAAAGGATGAACAATTTGGAGACATATCCCATATATTTAACCTTGCAACATATACAAGACTGCCTTTAGCAAACTGAACTATCTTGAATTGCAATGCCATACAACCTGCCTGCTATACCCATTTTCATCTGTGAACATGTAATAGTTATAAGTTTAAAAAAAAAGAAAATGGGTCTTGTAGTTTGTAAAAAATGTAGCAATGTTTAAACTGCCTCCCTTTAGCTTTTTCCCCAAAGGACCCTGTCAGCACAGATAACAAGTTGTTACTGTTGCACAATATGTGATGTCCATCATCTCTTTGTGTGAATGCTGCATGTTTACTTTGACTATGACAGTTTGTAATGGTTGCTCCCACAAAAGAACTAATAAAACAGTTATTCATATGCTTTAAAGACTGAAGCTGATAAAATAGAAATAAACAGTAGAAAAGACCTTAATAAAATTAATGCTCAAGTGAGCACTGGACTTCACAATTAGGCAGCCAAATATGAATATAAGTTAATGAATAACACACAGACAGCAGCCGTTGGTGACAAAATTTTCAAACACTAAAATCAATATAAGAGTCTGTTCAGTATGGAAGGTGCTTTGTCATTTTTTTTCTAGTCTACACTTACTGCTTGTTAAAATGTTGTTTTCTTTTCAGACCTAGGTAGTGGATTTCCAAAACTTTTTGATATTACGACTGCAGAAAACGGATATTTTGCTTACTTGGTGAGACCATTCTCCATGAGATCTCCATCGTGGATGATTACAGTGTAGAGAAGCCTAAGTGTGGAGGTTCCTGAGTTGCTTGTGTTAGACTTGATTCCTAGCAGCCACCTCACCAGCAGCTTCATGGCTTGCACCTGCAGATAAAATAAGTCATATTTCTCACTGTATATTTCATTGCTCTAAATTCTGTATTTAATGACCTACCTAACATCACCTTAGCCCAACAAATATAAGTATGGTCTGAGTAGTCATTTCTGGGGTTAAAAGAAAGGGTAGAGAGAATAAGAGGAAGAAGAGTGTTAGAAACTGAGAGAGACAGAATTAAGACAGAGTGAGTGTGTGAGAGCAAGAGATGGTCCACAAAGTAAGAACTGTACTTGTGAGTGTTGATGTTTAGCACTGGCTGTAAATAACCTTGTAAGATTATATTTTAACTGCACTTTCCATTAACTAGAAATTCAGACTTTCAGGCCTCTAATTTCTTTATCTATTTTGTGAAATTGTTTGCGTAAGTTTTTACTACCTTATGAGGCAAAGTAAATTAACTTCAACAAATTTTTCCATTTTTCTTTCACAAGAAGAGACATTACCTTTGCCTGGGTTTCTTCTGACACCTGGTGATCTGCACACCATGGCTCCTCTGTGGCCACACCCTGTGTCTGTGAAAATTATAGTAAGTTATAGTGAACACTTATCATGGCAAAATCAGCTTAGAAAGTGTCAACAAAATTCTTTCCAATGTATACAAATTAACGTGTCCAGCCTGAGCAGAAATAACTCAACATGAAACCCATCTCCAATGAATGAGCATCAAAAATCTCTCCACAAAAGTCTGTCTGAAGTAAAAAGTGGTCATACAATCCTCTTCATTTCAAAATAACAAAACAATTACTAGAAATTCTGCATATAACATGGTACGATGATGGCATGCCACATCATATAAGATATAGTACAAACCAGTGAAAATGCATCTCACAGTTCATGAACCACAACAAAGTACATACCCTATCTTTCATCAGCAGGTCTTTAACAATGATCTTGGAGACGATGGACTTGATTTCTGGGGCAAACAAGGTGGGAAACAACTGGGCAATATGACCAAGAGAGACAATTGCTGTCAGGTAGTTGGCATTCTCTGGGTCAAGGGCACCTTGGATGGACTGAAAAAAACAAAAGCACAGCAAGTTACTCAAACTTTTCTTTTTGAGCCGTGTCCAATATACAATTTACTCTACCATAAAAGTGTTGTGTTAGAAGAAAGGTAAGAAAGTGAATTATTCCTGTATTCAGAGGACCGTTTCAGTCTCTTTCAGAAATAGTGAAACATAGTATGACATCTCCAGCATGGAACATGTGGATGTAGCCTATAAGTGCTGTTCATGAATGAAAGTTGGATGTGTAGATAAACTCAATGTTTTAAGGCTAACCTGAGGTGTAACTAAGTAAAACTAATGATACTATTACATAACACCACATGACCATGTTTATAATCAAACATTCACTCAAGCAAACTTACAACAAAAGTTCATACATCAAATTGTTTCCTTTTCATTATATTTCCCATTATCCATGACAAAGAAAAGTGACCAGAGATGTGACTCTCAGGCATGTGTTTATATCTTGGCATCTTTTGCAAAGGAATTAAAATTGGCCCTTTGCCGTGAGGCAAATCAATGAGAAAAGTCACTTGTGCATGGGCTGACTTACATGGTTTAATATGAATCAAATATTGGTGGGAGAGGTTCTGAGAAGCACTGCAAGAAGGTGTTGTTCAGAGTGAAACTCGGTGCATTTTGCAAATAAAATCTATGAAAAAAGTATCAGAACTTGCACAATCTTTGATTATAATACCTCTTTTGTAATAAATGTGCTAAGACGATATTACCCTATGCCTCCTATCCATGCTGCATCAATAATTCATCTCACCTCAAATATACTGGTAACTGCCGATTCTTTATTGATACAGATGGTGTTGATGCATCTGAGAGCATGTTTAGCTTGCTTGGGTGATCCATACTTGGCTAGGTTGATCAGCAATGGCACCAGTGACCTGACAGTCAAATTTCAAGAGATATTACAAGGAACATTTAAAAAAGGTATTCACTCTGCTTTAGAGAGACAAATAAAGTCTCATATCATGTATTTTAAGTACTTATTCTTTTAAGCAGTTGACAGTGGAACTGCCCTGCTTAGTGATAATATATATATATCAAATAACTATCCCTCCTTATCCTGGTCTTGACTGATCTTAAAGCATTCTCAATTATCTGTGAATCAGAACTAAAATTTCAAAGCCTCAGCTTTCCATATAACATGACAGCACAAAAAAAAATAATGAAATCAATCTTACTGCAATAAATGAGTCACCCAAGAGAGTTGATGACTAATGCCATCATTATGAAATTCTTGATAATTCTGGCCTAGTACACTAGTGACGCAAACATACTTACGAGTAGACCTCAGGATGGTCCATATGTAAATGAGAGCCTGTGTGGGTGATAATCTGAAGTGCTATGTCACCTGTGAAGGGCAATATGGCGAGAGTCTCATGAGGACATCAAGGAGTAGTTATCTACACATAACAATATGCAATGTTATGAGAAATTGAATGAGTAATAAAGTACTGTTAAAAAGATATAGGCTTTTATTGCATGACAATCACAGGGAGTAAAAAGCCAAAACCCTACTACATGATGACAAACAAAATACAACTCACATGTGTTCATAAATGCTTCTAATCTCCTTACATCACAAGGTCCAAGAAACACTTAAAGACAGAAATACAACTTACTGATCACATCATCGTCGTTCTTGACAAATGTGAGAAAGTTTTCAAAGATCTCCACTGACTTGAAGTAATGGGGAAAGTAGTGAGACAGTGTCTGGAATGGACAAATTCAAAACAGACTGATCATCACGGGAATATCAATCTCTTTCAACTGTAAAACCCATTTCAATGAGTATTTTACAAAGAAACATGGCTGGAATGATCAAAGAAATTTCAGTGATCTGAATGTCATTTCACATTTAATGAAGTTAGAAGACTATCTGAACAGTAGTAAAAAAGTGACACTTAGTAGGATTTATTAGCTACCAAGGACAAAATATCTCCTTGGTGGAAGCTGCCAATAAATTTCTCACTTAAATGCTATATTGTAAGCAACTCACATGGTGCCACATATAATGCACAGTTCAATATTTTAAAAAATAAATCTGACATCTTTTTCACAGACATCTTGTTCACAGAGGAAGTGGGACCAAACCGATGTAACTTACAGTCTGCTGTAAGAAATCATATTAATTAAGAATATCAACTTCCAACTTATGAAAAAATTGGTCACTTACCAAAAGCAGCTGCACTCCCTTGTGTTCCCCTCCCTCCACCTGCTCTCTCATCTCATCTTCCACCCCAGCCACCATCTCTGACACAGCCAGCACCAGGTGATCAATGGCAAGGGCATCCACCATCACTGGGGCAATCCTCTCCAGGAGAGTCTTCACAAGCTGGTAAAGAATGTTGGGAGTGCCTGGGGTGCAGCCAATCTTCTTCAAGATCTCTTTCTGCAGACATACAGCCATAATAATGGTTCAACCTTGGGTAATTTTGGTAATTATTAAAACTATGACTGAAATGGTTCATTTGGGGAAAAAAAAATTACCATGTCTTCACTTTCATAGAACAAATCATAAGTAATTGTTGGCAATGAAAATTCTTAACAATTTTATTCACTGCCGTGCTGTGTTTCAACCCTTTATGATATAACCGTGTATCTTTACTACAGCATTTTGTAAACTTTGCAAGGCAAAAACGTGGGGGAAAAAAGAACTCCAGAGAAAGACAACTACAAATAAAGCAAACCACTTAAATCATTTTCACAAAAATTTACATACCACAATTTCTTCTGCTTTCTTGCAAGTGCATGATGGCCCAACAAGTGTCTTGACGAGGAGTCTCAGACGAGAATCATCTTTTAACATCAAGTTGAATTTCTTCAAGTACTCAGTAGGTTTCAAGGTCTCCGGCAAGGTACCTGATGAGTATAAATAATTATGTCCAATTCCGACATTAAAGAAAGTGACAATGCATACGAGAATGACATCAAAAAGCTAATATCACTGATGCGTAAGTTGAAAATTAACAAGTAAATGAATATAGTTTTGTTGTCTGCAGCATGAATACTTCATTAATACAAATTCATGAAAAATACCTGGTTCTAGTTGTCTTAATTTTTCATACTTCCATCTCAACTGTATTTAGATCTACAACATAATACCAGTATCATGAGAACAAGGAACTGGATACTTACGTCCCAGTTGAATCAGTTTGGGCATGATGGGAGGGGGGTTGGCTTCCCCTGTTCTTTCATGGGCATCCACCAACTGTGAGACCAGGAGTCGAACACTGACAATATAAGATAATGCCAATTCTCAAAATTCAGATAAAATCTCATAGCTGAAGTTTTGTTATAAACATCCCCACTTCAGCAAAAGCATTACACAGCCATGTTTTTTTCCCAAAGGAATGGATCACATGGCATGCGAATCTTCTATGGCAGAAAAACCAACAATATGACATTAACATATTACTTGAGATGAAAGGACATTTCCAATACCCCTCATAAACGATCATGGCAACTAGAATTCAGAATGAAAATCTAAATTTCCATATCAGTTAGTTAAATCAACAGCAATAGAAGCCAAACTTTCCTCAAAGTATATGAAAATTTCATGTTCACGGATTGATAAAAATCTGAACCAAATTAAAAACATTCAGTAACACCACTATAAATTCTGAACACATAAAATAGCAATAATCTAAATTGGCAAAATAATGGTAACTGCTGAAAAATTAATTAGGCTAGAACTGTGACTGAAAAATTTTTTTTTGTAACTTACGCATTTCTGCTCTTCAGCATCTCCGAGAAGGCCCTGAAAATAATGAAGTGTACGAAATTTAGCTAAAAATGAGGCTTTGAAAAGATATCTGACTTTCAAGGTAATGTTCCCTTTCATGTCATGTTAAGTTCTACCTGAATGATGAGGATTTTCATTTACACTGTTTCTTCTGAAAACACATAAATATCAGTGGAAAGCAATGTGAGTGAGACAAAAAGACTTTCACAAAGGTTAAAAACTTGTTCCAAGAATGAATGATATTGAAATGGCACTGCCATGTGACTTTCTCAAACTCAATTCATTTTTGTATTTTGCCTGAGCTCAAAGCCTAAATGGTATGACGAAATAATCCTGCTATCAAAAATGTAATACCATAAAATGAAATTTCAAAAGCCTTACTTGACTGCATTATCATCCAGTGTTATGTAGAGATGTAGCAGTCTGCTCATCCGCTCATTGACTGCCTTCTGGTATGGCACGAGATGGATATTCAACATTCGTTCAACCAACAATCTAGGGAGAAGTGAGGCATGCATCCATATCAGTAATATAGTGAACATTTTTTGTCACTAATCATATCCTGCTTACATTTCCCTAAAGTTCATTGGGATGGGGAATGGGGATGGGGGGAGAGGAGAGAAAGGGAGGAGAGAAAGAGCTGTTGTAGCACATCTTAAATGAAAATTTCTAACTCAACAGAGCACTCACACATGCTGTCGTTGTACTTCAGTTTCTTGTCCTTAACAAAAGGCAAACACTCACCACTTCTGGAACATGACCGCAATGTTAGTGTCTAAGCAAAATCTAGTGGTGCACAATCTTACCTGTCATCTGTGTTCTTCTGATAGTAATGGTGAAAGACCTTGTTCTTCACAAAGTCTAGCTTGCTGAGCATGTCTGGATCTGGGACCTCTCTGTCCACTATGGCTTGCTTGTACATGGTGCCTAAACCTAGCAGGGCCTCACGACGTATCTTGAACTGAAACAGAAAGCAAAATTAAATGTAAACAAACCCGCCCTTCCAAACCTGCTGTTTACCAATTGGCCAAAGAAATACATTTACTTATTCAGTCTAATAACTTCTGGATTTTAAAAAAAAAACTGGAAGGCTGTACAAGCATGTACGGTCCACTGTTATGTTCAAAGTCCTATTAATTTTGGGCCGTCCACCGCCGACAACGCAGAGATCAGTTGGGGTTTCTTAATAACTAAAACTCGGTATTAGGTCCATCACACAGTGAACTCTGAGATAGTTGATAAGTATACTGAAGATGGCATTATTGTATATAAATATTTACTTATTCATTCATTTATTTTATTTATATTCATTATTTACTTATTTATTTATTTTCCTTTATATATATGTCTATTTACTTTGAGTACCGAATGATTGTTTATTTGTTTATGTTTATTTATTTAACTATTAGTTTATTACTTGTGGCAGCAAAATTATTAGAATGCATAATGTCACACACTGTCTGAGCCCCAAACTTACAAACAATTAAAAGAGAAAAAAAATCTTAATAAGTTATTAGCGATTTTATGAGACAGACATCGTATCTGTTGCTAGTTTCATTGATCAAAGTATAATACTTCTGTCAAAGCAAAAAAGTTAACAAATCACGCCCAGGGCCAATATACTGTAGGCACACTGCCAATGCTATTGTTAGACATATGTTCTTAATCAATTTTTCAGCTCTAACATTACCTTCTTGTCCAATGTTCTTTCTTTGACAAACTGTAACATTTCAGGAGTCATTGCCTTGAGATCTTTTCTGGCTACCCCCAGCAAGCTGTTGACAACATCAAGACGAACTGATTCTTCTGGATCATGCTGACGAACTTTGATTTGCTCTGGAAGATTATAAAACAGACAAAAACCTGTTTTATAACTGCAAAGAGGGTTTTACTACATACTTCTTAGAAAAACAAAATGGTACAACAAACTAGCAAATACACAAAAAAAAAAGCAAGTTCCAAAAGTAAAAGATCATGTTTGAACCTAAATGTTCCCAACTACACCAAAAATCAAACCACACAAGAACAAACAAAGCCATATAATGCTTCAAGGGACTGTCTGAAAATGAGATATTCTGATACATGCAGCCTATACTTAAAGGTGAAACTTTAATTAGTGGGAATTGAAATTCAGTTTGCAAAGTCACCTGTGCATGTTATATTATATATTAATACTATGTACCCAGTACACCAAAATAAATCTCAGGTGCTCTGATATAGACTATTACATTTGCGCAGAGTACATTACCCAAAATACAAAAAGCACTTCATTAAATATATGAAAAAAATCAAGCAACATGTACAAACATCTTGATAAGTCCAGTATCTAATGGGTGTAAGTATGATATGTCTTACCTAGAATCTCCTTCACTAGCTCTGGATGGTTGAGAATGAAGTGCTGAGTTTGCTGAATGCAAGCTGTCCTGATTGCCACACTGATATCATTGAACCTGAAAAAAATTATGTTGCGATGTATCACAAAAAATGTATGTACCAATAAAACGTAATCCATCTTTCATTTAAGGCTACCATTGTCACTGAGCTGACCAGAATGGCAATCAAAGCAAACTGGCTAAATCATTTACTGAAGCTATGCAGCATCAGCAAAAGGAAACTTTACACTAAAGAGAGATAACTATACTATCAAAATCTATTTATTCAGTTACTTCCCTTACTCTATATTCTGTGTCCCATTCCTCAATACGCTGTGCACCAAGACAAACTTCTAAGTACCCAATTCAGAATGGGGCTACTAGTGTCTTCTCCACACCATGCAATCACATGTTTTGCCTATTAAACTAAAATATTCCCCTCCCCCCACCTCATGAACATGCACTCATTCCCCCTTCTTTCCTGCACAGCAACTTTGTATTCCCCCCACCCCTTAAAATTCAATACAAAGGGGGAATGTCTCCTGCAACTCATATGATCTGGAGAAAACACTGTTACTACATTTGTTTAGCGCACAAAAAGCTATGGTACTCTGCATCTCATTAAAAATACAAATCAAACAACATTTATAAAATGTCTAATAGTTGTTATGCACTATTTGCTTTACATTGTACACTTCCAACACTGACGATACATAAAACAACCCAAAATACAAGTTAGTTACTATCTAGTGGCTATTACATAATACCCTGCCTCACTAGACCCCCTTCACCAGACACTGGCAATAATAATGCTTACCTTCCAAGAAAACAAATCCATAGGGGTCTGTTTTGTGTAGCAAGGTCCGAGTCTTTCTCTGAGAACATCTTGGCCAGCAACTTAGTGACACTCTTTCTCTCCCCTTCTTCACTACTCTGTAAGAGGATCAATAGATTTATTTATGATTTTCATGAGTCTGAGCAGGTTTACACTACAGTTTTTGATAAAGTAAAATGAGTTATCAAAACTTCATTTCTGAGATTACCAACATATGAAAAGTTTCTTGCTTCATCTGTTCTCCTACAATCTTCAGTGTCTTCTTTATGGCTATCTGTCACAGCATGTAAACATAAATATGGCCCAGATACTTTTCTCTGATGCTCTAAACTATGAAGCATAAGACAGTTGACAAACTTACCTTCAGTTTGAACTCGAGTTGTGGAATGACAGCCAACAGAATGCTGGGTGATACCTGATTCAGCTCATATATGAGGTCATAAAGATGGTTTGACACATCACTATCAGCTGTCTTACCCAGCATCAGCATTTGGTTAAAGAACTGGGGAAGAAACCACAGGTAAACATTAACACTTAGTAATGTCTTCATTGAGCAAATTACAGATTCTGCCAAAATCAGGAGTATATAAATAAATCTTAACAAAATATTTTCCAGCAAATGAAACTTGACATGATTTAATCTAGGTTATTAATAATGATGATACTGCACATGGTAGCTGCACAGCTGTGAACTACTTAACAATAGTGCAGCTGTGCTCTACAATCACAAATTAATCTTGACTTACTGTCTGAATGTAGGGCTCAATGGTTAATGTTGTCCTCTTGATCAAGTCCTTTGCCATTGCATAAGCCATCTTCTTCTGAGTCTGTATCAAGAAAGCCATGAAACAGTCAATAACACGTGACCATTCTGATGAATGAACAATCAATCAAAAATGTGAAAGCCACATCAAACTAACTCCTATTAAACTGCCACATTAAAATATGAACTGACTGGTGAATATCTAAAGCAGCAGAAAGATATTCATACCAAAATCTTCCCATGGCCAACAAGAAGAGCACCATTGTATCTTACCTTGTTAGGATCCACCATGTTGACAAGGATGCTCTCAAGCAATTCCTGTGACACAAAGTCTGCCTCTGAGATCAGTGGTGCCATTATGTCCAGCATAAATGTCTTGACCTTGCTTGTGTGTCGCTCACTGAAATGAAACAAATCACTTAAACAATAAGTATGATGCTTTGGAAAGTTCTGTTTGCAATATCAGACAACCACTATGTGTCACTGTAGTAGGAAAAATGCTATGCTGCATTTACAGTGTTTACAATTTTCTTTAAGAATAGACATCAATACTTAATAAGACTTTCAAAACTGTTCACAAGCCACTTCCTATTTTTTTTTAATGACAACAAAATCAATAATCATATTAAACAAGAGAGCTCTCCTGCAGCCACCAGCCCTTTACTTAACCAGCTGGTATTAACTACCACTTGTTAGAACTTACTTGATAATGGAGAAGAAAAGTTTGAAGAGTGCACAGAAGATTTCCTGATTGTCCTCCAGCTCAATGCAGATGTTGAAAGATTTCACCCATGATAGATTCTGTAGATAATCGAAGAATATGACCAAACAGCTACACTTCTGTCTAGATCCGTAAGCATTCACTGCTGTTTCCCTTTATTTTTTCCCAACCAACAATGAATCACAAACACATTGTCTCACACTCTCCTTATTGTGCAGTTGTGTTCATAAAAACTTCAGCATATCAAATTTGATCCATATTTGTCTTGCCCCATTATCTACTGTTTATTTATCAGAATGCAAGCTGCTTACAGCATTATGAATAACTGATCCTTCAGTCTATTTATTTTAAACAAGTATTTTTGTCACATTCGCTTACTTCAGCAAGCAGACCTAACACCCATAACTCATTTTCCTGCTAATAATCTCAAATTAGATGCTGATCTTAAAAATGTCAATAACATTCAAAAGCCACAAATCTAAAAAAAACAACAACACAAAACTGATGTTTCCAAGAAAGCAAAATGACTTTTTCCATGGAACAGAGAGGGGAACCAATTGCAATATATGAGAGCGGTCTCTTGGAAAATATTTTAAATCACTGTAGTCACAGAACGCATAAACAAGATAACTGAAAAAAAACAATACTAATAAACAGATATGTTTGCAAGTTTCAAGGTGAAACAATTTTCTATTTACCTCAAGTAAGTAGAAGTAACGTTTGAAAGATGGTGCATCTGGATCTTCAAGCCCTCTCAATTGTTGAATAAAGAACATGAAGATCTCCTGAAATATCAACCAATATCCAAGAGTGGTTACACAAAAAATACAATGTAAAGATACAAATCATCATAAAATTCCTAAATGCATGACCCACCAATACATGACCTGAAAATTTCTCAAGCTTACATACACTGGGAAAATAATGTCAATATTAAGCCACATTTTCTGGAATAGTGGAAATGAGTGACTTGTGCGAACCAGATTTACAAAATGTGTCTCAATGATTATATCTTCATTGGAAAGGAACAGCTCCATCAATATATCGGATAAGAGATGCTGCATTCTTTACAAGAAGAGAGAGTGAAATAACAAAGAAACAAAATAAAGGGTTAAGCTTGGAGCAGTTGTGCTAAAGGGAGTTAGAAAAAAAAAATACACCCAGCAACTGGACCTGCAAAAACTCACAAGGGATCAGAAAGTTGTGTCATACTCGGTGAAGCTTGAGACAAGGATGGTTTCTTATTTTCCCCACAATGTTGATGTGGTAAATTTGTAATTTGTTTTTTGTGCATCTTTTATTTTAAGTTGTATTCAGCACTAGCTACATTACAGATCAAAGACTAATTGGTTTTTAACAAATTCCACACTCACTATCCATGTTTTCACCATACCTTCAACTGATCAGCCTCCTTGTATGGGGCTTCTGGGGCAAAGATACGGAACACATCTGCCAGGCAACATGCGGTGAGAAGACGGACATCTTTGTTGGTATGCTCCATGTATGTGTCTGTGGCCAAGTGGAGGGCCAAAGGGGCATAACTGTCATTATCATCCTGGCCCATGTCCTGAAAAGCTCTTGCCAGAACCTTAAAATGAAAGTAAAATTCAGCTGAAAATCTACGCTGTTTTTTAACAAGATCATGAATCCAAAACCTGTGCTATTATTTGATCAGGCAAGTGGCATCTTCTTTTTACCTCTGATCTATTCTCCTAAACAGGTAATAATAATATAATAGACTCCACAGCAGTAATTAATGTATGAGACTGCTACATTATTCTACAATGAAAGGAATTTTCAGTTGGCTAAGTGCATTTCCTAGACTTTAAAAAAGTCATTTCACATACCTTCAGACGACGGATCAGCTCATCCTTCCCAACATCCTCTGTCAATTCTTTGCATCCCGGGGGATATACGATCTTGGAATGTTGTACATTTTTTGCCATTTTGGCTCAACAGGAGTTAATCCTTGGAAAAAAAATAACATAACATGAATGCCTTCAATTACGCAAGAGACATAATAATAATATCACTTTTTTTTATATCAAATATCAGCTCATTACAGACTTAATCTAGACACAACTAGTGTAAGTTAATTAATTATATTTGATTTTAATGAAAGTATCTTAAAGTAACAGACCAGTTTGCTATGCTTCTTCAAAATACTTTACTTCATTATGCTATTAACTCTCAAAAAGCACAGATTTCAGTGTTTTGTCCTCTGAAAAATAACTGCCACTGGGCAAGACATAAAGTTTCACTCAGCCTGAGTAGCCACAAGTTTCAGCCACAAGCCTTTAGTAGTTTAAGTTGCCTGACCCAGGTAAAATTATGATCTACTTGCAGGCAGCCTCTGTGAGCAGAAAATCATCCATCTGTCTTCCAGTTTACTATCACTAGACCTAACCCAAAGGTAAAGATGTCTGTCAAGTTGGTCTCGGCAAAGGCAGTCACCAGAGGTAGCAGAAGACAAGCCAGACTCAAACAGGAAGGAATAGAGATAGTCTAGTCTAGATCTAGAGATTTTATCAACACAGTGGCTGTGACAAAACCTACAATAAGTGTACACAACAAATCACGCGACAAAACAATGATTTTATCTAATATGGATTAATGGCTTGAAGTTAGATGAATAAGACAGACAACAATGAAAATGGCGTTACAAGACATTGACACGACTGGGTTACCTGAGCCTCTATGCCTAGCATTATGCACACCACTCCACCACCAGCCGTCGCTGGCTGAGTGAGCCAAGGGCACCAGGGGAGGGAACCCATTGTAAAATTTTTGACTTCGTAGTCCTTACCAAATTATTGTTTATTTTTTGTAACGACTCCCAAAATGAATCTTCTTCAGTGATGTATTTCAACAGAACAGCATATAAGGTTGTACAAGGATGACATAAAATGAGAAAATTCAAGCTATTTTGGCCAGTAGAGATGAAAATCGCGTCGATTTCGGCCTGTGTGCCCCAGTTTCGGCATCCTTTCATGAAAATCTCGAAAAACTTGATTAAATCGATGTACATTGACTCGGACTGTGCATCTCTACGTACCTGAATGATTTAGGTGTACACTGATGGCCGCACAGTGCTGAAAAACAATTATTTGCACTTAATTCCACCAAAGAAAAATGCCACTCTGTGGACGTACAAAACAAACATTTTACGGAAACCACCGACAGGAAACCGCGCGCATGCCAAGTCCGCAGCGATATTCCTCGCTTGGTGATTGGCTACCTCCCTTCGCTTATAATAAAGTGAAAGCCGGGGGTACGAAATACGAAGGAAGGGAAAGTTGCACCAGGCAAGAAAAAATGTATGTTTTCTACTCAGTTTCCAACGGTTGCCGATAGATTGACATTTTACAAGCACCCAGACAATTTAGCGTTTCCTTGATGCTTTGCATCTGACCTACATCTAATACAAGCTGTAAAATCAACGGGATGGCCCATACTCTTGCTATACTTACAATTTACAAAACAGCCACGCACACTTCTTTCCATACTCGTGCATTGTTAGGAAATAAACAAAGAACAAGTAGGCCTAAATCTGCGCGCATGCAGATCGAATAGAGAAGAAAAATAAGCGGATATATGGTAGATATATAGGCATATAAACTATTATATTATGTTGGTAGTGGCCAGCTGAGCTGTAGGCCTCCTAATCATTCTTATCAAATTCTGCTCCACACATTGTGTAATTTGACCTATACTTTGGGCTGCAGTCTTACTGAATCTTCCCAAAACCAAAATGGGAAAGCGCAGATTTTGCACAGTAAGGCCTGCCTGTGGTAACAACAAGGAATAAGAAATGATAAGTGAGATAAGAGTCCCAGACCCAGAGTCAGCAAGGTGTTGGAGACATTGTTGCTATGGTAATTTGTTGATGTAGCCCTCTTCATTACATCTTAGATTGCCTGTTCAACCGCTGGCTCACAATAATATATTTTTTTCCTGCAAAAAAACCCTTGCAATGTCAGATGTTAGAAATCTTCGAGGGGAGGGTTTTTGGTTTTTTTTTGGAGGGNGGGGGGGGGGGGGGGGGGAGAAGAAGCAAATACTGGCCACTGAGAGAGAATGAGAGAAGCGGTGGGGTAGGGGAGGGAGAGCAGTGCTTCCAATATAAATTCACAAAAGCTACGGTGACTTTGACGGAGGTCTGGAGATCCAGGCATAGGGGATCTTCGATAACTGAAAATTAGGACTTTTTTTTTTTCTTTTGTAATCTAACAATTGACATTATCATGAAGTTACTGCAAGCGTTTGATGCGATTTGGTGAGAATTTTTGCAGGTTCTCGAAAACAGGTCTGTGGATTCCTAGATAAGTGCGAAAGACTGGAAAGCTCAAAGGACCATCAAAACAGACTTTCTGTAGTTCCTTCTGTCTTTCTTTCTCCTCCTCCTCTCGATCTCTCTCTGCAGACAGAGTGACGGCTCCCGTTTGGGATTGGGGAGGGGGAAGGGGGAGGGGGAGAGGAAGGGGCGGAAGGGATCGACATCTGGAATCCCAATCCGCCTCCCTCCATCCCCTCACCACCCCGGACATACACACACCCCGGAATGTGCCATTGTGCTGTTGTTCCCAACCCCATTTGCCCTCACCTCGCACAGTTTGACACGACTTACAGTGACGATAGATGTGGTAGGCGTTCTGCGACAAAGTTCGCTGTGGCTAATACGAGGGCCCTATCAGAAGTCATGCAAGTTGGTCTGTAATGGCTTTACGTTAGAAACAAGTATTATCAAATTAAAGCTTATTGTATACTCTCCAACCAGGCTTTTTAGTTCACTATATTTGATACTGTAAAATAATGCCAGAAAAGAGTGCGTATACGCTTGGGATTAAAAAAAAAACAAAAAACTTAATCCAGCGACTGTATGATGATAGGTGTTCACGAGGGTGGGGCTCGGTACAGGGCCGAAGAAAATCCATGAAGGCCTAGAAAATGTAGTTCAACTTTTCATCTTGCTTATATTGAATAGTTTGCAGATGGATTTGAGGGTTGCAATAAAGGAAGAATGACTTTCGACTGATTCATGGTCAGGAGCACCAAAAATCAGCCGTGAACGAGAAAACTGCTGACATGCTGAAACGGGTAATAAAAAATTACGCCCATTTATAGTAGCCCATGGCATCATTATACCATGTGATTCGCGAAGAACTTCGGCTTGAAATAATTTGTGCAAATGGTTACCCCATCTGTTAAGTGACGATGAAAAAAAAAATAAATAAAGTAAGATGTCCTCAGGTCCTGTTGGCTATGTATGTCCTCAGAGATCTGAATGATTAACTGACTGATCACAGGTGATGAAACTCGGACACGCTTCAACGGGATCCCTTCAGAACAGACCAATAACATGTAGCCAAGGTAGATAAGAGAGATAACCTACCAGTTGTAATGAGGCCTGATTTTCGGAGCAGAAAAGGATTATTTCAAATATTGGGGACCATTCGTGCTTGATCTGTTGCTTGCCACTTCTACAATGACTGTCCATTACTAAACACGAGTGTTACTTCCAAAACTATAGCAGCAATGAAGAAGCAACGCCCCACTGCCACAAGAACATTGATGCTGCATAATAATGCACGTCCCCACGATGCAAAGTCAACTCGATTTCTAAAAGAGCATAAGTTTCATCTCACCTACCAAACGAGAGATAGATAGATAGAGAGAGAGAGACAGAGAGAGAGAGAGAGAGAGAGAAAGAGAGAGAGAGACAGAGAGAGAGAGAAAGAAAGAAAGAGAGAGAGGAAATTTAAGAGGACCCAAACCCGTTCAAAAGCTATTAATTTAGAGCTATGAATACCCACAATAGAGTACCACATCTTCCACGCCTGGTGCAGGTTGTAACCTTGAGTGGACAGGGAAAAGCATCACTTTTTAAAATTACTGAAAGTTGGATAAGTCTATGTTAAGCCATCTGAAAGACGGGAGTACTTACACAACTTTTGGAAGGACCCTCGTAGATGTCACACAGGGCCAATAGCTTTCGGGTGCAAAAATAACAACAGTAATGATGACAATGCAAATAACAATAAAGGCAAGCTATATCGATCAATATATCTACCTGTTGTCGTGTTAACTCTTCAGAAGTTAAGTCTCGTCGGGTAGAACTAACTCCTGCGACTTCACATTTTAGTCTAGCAAGCCAAATCAGTCAATAACTTTACTGACTACCTGAAGAGTCATAATCTGCAGCGCATCGTTCTTCTTGGGGTATTGATATTCACTGTATAGGTTATCGAGACCCTGTAGACACACAGCTAACAATTATTGAAACAAAATTCCAACACTCTGTCATGTTACATCACATACACCCTCTTCCACCTCTGTTGTGCTTTCTCTCACTGATACTGATACGTAGACTTTCATAAACCTACTCTCACACGTAAACTATGAAGACTTAAACTTTGCATACTTTCACATATGAATTATGAAGAATTAAGAGTCTGATGACATCAGGACCTTATGCGAATCTTTAAATTATTGAATAGAAATGGAGAGAAGCGACATACCATTTGTAACTTGATATTGATTTGCACCCAGTGAAATCTTTTTACATTTACAAACATACGTTTTACAAGTGAATTATGAAGAATTAAAGTTTGATAGTAGTATGAGAGCACAGACTACGCCCTGTGGGTGAATCTTTAAATTACTGAGTAAGGAGAGGGAGGGTGGACATAAAACGTACGTGCTGGCGATATGAAATCTCTCGCATATTATTGATTTTGCAAAGGCAGCCTTGTTCATCACTTCCTAACTGAGGAAAAAAAATGGGGGAGGGGGTAAGGTATGGGTAGCACCATTTATCCTAAATATGGGGAGAGTGAATAACGCTTTGGAAATCAAGGAGAAATTTATTGCAGCAGAATGACTAGTGTCTTCAAGGTATGGCACATAGCATGTAGTTTATATTGTCACATTTTATATTCAGTGGATCATGGGGATAATGCGTAGTCTATATCTTGAAACTGACCAAAAACTGTACTTACTGACAGAAATGACACTGACCATGCATGTACTCTTAGTGTCTGAGACTTAGAGAAGAAAACTCGGGACCAGAAATACTGTACTCAGTTTCTGTGTTTATGTATTAAGTGTGTCAGTTTTAGGTGTGCTCCACTGTATATTAAATTTGAAAAACAGTATTTGAGTAGCAGATAAGAGTTGATTAATCAAATGGTATATTATTAACTGACAACTCCAAGCATCCAGCATAGATATGCCAGTATGAGCAGATATATTAGGGCACCCAGCAGGAGTTCTTGTTATTAAATATTATATGTCAGAAAAGAATTTGGCCAATGGATGTGGGTTGATAAATTACATATTTATTGCAAATTATCATCTGACAGTTTAAGACATTCAACATACAGTTGCTTGTGTGAGTATCTGATTTTGAGCTTGTGTGCAGTACTGTATTATCTGAACCCAGAGAAAATAACTGACACGAAAGTTAGGGTATATGGAGTAGAGCAAGAAATGTGATGAAAGGAAGTCTTGGGATTGGCTAACATACCTAACCTACAAAAGGGTCAAAATGAATTTTCTGGAATATCTAATCATTCTTCCAGCTGATTTCTTCACCATTATCACCATACTCATAATCATTGTCATCATCATATGAACACATCTTTAACCTGAAGAAAGGTCACAGCTGATTTGAAAATTTGTGTGTAGTTTAATGATCTCTAATAAATTTGTGATACTGATATACCCTAGTCTAGTATCTAATGTATCAAAATGACATTTTCAAATTCTTTAATAACACTGGTATAACAAAAGTGTTTAGTTTTTTTAGCCCTGTGTGAGCAGTTGGAAAGTGTGTTGGGGTCATGGGTGAACACTAGGCTGGAAATTAGGGAACATATTCAGGGAGCAGATATTTAAGGGCAAGTGCGGCACCCTGTAGGGGTAAAATTGGATAAAATTGTGTAAAATGGGTTTAGGGCAGTTTCTTGAATGGCGATATGTCCTTCATCGATTCCTGAAGTTATTTTCATGATACCTGTTTCAAAAACATTTATTTTGATGCAAAAGGAAATGATCACCCTTTCTCAAATGCATCTGTCGGGTAATCTTTATTGCCAATTATCTCAAAATCACAGTTTTTGTCACTTTATCCCTTGGATCTGATTTTTTTTTCCTGGTCCAATGTACATAAAATTTTGCATAACAACTTTCCAAGCCCCTGTTTTGAGATTGCCACAGGGTTTTTTTGATATCTTGTAACTTTTAAATTTTATGAAGTTTTAAAGTTGAAAATTCTCAAAATTTTCAATGTTTTTTCATGACATTTAAAAAAAAATTATTTTAAAAAAATCTATCCAAGAAATAAAAAAAAGCCCATAACATTCTATATGATCTTTTCAAACGGAAAAAAAACCAACATCCTACTATCTGTTGTTCTCCAGATGGAAGTGTTCAAAGTTATGCAAAAGTCATCCATATTTTCCAATATGGTGGCCAAACAATTGGCGTTTCCAAAGCAATGGAGGGAGGAAATTGCAAAACACCCCCGTTTATCTTCCTTCCTGGCCCCATGTGACCCATTTTTCACCCCAAAATGACAAAGTTTCCTTTATTAATGAAAATGACCTAGTTCTACCACATATGCCCTTAAGGATTGCTGTGAAGTTAGCATCCCTGTGGTGTAGTGGTAGCATGTCCAGCTTTGCAAGTTGAGAGACCTGGGTTCAATTCCTGGTAGACACATGAAATTTTCTTGGGTAGATTTTTTTCAACCTACCTTCTGAAAATTGATCCTCCACAGTAATTAATTGGTAAAAATCCCCAATGACACACTTCCCATGATAATGTGTAACATCATCTAAAATAATTATCAGGCTGGATTCACATTCCATCCCATTAATTATGAATAGAATATACCTTTCCACCCGTTTACACTTGTATGAAATTATCATCATCATCAAATCATCATCAACCATAATTTCTGTGACTTAAAGACAGCGAAGCAATGAGAATACTGAACATGAGAAAAAAGAATGAGTAAAATAAAAGGATTTGATGTAAGCGGGACATTGAGAATTACATCCAATACAATATAAACATATAAATATCTACATCTACACAGAAAACACAGAACAATTACAGTCACTACTCTTACAGTGAATCATCCCAACAATCATTTTAATGGCTCCAATCACTTAACACAAATCATACATGCAAAGTACAAAACAAAAGGTATGAAACTCCACCTAAATGTGAGATATGTATTTCACTCATATGCACATGATGTTATGCTTCATTTACAATGTGGGGTTCCTGCATTCAATCTTCCTATCATACATTAAAGTTTTGACAATACTTTTAGGTCATGGGTCTCTCACAAATATATGAACACTTGAACATATTTATTATGAAAAATCACTTCATATAAAAATAGTGATATTATGAAACGCTTTGAAAATCCTGACATTTTCTTATCTATTCTATTCTGCTTATTACAAAATCCAGCAAATGATAATCCAAAAAACTATTGCCGAACATTTCTAAATTTCTTGCTGCTCCAAAGTCAGGATTAAACTGTACTCTCTCTTACATGCAATAAATCAGTCCCTGCAGAAGTGACCCTCATTCTTAATCTCTTCCACTTAAGGCCAGACAAAGATTTGTTATTCCTTGTTAACCAAACGCAGCATGATCCTTTGCAATGCATAAACGTGACTGCCTCGATATGACTTAGATTGAATCAGGTGACCTTTATGTTTCATATGAATAGGTCTTTCAAAATATACTTAACACTAAATGATTAAGTGGATCTCATGAATGTAGTATTATTATATGTGTTGGAGAGTACATGTACTTGCATGCTCATCCAATACTCATACAAAAATTGCACTTCACTCCAGTTCACTGTAGGTACAAGGTAAAATCTCGGTGATTGTTTTCCTTTCCCTCCCTTTCACAAGGAATCCTCATAGTCATGCATCTCCACACATTAAATCTTCCATGGAAATGACGAGGCACTGTAACACATAATGATGGCTGTCTGTAAGATCCATACATATGAACCAACATATCAAACTGCCAAAGCATATCCTCAAAAAAAACAACAAAACAACCTCTCCATAATACTGTATTATATTTTCATAGAAACTTTGAACTTCTAGTATCATCAGTGCTCTCTTTCTTTGCTCTTCAACGTATAACCCAATATTTGAATGACTCAATCATTTTTTTACAGATAATTTCTGTAATTTTATCTCATTTTTTTACCTCATGTCTGTACCCCATCCTTTATCATTCACCCCCTTGATAAGTCAAGGCAAGCAGTATCCACTGTATTTGCAGACATCTGTACCCATAATGCAACCCAGTTCAAAGTTTTTAAACTATAATATCTTGGAAGCCTCCAGATCAATACAAGAATGAGATACACAAGTACATTAGGCAAGATAAAAATGTTTAGTGTGACCAGAACAAGGATGTTATTGCATTAGCATGTTATTGCATAAACTAACTAACGATGACCACAAAACGATCCAGATGCCGCTAAAAATTTAAACTTTGTCACTTCAATCAAAATTATTCTTGCATGAATATATGAATGGAAACAACTGTCATACAAACCACAAATCTGGTCACACCAACTAGTATCTGGGCAAGCAACTGTTACATCAAAGGGTGCAATGACGATTACCTGTATAACTACTGAGAGACTTTTTAATCTTGCCGACATGAAGAACAATGAGGCTACTCCAAAAGAACATGCCGTCTTACAGGATGAAATGACAGCATGCATGTTGATCTTCAAACATGTTCAAATGCCTTGACTGGACACGAACTAGTCACTAACTGTGAGAACAAAACTGCTTAACTAAGACTTGAGCAAAATTGATGTTACCTTTCATGTCATGTATGAATTTGAGTCTAATATTGACATGTCCAAAAACAATGAAATGTGTCCATCTGCTGTGTAAAACAAGTCAGTTACATGATATTACATGGGCCTTACTAACTGGCTTCATAGATATAGAGAAGTTGTTAAACTCTTCCTCACATCTCAAAAGAATGAGATTAGCCATTGTGCTGGCACAGTGATGACATGATCCTCGATACTGGTGGCGTTATTACCACCCTTAAGAAGAAACCATCCTGTTTGTTACTTCAACACAGAGAGGAAAGAAAGTGGCAGCTCCAGCATGAACAATGTGGTGGATTTATAGACAAAGAAAGGAACTCTAGCACAAAAAATGTCTTAGCATGAATACTGCATGTGACAGTCATCAGGCGTCATGACAATGAGGCAATACGCAGATTTCCAGTCAGGTACGCAATGAAGGCCTGTAGAAATGCAAGCCCTTCTCCATTCATGGCACTGAAATGTAAATTAACATAGCATAAAGCAGTTGATGTAATTAACAGAAAATAAATTGCACTATTAGTATTAGTAACCTGATACAAAAAGCAGATTAAGTGGCTCGGTGAACAGGTTTACATGCTCAACCCAATCTTTCCTGCTAATGCAAGGTGCATATGGACCAACAGGTTTTTGGGAACCATGACTATCTTATAATATGCCCCAGCAATAAACGGATCAGCTCTCTGACTACACAATGAGGCAGTAATATTATGTAACCGGTTGATATGGTTGGACTCACTGACAACGATGAAAAGGTTAATCAGTTTCAATAACTGAACTATCGTATGTGAGGCATAATTCATACAGGAAGTAAAACAATGAAAAAGAATGAAATACATCATCCAACTGATCAGTGCTTCTTACACATGTTCATATTGCAAAGCTCACTTAAACTTCAATCACTAAAAAGTTTTCATATACATACAGTATTTAGCTGCCTGTAATTATGGTTAGTGTTTGAGGCATATTTACTCATCAACAATTCACATAACAATTATATCTTAAAGCTAGTTTAGCACCACATCACTGTACCCTGAAGCTAATCAGTTACTGTGATTGCTAAGAAAAGATTAACAACAGCAAAACAAAACTTTTCAACATTATGATAATTTACATGTGATTTTAGTCTGTCAGCATGTATATATTACGAAAATAATTAGTGCTGCAAGAGACATCCTGTCATCATGCACATGATGGTTTTTATTTACCTTACTAAAAATGGCTGAGGAAAACAACTGTCTGCTCTGGTCTCATCTCTGAATTTGAGCACCGACATAACACTTCTGAGTAATTTTGCTGGCTTGGCCAGGTCTATTTTTGTTAAAACAATCTGTAGATAAAGAGAAAATAAAAAGGAATAAGAAAAACTAATAAAATGTATTGCTGTGTCTAACAACACATAAAATGTCCTTAATAAGCACTATAACTTAATACTCAACTGTCCATGCTTAGATTGTCTTCCCTTCAAAGCAGAGATAAAGGTACATGAAAACAGAAAAATTTAAAGCTCTTTTCTCCTATGCTATGCACGAAATGTTCATGCTATATTAAAAATGATGTTAATTAATCAATAGAAATGTGAGTATGACTATTGGAAGCAAGACATGACACAAAGAGCACTCCTAAGTGATCTTGCTAACAGCTAATCAGTGCTCATCCACATACAAGAAAAATATCTTGTGAACTTAAGTACTGTAACAAAATTATAAATATACATACACATAATGGGAGTTTTAGCTCTGAGTATCGTTTGAAATACATCTGGTCATTCTTTGTCATCCCAACAGACCCATCAAATAGTATAAAAGTCATTATGCTGTAAAAAAAATATAAAACTTTACTGTTACCCTCATAGAGGAAAAGGTGACATTTTCCACAAACAAAACAGAAACTACAGTAGGTCTGACCAAGGGAAATAGTTGACCATTTGCGACTCTGGAACTCACTACATCAGACTTCCCAGATTTGAAAGAGTGAATATTAGAAGTGAATGTTATTGACTCCTTTCCATCATTGTTACTGCTGTCAGGATACTCCCTTATCTAGACAAACTTTTACAGACTTACTGTAGTTTGTGTGTAAATATATGACAGGCTGAAGCTTTACTTGTCAGAAGTACAATTTCACTTCCTCTCGATTACTAATAACGCAAATGCAACTCTGTTTCTATACACTGAGGTTTCCAGGACTATCAGTTTTAACAGCAGAATATTTTTATTTCATTACATACACTCTTATGAACTTTTTTCTGACAAGTAAACCTTCAAAAGAAAACACAGCTATGAATCACACAACTTACAACATACGGGACAGCCACTTCTTCCATCATTTCTATGGCTATACAGTCAAAGTCAACTGGACCACTTGTGGCATCTATTAGCATGAACACTCTAAGCAGACTGAAAGTTTGTTAGACAAGGTCATTACAGTCAACTTCATTTCAGTAGTCTGATCACATTTACTCTATGCATCACATTATGTGAATTGTAGACTTCATATAAAGCTGATGAATATTACATGTTCGATGAAGTGTTCTCAAAAATCATGGTACAGATCACAGAGAAATTTAGTATGCAGAAAGATACCATTAATCTTTAGGTTTGTTGTGGGCTAATTCATTTTTAGTGCCATTCTTCTGCTATATTCTCTGGATTTGTCATCTGCATTTAAGTCCGCAAATTTCTTCCACCAGTTTTCTGTTCTTGAATGCTACAGAGTGGGCACTCAGCACAGGTACTAATGGAGAAAATGCAATAAAAATCACCATTTTTTTTTTAAGACTGGTTAAATTTTGGGAATAGTAAACTTGCAGGTTAGAGTTTGGACTTGTAACCCTTGTTATTGCAAAGTGCATGAATTTCTGTGCAGGCACTTCTGTCATCTATGGACTCATGTAAAGAACAGGAGCACATAACAGTATAGAATAAATCTGTATTATTACCACACTATTAAAATTCAGACATGCTGATATTTACTTTATGATTAAACTGATAAATCAAGACTTTACTGGTAGTGAAAACATAAAGTGTCCTCCTCATAATCATATTTTTTTGTGAATGAACTCAAAGATTGTTACCAGCTGTTGGATTTTGAAGATAACAAACATGATGGCCATGCTGATCAAAAAGGTATGCAACTCTGACAGCTATGGCCCAGTCAAGCCTTTCAAACCTCAAAACATTCTCTCAAATTTGTCAGGCAATTTATGTGAGGAAACATAACCTCCGATTTTTTTGTATTGAAAATTACACATTTTATCAAGGAAAGCACAACCATGCTAACTGATTGGTTAATGTGGTAAACACAGGTTAATAGCATTTTATGTAAGATGTAACTTACTTGCGCCTTGACTTAAGATATGCCTCCACACTGGTCTCAAAATGATCTGGCATATTAAATCCATAACCTGGCATGTCCACCAGGTGAAACAATTTACCCACGCTGAACACATTCATCAGTTTTGTGTGACCCTGTCAAAGAGATATAAAGAAGCCAAATATTGCAAAGAATCAACGTTTAAACAGGCCTACTGCTGCTTAAACAGATGTGAAGTAAGACCTCAAAAGCTCAAACCTCATCTGTTGAATAATCACGTTTTCTTGATGCAGTGCAGTGGTTCTGAGTCCTTTAGATCAAATGAACTCACAAAATTAAACACCTCATCAATTCAGAATTATAAACTGATCTTTCAGAATTCATGATCATGGAGTCCTGTCATATAATATTAATGACAGGAATCTTCAAGTGATTCAAACTAATGGTAACTTAAAAGGTGTCTTACTCTAAATGTGCCCTGTCACAAATCAGAGGAAAGCACACAAGCACCATCATTCTTATGAAATGACATAAGTGCCAAACTTATAAACTCTGACAGAATCGTAATTACAGATTTTCTTGTTTCAAAATTTCACAATATTATCCTTATAGGAGCTGACAGATTAATTTTAGAAATGTCACAGATACCATTATATAGCTGAAGGTCTAGCTGAAGGTCAATATTAAAAATTGATTTTGTTTGTTTAAGCATAACCTTGAATGCAGTTGTGTTTTTATGTCAGATGATGGCAAAGCTGCCATTTACACTGGTTATTTGTGCAGGATAATTCAAGTTTAACAAATTTAACTCTTACTATGCTGGCTTCATTCCGATTGGTGCCAAATTAGATTCTAATTTAAATTCAGTGTTAAAAAAAAAATATGAATACAGGAAGTTATAATTTTGTGATGCTATAGAAACAATTCTTGTATATATGACTCATTTCTGAAATGTTCCAACACGAATTGCCAGTGGCATTTGACTGATAATGCTGAACTTGTCATGAATGATTTTGAGCAGCACAGTATGGGACACTAAGGACATGCTGCTATGTAGGTCAACAGCTACTAGCACTATACAAACTACAGTTAAACCTTGATACAAAGTAGGCATGTTCTTGAGGTACACTTAATACTGAGGTCTGCCTAATAATGAAATGATCATTTGATTCCGCAAATGACATTCACATTACTAAGAATATACTTATTAAATCAGTATTCAGTATTGAGATTCTGTTGTAAAAGTTATACTCACCGGCTTCTTGGAAACTCGCACCTCTACATCAGGAACTTGAGCAAACATTGCCGCAAGTAAGGAGGACTTTCCAACATTGCTTTTGCCAATAAATGCCACCTATTAAGTACAAATACAAATCGTTCTTCCACTGTTGAGATCCAGCAAACACATTTTCACACAGACACACTCTCCGTGTTCCAGGCATACTCACATGTAATCCTTCCATTATAACGCAACTTGTAAATGTCCAAAGCCAGTTGCAAATCAGTAATGAAACAGACAGACTCATGCACATATGAATATTTAACACAGTTCAAACCCATCATGAACTGATCACATCACAAAATAATGAGAACAAATGGTTCCAAATCTCCTCACTTATTGTACTTCTTTGTTCTCTCCTTAACATTCTCTGCATTGTGCATCTCAAATAGCATCAACACACAAGTTAACCTGAACACTCATTAAATTCACGGGACACTCACAACTGTTCTCCATTTATCATATTTTGCATTGTCCACAGGACTGATCAAAATCAGTTAACACTGTGACACTTTTAAAAGTGTTTTGGAATTGTGCGAACTAAGTTTCCAAAAAAAGGTTTTACAATAAATGTGTTCATGTGTATTATCATCATAGTAGAAAATAATGTGAGAAATATCTGTTACAGCATTACCTCTGGCATATCCCACTTTGGCATGATATGTGGGTTAGGCCATGAACCCATGAACTGGAACTTCTCACCCTTCACACCTTGGGGTTCAAACAACCTTGAAGCAGCTTCCATTTCTTCTCTGCTTGGACGGAATGCTCTGTCAGTGTCTGGAATAATAGGCACCTGCAGCATGGGCTGGAGACGGTCCACTGGATTTGTAAAGAGATCAGATACAGGCTGAATTCTCTTTGATTGTGTTAATCGAGGCAGACTGCTGTGGATAAATTTTCTGCAGGACCATGAGGATGGCGGCAAAGAAGATAATAGCTGCCTTTTTATTGTGAGCAAGCACAGTGGTCGAAGCTGACATATGCTTGTCATACTGCAGCATCTGAAGTTTGATCTCAAAAGAGCGTGGGCTGTGTCTTCAGTCTTTAACTCTGCAATACAGAAAATCAAGTGATGTAGTGTAGCTTTCTGCCGTTGGCCCTGAGGATAAGATATTGACATTTTTTAAGCCTGAACCTCTGAAAATGACCATTTTCACTACAGTCATGTCTCATTACCTTGGCTAGCCAAACGCATCATAAAAGAATGCTTTTTTCTCCATGTGAATGTCATCAGTAGTTCAGAAATTTGTGGTTTGGAATCTGAACATGAAACTGAGAATACAGGTATATGTATGTCGTGCAACACATCAATAATCAGAATGAAAATCAAGGCAATCGTTGCCATCTGTAATCCATTTTCTATTTGAAAACTGTGATGCAACAAGCTGGGAATCTCTACACAACCAGAGACACCACCTGGTTTTGTTAACTTTATGGCTTGGATTGGTCAGTGCTGACTCCCATCATACCATTGTTTATCTGTTGCATCAATATACAAAAGGCCAAAGGTACAAGATCAGTTACTTGAGTAAGCCATAGGCTTTAAGAAAATTGAAAAGATTAATCAAAACATTGCTTTGCGTAACAGGATGGTCTTGATTCTCCCAACCCCATACCCCCCACTATTACTCTTCTTCTTTTGCTCATTTATTCATTCATTCAATAAATTATGGCAGAATCAGAAAATATTTTACAAAAATATTGTCCCTCAACGGTTCAGTCATCATGTAAATAAAACAGCTTCTTACTTTTCACTTTCCCTGCTTTGTAAATAGGTTGACCTGACAGTCCGGAAAATGCAGTATAATCTAAACAAATATACAGCAACCAAAAGGTATGGATTTTAACACAACATGTCTGTATTACATTTATTTTTTTGTAACTGCACTCTTGAAAGCCTGTTGAATTTTGTGTGAGCACAAAAAGTTCTTGGAAGCTACTAGAGAGGTCAATGGGACAATAACAAATTTGACAGTAGTTTGATTTCATCATAGAGCAGGAGCACTCCTTGCTGTATATTTCTTATCCTTTGCAAATGAAGTGTTAATGTTAATCGTAGTTTGTAGCTGTCATGATTGGTAAAAAATGTTCAATCTAAACTTTGGCCTATTTCAGTCATTCTGTTGTCCATAGCTTAAGTAATTAGACCATGTTGTGATACTGTATGAATGCAATAAAAATGGCTGACAAACATGTTTGTTTTGAGAATTCTCACTGACTGACTCTCTGACCATGCCAAAGGGCCCAAAATGTGATCTTAATACATATTTGCATAAAAATCAATGGATAGACTGAATTACTTTTGATACATTACGCACTGTGGCTGTGACATTCCATGCCACCCATTAAGACAATAGATTCCCTCTGGACTAATCTTGGAAGTGATCCCTCAGTCGTCAAATGATGTAGGCAAACAGAAATGAAAATGGTTGGTACTGTCATTTGTGCCTTGTTTTAATTCATACAAAAATGAATGATCTTTCATGTCATATATTTTGGCACAATTCTAGGCAAATGGCAATATTTTTCCCTGCAAATTCTTACCGGCACATCTGTTATCCTCCAGGCATCGCTTCTCGTGTGGCATGTGATGTCATGAAAATGCGTTTATCTGGATATTGTACCCGTGCATGTGTATAGTGTTGCAGTTTTTGTGTGGTTTATGGAAGTATATATGTTTCTCAGTTTCATGAAAACTTGTTATTTCATGGATTTATGGACTTTTAAGGTAAGAGATTGACTTTTCCAATTTTCAACCCTTCAAAATGGTCGCTCTCATTATTACTTATTATTATTATTTTCTTTTTTTTCTTGACTTTTCTTCAGATAATCCTAGTGAATTTTACCCAAGCGGAGAGAAGGTTCCTTGGAAGCTACTGGTGAGATCAGTAGGACAACAGAACATTTGGTTGCGGTTTTCTTCCAGAGAGAGCAGTGGCACTCCTTGCTGTGGTTTTCTTATCCTTTGCAAAGAAAGTTTAAACTTTTAATGTAGTTTGCAGCTGTTAATCAATATAAACAGTAAAAATTTGCTCTCTGCTCCTAGTGATAGTCTTTTAGGATCTTTCTTAGGCCTATTTCATGATCACTCTGTAGTTCACTGCACATGTAATTAGGTCACACTGCAATGACCTCGCCAGAGGGGGCAAAACTTGATCTGAATAGAATTTTCATAATATTTAATCAAGTGATAATTGGGTTATTTTTGGTACATTGAGCACTTTGACGGTCCATACTGCCTATAACGACAATACAGTCTACTTAATGAAACAGCCTAGAAAGTGACCCCTCTGTCGTCAAATGACATAGACAAACAAATATGGTTGTTATCGTCTGTTCCTTGTTTCGATTCATAGTCAAATGAATGCCCTTTCAAGCTGCATTAAAGGTTTGGCACAATTCCACGCAAATCGCAGTAATTTTAATTGTGAATCCTTATCTTCACAGCATCCAATACATCCAGGATACCTTCAGGATACATAAAATACACTTCCAGTTGTGAGTTGAGTACTGAAGCAGAAAATGCCTTGTTGGCTTTTACCATTCATCAGTTCATTGTTTATTATTGCCATAATATTTGACTGCGCTCCAAAATATCAATACCTGACCTATCATCAACCTTATTTCAAGTATCGAGATAGGCATTAGGACTTTCTGTATTTGACAAATTGCTGAAACAGTCGAGATCACACTCACACTTCCTGGACTTCCACATTACTTGACTAGTCTAGACCTAGATTAGTATCCGTATCGTATTGTTTATTGTATGCCGACTTTGTGATTGTTAACAGCAGCTACATTTAATTCAACAAACAAGTTAAAACGAACCTGGTGAAACAGATTACAAAGCCAATATCCACCTCTGTCTGGCTCTGGGAGGACTAAGGCACTTGTAGCAGACCCCCTTCGTCACCGACACAAACAAGCGGGACAATCACGGCTCGAGCACAACTGACTTTGCCTACTCCATTACTTTCTGCTGTATGTTACGTCCTTGCCGTGTGCTAAACTTTTCGTAGAACATGTACTTAATAATTTTATGAAAAGGTGGAAAGAAAATAAAATGTTTTTATATTTAACGGGAAACGTTATGATATCAAAATCTAGCACTTATTACTGAAGAGTTGGAATAGGTGCCGGTGTGATGACATGTCAACACTATCAGAATCCATATGATATTATAAAAAACCAAAGAACAGCCAGAAGTAGATCCTCCATCCCCCTACTCTACCTCGGCATTGGAGGTTAGATTACAAGATCTGGAGTTGTTTATTGAGATACACTGTCTTCTCGGCTTTCTCCTAGGGCAGGACCGATCTTGCATTAATGCAGTTCGTTTAGTCATTGGTTTAGCCACAAGATCGGTCCTATTCTTTGATTATTCCGTCCTCTCCCATCTTATTTCCCATCTTGGCAAGCATCTCACCTTTTGCCTATTCACCAATATCAAATTAATCAATGTAAGAGAATCAGAGTGACAGAGGGAAAAAGAGTGCGAGAAAGAGAGAGAATGAGAGAGAGAGAGAGAGAGAGAGAGAGAGAGAGAGGGGGAGAGAGAGAGAGAAAGAGAGAGAGAGAGAGAAAGAGAGAGAGAGAGAGAGAGAGAAAAAGAAAGAAAGCGAGAGAGAGAGGATGGATATGAAAAAGCGACACAGGTTTACATTGTAGTGTCCTTGGAAAAGACCCTCCACTCCCCTTTACCTGCTCGACTCAGGAGTAAATAAGTACCTGGCTTTAGAGCTGGGAGAACCAAGGCGCTCCAGAATGGGCAATAACTTTGTTATGTGTTTCATTTGTAATATTATGTATGTGCATGTATGATGACTATTGTTCTATGTGTTTGCATTATGAATGAGATGTATAACACTGTATGCATTGTAACCAATTTCTTTACACTTTCATTTTCCATATCAGGCTCTGTTTTGTTTTATACGGCATTCTTGAATATGCTACTAACTCATTTATTCAAGATCATGTGTTTATTGAGTTTTGAAACTCACCCACTTCAGTCCTATGTGGTCCATTCATACCTCATATTTTATACCTGTTTAAAATCACAGGAAGGCAATAGAAGTTTTCAGCTAGATTTCAGTTAGTATCACATCTTAATTTATAGTCTGTCGAATCCCAAAGACTTTACAGCTTCTTTGTACCATATAAATATTGTAAACTATTTTGTGATATATGTCCCTTTGTATTTACACATACCAATGGTTGGAAGTCCTACCTATCCATTAGGTTTTATACAGATTGGCAAATAACTTTGTGTGTTGTCTTGCTCACAAACAAACAAACAAACAAACAAACAAACAGACAGGCAGGCAGGCAGGCAGGCAGGCAGGCAGGCAGGCAAGCAAGGAGGCAGGCACGCAGGCAAGCAGACAGGCAGGCAGGCAGACAGGCAGGCAGGCAGGTAGGCTGATAGGCAATCAGGCTGACAGGCAGTCAGACTGACAGACAGACAAATTCATGAGAATGAATACATAACCTTCATGGCAGAGGTAAACATGCACATGTAAAAACAGAATGGACAAAGAAAAAGGCAAAGTGATGTATCTATCAAGTTTATTAAATCATCGCCATGAAAATGAACATGTCAACATTTTTTGCTTCTCACTACCCTAAGTAACAATTCTATGTTATGAATTATTTTCTAATTGAAAGTGAAGTTACAAGAAAAAAAATGAATAAAGACAACAACCCATAAATGATTTGACATAGGTAAGACATACATAAAGGAATGCACTGTCTTTGTATTTGCTGACATCCTTATCATTCAGCCTCTAATTTCAGCACTCCTCCTCTGATTCAATTTCCTTCAGTGGTGCAATCCCATTATGCTGGGAACTTCCTTATTTTCCCATAACCAGGTGGCCAAAGTTGCCAACTTCGGAAGATTCATTAGAAATATTGATTTGAAGTCACATTCATAGCCCAATATGCAGTTAAATCATTGAATATGACATTAAGTTCATATTCCATGTAACAGCATCTTTGTGGAGGAACTCAATAACAGTTAATCCCAAGCACCGGTCATCCTAAAAACTTAATCGGTGCATTCAGTTTCAGAGCTTGGAAAACTTTTCTAAAATACCAGTACTGTTGTGCATTCTTCCCCAACACTGTCACTCATAAGATGGCATATCATTGCACACGTCACAACCAAACACTGGCCACGTCACAAACATTCATCAAGCTAAAAGCAAGTGAAATGAGACTACACTCATTCACCAATGACTTTTGGCTTGATGCAACAATAAATAACCAGCCAATCATGTCTCTGTCATGTTAAATTACACCCATGCTTTTGAAAACAAAAAGAGATCAACTTGTTCAAGTCAGTCTGTAGGTATGAAGATGCCAAATGGACCTGGCATACAGGGTATGTAATTTTAAGTTATCTCTATAAACTCATGAACTGGCAATAGGACAGGAAAACTGGGGCTTGATTTCATTTGAAAAGGCCTTGATTGATTGGAAAGTGATTGCAGACAGATTATAGTAGGTTTTACCACTCATAATATTATAAAATTTCTGGTTGTTGCTGGAGGTGTAGAGTCACTGTGTTTACTTAGTGAAAGGGCCTTAAATTTAGGTCATTCCTTTTCCAGTCAACAAAGTTAAAAATATAACTGGTCCTGGTGTATGTATTTGGGTGTCAAAATGTCAGTGAAGAATGAAAGAATACCTGTAAAAAACATTTAGATTCACTACATACTTATAACGATGGTGTGGGTGAAAATGCTAATGTAGCCACAGTAAAAAATACATTGCAATCTTAATACCTATACAGGGTGGCAAGGGTCCACTATGACAAAATCTGCAATTAGCTATTCAACATCCCATTTCCCATCCCTCCCCCTTTCAACCTTGGTCACTTCATATGACAGTAAAAATTAATGAAACAGGATGATGTTCCCACTTCCCAGAAAAGATGACGAAAAAGTGGTAATAGAGTAGATGTAGGACTGTGAGCAATGTTAACCTCTACGGTGTGTAATATCACCAATACATAAGTACAAATTATGTTTGCCCTCATCGTTTTCATAAAAATCATGAAACATACATTTGTTCATAGTACATCAACTGTAATCTAAGCATGCTGTAGCCCTAAGCAATTTACATCAGTCTAACAGTGCTTCCTTCTTAGAACATTTTCACCTGTAACCTCTGGTCCCACAGATTCTCAAGTCATCAAAAGTGTTAAGAAAACAATACACTTTACATTTCTATCACACCATAGTCAGGCTTGCTTGGCAAAAATTGGCAGCTTGGCGACTAGTCTAGGCATACATATCTGTACAGCTTCTGTTGATGTGGTGTGGCTTCCTTCTCACCGTTTGGTCTACATGATCTCATCATAACTGGTATCTTTACACTACTAATATGTGCAAATTGTGACACATTTACTTGTATAGGAACTTCCAACTTCTAATTTTACTCAGGTCAAAACTGTTCTTATAGATACATCATCCTCATTTGTGACTCTTCTCACAAGGGTTGATTTTCAGCATAAACTAACAGTCTAACACTGTCAAATTTGCGATAGAATTTTGGACATCACCTATCAATCTTTAGATTTACTCTTAAACACAATCTGTTAGTTATTAGAATTAATTTTAACAAAATCCATCAGCCTCAAATAAAATTGGCAAACCAGACTATGAGGCCCAAGCTATACTTTTAAAAAATGTCTTTGAAACGTCTGTATAAAATGATGTCTTCAACTGCACAGACATGTTTCAATAAAACACAGCTTTAACACTGCATATAGGACATGTACACATGTATTCACTTGAGCTTTAAGGATCTCCACATTGAGACTATCTTTTCTGGTTCAGTTCTTTGTCATAGGACTGACAGAGTGCATAATAAAAAAGTTACCTATCTCTCAATACTCCATGGAGTTTATAGACAAGGGTGGGGGAACTTATCACTTTCAAACTTTAACCATTTGATGCACCTGATCCTGATAAAACATGTCTGCATTTTGTCAGAAAGTTGGAGACTCCTGGAATCGATCACTAATCAAAGGATGACTCTGCTGAGCCTCCATAAAACCCTCACTGAGGCTGAGGCAAGATCTCAGCTTAGGGGTGAAATTGAATGTAATGATTAGCATGATAAAACCATGTAAATACGACTCTAGTGTTGTAAGCCATCTCTAGAGGACAGCCCGAAATATAGTTATGAGAACAGTGACTAGGCCAGAGACTATGGCATGTTGGATACACTTTGTGCAAAGCCTGTTCACAGTTAGTTAAGCACTGAAGTAGTTCATGTCAAACAGCAAGACAAGACAATGGCAAACTTTCGTAATCTCCTCATTTACTCTACAAATGGAACAGACAATCACAAAAAATTACGTTTAGTTATAAATCGTTATGCGCCATGAAGTCAATCCATTTCCAACTTGGGTACAATCATGACTTAAAAAATGTGAATAGTCTTAGCTGTGCATTTTCAGGTGGCAAACCAAAAATTCCATATTTTCAGATGACAAACCGAACACTTCATTACACTGGATGTAATAGCAAAAAGTATTATCATTATCTGTACAATCAAGCCATGCACAAGAAATCTTTATTTACACACAGTGAGAGAAAGATGGACAGAGCTCCAAATAAAAAGTGTAATATCACACTTGCATATATTGCACTGTGAATTGGCTTGATCAAGGTGAATCCATTCAGTGTTCTTAAATGGACACTTTGCACCTCAGATATGAGAGTCGATGCATATATATGGGTATAAAAAAATGACACACATGGCAAATGAGGGTATCCAAATGAAACTTCAGCATTAGATAAAACTAGACTAAAACATGATCAACCCCATGGAGGGTTGGGCTGTCAGTTGCACTGACGTTATGTCATGTTTATTTTTACAAATGGATTTTAAATAATGAGCATGAAAAGGATTTGTTTTATGTCTGAGTTAGATTTTAAAGTCCTTTTTCAGCAAAGTTGTGGCTGTATCAGAGACAAGCCTTGAACTTCTGTTGGGTGGCTGATAGGACAGTGCTCAAGAAGAAATCTGCTAACAAAATTAAAAGCTGATACTGTTCATTCCAAATTCCAGGAGACAAGTGCTTTACCCGTCGACCATCCTAACAGCAGATGAAAAAAAAAGCTAGCTGGCCAACCCTCCACATAACAAGGTTTGTGGCCTTGTATTTTTGAAGTAATTTTGTAGCAAAGCTCCATAAAACAACCCAACAGGCATTTTCACACAGTCAAAAATCAGAATAAGTGTCTGACTAAAAAAACTGAATTTGTCTGCACAAATTCTAGACGAGAATGGAATGAGGTTTAAAATTACTATCATCACATTACAAATGATGTTTTAATGCATATACTTCTATCCCACCACACTTTTAAAGTCACAGCGAGCTGTGAGTGACTGAAACTACTGCTCTAGAAAATAAGGAACAATTTCCTAGAATTTAATGGCCGTGGTAAAAACAAATAAAACAACACTGCGATGGCTGGAATAAATTAGTGAAGAATATAGTATTATTTACTATGGGGTTTGCTGAAAAGAAGTTTTTGTTATGAAAGACTTGAAATGCACAATGCTCTGGACATGAAACATTACAGCAAGTTCATACAAAGGTACAACAGTGCTTCCTGCCAATGTGGAAATGTCACGTATTCAGTACTCAAGCACCTTCACAGTGACATGTATTATTTGTAAAATGAACAGCTCCATTCAGTCATGAACACATGCTTAGGAACTTATCTGAAATATGAGCAAGATGGGATTCCTTGTTTCCTTTATGATAATCCTATTACTGGGAGTATGGTATACAGTATACAGAAAGGAGAAGAAAGACAAAATCTAATCTTAGAAAATGCGACTGTCATTAAGTCATGGACATTCAGTAAATACAGAAACTAACAACTCACATATGTACCTAATCACTGTGGGATGGTGCACAATCTTTACAAAATGGGGGCAAAAAGCATTGAAGACAACACCATGACTTATTTACATGATGTCACAATGGATTTTGTGATGTTTTTGAAAATATTCTAAACTCAGTGATTGAGTAACAGCCTTCAGACTAGTACTAGTGGGTGAAGCCACATACAGTATTCGCCAACACGGTCTCTTTTCTGTATTTAAACATACAACATCCCTGTGGCCATATGCCCTTTTCCCTTTTCCCATTTGTTAAAAGAAAATACAAAAGCATCATGAAGACATTCTTATCAAACCCAAACCTACGTTGGGAAGTTCAAACTTACATATAGATCCCTTGAGCATTACAGAAAAAAAACACCCATCAAATTTTTGTTTTTTTATGACAATACACAACAGCATATTTCTGAAGATAGAGACCAAGGTGCTGCCAACCCAAATGATTTACACATTGAGCAAAGCTAACATTAACGGCTAAACATATTTCATCTGTAGATCTTTATACAGTCTGTTCTTCTATAACTGCTAAAAATGCTGCTAAAAATGCCCCCTTTCTTGTACCATACAAATAATGTGAACAGAATTTGTATGAAAAACTGCTCCTATGCTTGAACATCCAATAATACTGGCAACAAAAACAAAAAATTCAGTGAAAATACTAGCCCTTTAGAAACAAAACGAAACAAAACAAAACAATACAAAGCAAAACAAAACAAAACAAATCAACATTGCTTGATGGAACTACAGGCAGCAAATGCTGCTGCCTGTTGAAAAATAATGTTATTCACTAGGTGTGATTTCACATTCCAGTGATGTTAACGCTTATTGGTCTCCAGCCCTCGATGAATTGTCAGAGGTGATCTAACTGCCCTATGCTAAATTTCATTTTTTGTGTGAAAATGATGTGCTGCATGGTCAAAACTTTTTTACTTGCGCTAATGACTTCCTGCTCTAAATCAACATGATGGATTTCAAGGATAAGAGAAGAAGTTTGTGTGCAGTCTATATTTTCGTATATTAGAGCTGACTTTTGAATACATGTATCATGTTCATTTATAATCCTGCATCTTCTCTCTGACTCAGACAGGGTTGAGAGTACTCCAAAACTTACCAAAAGCATGTGCAAATTAGCATTTTACACACATGTGTTACAGCAGAACAGACTGTATAATATCAAATTTTGTTGCATGCAGACTCAATAAAGTGAATGTCCATAAAATTTACATTATGCTACATTGACTGAAGAAAGCTGTAGGCCTGGAAAATCTCATTATAAAGGAAAATAAAGAAAAATGTCACTGTAACAAATCTAATCTCATTATAACAACACAAACCTCAGTGATACAAGCTACAAGCCTGTATGTAGTATCATATCCGCTTCTGAGAATATTGTGATTCCTCCTGCCTTGTCAAACTCAGTAACTATTTGCTGAGACATATAGTTTATATATATAATTTTTTTCTATTTTTTTGTTCCTGAAATTGTTTGTATTCTGAGGGCTCATAAACCTAAATAAAAATATGTTGCATTTACAACCCTCTGTTTCTAACTGAAAGAAAGTAGAAAAAAGACATTAACAAAATGACGCACTTTACGGCAGCTTTACATTAGAAGTAAACTTAAGACTAAAAGTAGATGCAGCTATTCACTAACAGACCCATAAAAAACACATCATGGTCAGCTTAGTGGGAACTCCATACTTGGTGACCTCCGCACCTCTTTGTAACACGGCTTGCACACTGGAACAGGTCGGCGATGGTAGTGACCAGGCAAGGGAATGTTGCGAGCGATGCATCGTGTGCAGAACACATCACCACATTTCCAGCAGTGGAACTGAAAGGAGAGAAAGTAAACAACACTTTACGAAAAAGCCATTTGCTGAGCTTTTATCCCATCACACAAACACTGAAAAGCAGAAAATGAGGCTGAACAGCCAAAGAGTTTCCTTCCCATCCTTATACCGCTCCAACTAGATGCCCTTCAGCCTTGAACAATTTTTATTACAACACCAGCGCAGGGAACAGAGAAAAGACCACCTGAATATTCATGTTAATGAAAAAGATCCAGGAAGGGAGAGGGAGGGGGAGAGGGAAGGAGGGGGAGGGAGGGTGAGAAAGAAAGAGAGAGAGAGNGAGAGAGAGAGAGAGAGAGAGAGAGAGAGAGAGAGAAAGAGAGAGAGAGAGAAAGATGGCATGACAGTAAGACTGTGTTTTAACTTTTGACTTGTAAGCACTTCATCACTACCTTTTAATCAACAGCTTTTGCTGCCTCAACAGAATGGGCTGAGAGAAATGTTAATGAATTGCTTTATTACAGCATCAATGATCATGACAGGAACTGAAACTTCTTGATTCTGATGACTATTCACGCTTCTCCATAATGAATCTGTAATAATGGGAAGATTTCTCAAACTTACATACTTGGTAAATGGCAGAAACATAATGATACAAAACCTACCTTCTTAACAGAGTAGTCAAATGGAGTTGCACAAGAGCAGCTGTGCACATTCCTAAAGGATCTCCAGCCAACTGCAACAGTCTTCAACTCCGCAATAAGCTGATCCACTGACAACCGATCTGAGCTGGGGGAACGCACCAACCCAGAGGCCTCCATGCCTCCATAACCTCCGACCTCATCAATCCCTGATCTTGACATTTGTGAGCTGGATTCATCGAAACCTGACTCAGAATCACTTTTCAAATGATTGGCCGTCACGTTATCCAAATGGGGGAACCGTCCATTGATGGCAGGGTCAGAGTCTGAGCTATGTTTCTGGAATTCATCATCATGCATGGGTGACTTGGAAGGGGTAGGGCCATCTCCTATATGGCCACTCAGGAAACCATCTATGGAGTCCATAGACAGGTAACCTTGTAGCTTGCGTTGTATCGTCTCATCAGATTTGCCTAGCAGCTTGCATATCTGGGTCACTCTCTATAGTGAAAAGACAAAAATATTCACTGGATTGTTTTGATAAATGAAAGTGATTTACTTATTTCTCCACATTTTAAAGTCAAGTTCAGTGTTAATCAGAAGTATTAACCTGGATGCTTCGGCACGTAATTCTATTCAGAGAATGGCTATTGCTGTTAATAATATGTATAAAGGACACTGATCAGGGAGCTAATGATAAAAAAATTTGCTAAAAGGTATCAAAGCAGTCAAAATTCTACCTCTTTCCCGCCATTTTTTTTTTCTTTGGGTTTAGTTTCTTTATGAACATAGGGCATTCATCGTGCCCTTTTAATTTTGTACCATAATCATTAGTGTATTTCAAAGGACTGGAATCTATATAACTAGCTGTAACCCTGACATTACTAACCTCAGGGTGAGCTATTTCACACAAATGAATGCAATTAAATCTCAGATTAAACAAATGTATTCTGTCCGCCCTCTTTCAATCCATCACAAATGAGCATGCTTTTCCTAACCTTCTCCAACAGCAACACATGGTCCTCCAGGGAAGAACTGTGGTCTTTGGCAGCACTGACAATGTCCATCACATTCTCTCGTGGGTGAAGTCCACTTTCAAACCTGTTGTACATACCCTTCCAGTACCTGAGGAGAAGAAACAAAAAAAAAATAAAGATATCCACCTTTATTTGCACCATCAGGAATCCTTTTTATGATGCTGTGCAATGTAATATATCAAGATGTATGTATATGTAGCTGCACATATAATACATATAACATTAATTACAAAAATAATAAAACTATATAATTATAATATCACTGCTAGCTGTCGCAGGGAAGAGCCTGTCCCCCTGGCTTAAAAGTCAGGTACTAATTCACACCTGTGTCATGTGAGAAAATGGGAGTAAAGTGTCTTTCCCAAGGACACCGCACCACAAAATGCCCAACTGCATATTGAACTCACAGACTTAGACTTAACAGTCTTCAGTTTCTGAGATCAACTCACAAGCCACATGGCCATGCTGCCTCACACAATGCATGAATGTGAGGACATTTATCTCATGCAGTTCACATATCAAAACTTATTAACAGCAAACCAGCAGAAGCAGATTAAAAAAAAAAAACAGCATAAGGACGACAAGGGGCATGGATGCTTACAAAAATGGCAATCACAATCATTCCTAATTTCCTGTACTTAAAAACCAACAAAAATAATAGCAGTGACATCCTTGTGATGTCACAATATGAATGATATACCTACACATAATCTTTCAACTGACTTCAGATTAAAAGGCTATGGCCAATGGATTACATACTAATATACAAACACCAGTGTTTTCTCCAGATGGTGCAACTGCACATTTTGCCCCCTAAATTTCAAAATCCCCCTTCAAAATACATTGGATGCTCACCAAACTCCATTTTTCTTCTAACATTCCATTTTTTTTACTGTAGAAAACCCTAAAATGCCTCTAAAACTTTACAAATTCCCTTTCAAGTTCATTACAAGGGTGGAATGTCTAATCTAACTCACATGCCCTGGAGAAAACACTGAAAATACACATTTCAACTGACTTGAGAGCCTGTGAGGATGAGTTGGGTATGATGACTGGGCATTGTATCTCATAGGTCTTCTTGTACAGTGGGTTCAGGTACTCAGTGGAATGATGTGACAAGTAGCCCCATAATGAATAGGTCCTATCTGACAACCTGTTAAGAGAAGAGATAAAATAATAACATTGTTTCTACATATAGTGTACTCTTAAAAAAACAACAAAAAAACACACTGTCATAATTAAGAAAAAAATAAAGGAGATGAGGAGGAAGGGAGCATACATAAAAGAATGGAAAAGGAAACCTTAGCACAACAGAGGGAAATAATAATACAATTAAAGGGAAACAATGAGAAAAATGCAAGGGAAATAAACCATCATATTTAACATCTGCAACAGCAGAAACTAATTCCCTGAACTGATTGATGAAGGTTAATTTTGTAATGATGCTTTAAAAAGTAAATTGTAAATCGGTATGGTAATCAATGCTCTACAGAATGGACCAGATGCAATGCAACTGTACAGTGCAGAGTTTACTGATTATGTTCAACGGGTGAAAAAAACAAAACTATCCCTTATAACGATATTCATCATCTAGGGAAATTATTATGGGTTTTCTGAAATCTCCAAATACGGCAACTACTCTAGGGGACTATGAAACCACCAAAAACTAACCAAATTAATTATGAATAAAAATTTCATCCTTAATGTGATCATCTTATCTAAGAAAATTATTCTTGCAACAAAAAAAAACAATAGCCATATTGTAATGACATTCATCATCTAAGGAAATCATTTATGGCTTCTTGGAGGTCTTCTATTAGGGCAAGCACTCTCGGGGACTAAAAATACCACCATAATCAATCCAAATTAATCATGAACAAAAATTGCCTCCCTAATGTCATCATTCATAAAGCCATACTATAATGGCATTCATCATCTAGGGAAAATATTTGGAAGTCCTCAAATAGGGCAACCACTCTAGGGGACTATAAATACCACCAAAAACTAACCCCAACCAAATTATTTTTAAAAATCCCATCCTTAGCATTGTTTATCATTCACCTTTGGTGACCTTTAAACAAGGCAAAGATCCAGAGGATCATTAATAGCAAAAATAATCAATCCAAAACTGTAACATTTGATTGCATGGGGTAATGTAAAGCCATATCAACAAAGATGTAACAAAGGAAGATGCAGACAGCACCAATTACTGAATACTTTTATTTTATTAAATAAAATGCTCTCTCTGAGCTAGGCATTAAATCTTGTCCTCTTGATGAAAGCAGAAACTGATTTACCTCAAATCCAGCCTGTCCTTTTCACAGTTGCCAATGAATGTGCCAAACTGACATGAATATGCATGGTCATGGATGGTGATCAAGAATCTCTCGTTGAACTGGAATGCACACGGGAACTGCTGCATGATCTGCCAGACACATTCCAGGAACTGGGTGAACACAGGGGAGGTTTCCTTCACATCCACACTCTCCAGCAGTCCGCAGCGATCCATGAACTTATGCCCAAAGGACAGCCACTCTTTCTCTATCAGAGCCTGAAAGTTCACATCACAGAAAAATGGTAAATTCACAGCATTGCTACATCATGTTTTTCAAGTTCTGATGTCATCAAGTTACCATAAGCTTTTCAGCATGTAAGTAGAACAGTTTATTATCTGATAAATAGAATATATGGGAATATTACATATGACATGGAAATGGTAGTTCTGGGATGCACTGATAAGACTTCAAGTATTTGTGCCAATGTGTAAGCACCAACATGTATGTCATATGCAGTGAAAATTTTTGGGATACAATTTACAATAATGCAACTTTTATTTCAAGATATAACATATTATGTGAGATAACAGAATGTTGTGCTTTCTACAACTCCCTTTTCAATGCAACCTTTCCTACATTCCAGACAAAAGTGTAATTAAAAAATGTTAAGCGTGCATCATCCTTTTCATAGTTTTGTTAAAGCTGGATAAGTTTATCACATGATTTGGATCCAAAACATTCTATTATCTAGATAATTTCAAGGAGGGCAAAACACGTACTAAGGAAATTCAACTCATGAGAGACAAGCCTATCTGATACAAGTTTTCCTTAATTTTGACCTGAAACTTTTCTTGTAACTATTCTGCTGATGACATACCTGGAATCCTTGCATGGTTCTGTAATATGGATCAAGCATCAGCCCAGCAAGAGAACATGTCTGTGCAGTGCGATCCCAGCCATCAGAGCAGTGGACTAGTACACTGATGCCCTCAGAAATTGCCTGAAAAGTATAACCATAGAATCATTAAGATGCACACACTTTTTGAAAACAAACTGATGTACACAGTCAGATTACAAATACAATGATTAGTAACTGCACGTAAACCAACACAAAAAAGATCATTTTGTATGAGGAAGAGGAGAATGTAAACAGAGGGTAATGTCGTAAGAAATGCCTCGAACGTACCTGCTCTACTGTATAAAGTTTATAATGGAATGATATGTTTACTGCAAACCACTGACATTATACATATGTTGAATAAACAAGAACCTAGGTATTTCTCTTCAGTTTGTTGGTATTTTCACTGATCTCCACAAAAGGATGCTGATTGCTCTGTTAGGGTTAGTTAAAGTATTTAGTTCAGAGGTTCCTGTATGTCTCCTGGTTTAGCAAAGTAGCTAAAACCAGACATCTCTAGGCAAGTGTCATTTTTAATTACCTTGCCTACACAAACACACATGACTCCCATTAATGTAGCTGACATGTTGTGTTCTCACTAAATTATTTCACAGGAGCACTGTGCTCATGAAGTCAGACGCAGTATATATCATTCATCCGCCCCATCCTACCTTGGCAATGAAAGCAGAGGTGTCAATAACAGCTGCTATATGTTTCAACCACCCCGAGGCTTCCAGGCGTGATAGAAAATCATTCATGGATGGTTTCTTCAACTCTGACACTGAAAAAAACCCATTAAATTTAGGATGTGATTCTATGCTCTGCATTTGCTGACCAACATATATTCATAATGCAATAAAGAATATCTCACTAGCATCAGTCTACTGTTAGAAAAACTTGGAAGGATTGGCTAATGAAAGGTAAGTGACCAGAACCAGCTCCCATGAGTTGACTGACCAAGACGGATGTGGATGAGTGAATGAATTTTAAGGATGCATGAAGACATCTGTAATGTCTAAACTGACAAATAGTCTGGTCAATAAATAAAGTCATATTCTACAAATTAGGTCTTATGCAGTGTAAAGAAAAGTGACTGCAAATGTGGTGGACAGGAGAGTACAAAGTATTACAACACCGTTTATGAAATTTTATTGTATTTTATCGATATTTAAATTAAGTTGAATTATATTTGTTCCAACAAACTTTACTTCATAAACAGGATCTTAACATTTATTTATCAAATTAGATCCTGTTGACACAAAGAGATCATAATATAGTGAAATGCTACATTAACAGCCAGCTTAACTTACATTCTAGAAGTTTCTGTAGACTGTTTCTCATGACATGGATGTTTTCTATGCCCAGGAACTGGAATTTCATATTGCTGTAAAAGTTTTCATTTTCGTACCCCTTCCCTTGTGCTTTGTTCACCATGGCATTGATCTGTTGGACAAACAAAAAAGAGAAAATTACATCACTGACATATTTATAAAATGCAATATATGCTGGCTATTTCAGCAAGCTGTATTCAGGGAAAAAAAATGACTAAACCACAGATATGATTAGTTTGATACATGTCATTAATCATTATTTTAGTCTCATGAGAGATATAAAGGGATCCTCTTTGCAATCTTATTGAATCCAAATTAAACCACATTCAAGAAAGAAAAGTCTTTGAATGAATAGAGAGCAGTACTGCTACACTTCTGAGATCACACTTCCATCCCTGTTTGAAAACCACTGTTCTGCTGTGCATTCATTCCTATGCAACTGCCAATCACTATACTTTTTATTTCCAGGGCCCACATGCCATCAGAGATGCATTCCTGCCTCCCTACATGTCATTAACAATACCATATTTCTTGGGAGTTCAGAGAAGTTACAAAAGACATGACACACAAAAATTCAAATGGCACCAACACCTCTTGGATCATTGACATGAGAAAGAAGAAGAAAAATAAGAACGAAAACAAAATTGCCAATCTGAAACAAGTTAGCCTATTTCAGCTATTCAGAGATGCCAAGGATTTCCAAACCATTCAGAGTGTGAGTGTCCCACATAAAGTTCATGAAATCACTGAAAATGGCAAACATTCTAGGCAATATGAAATCACACCAAAGAAAATGGTGAGACAAAAGCTCCTACATTGTGACACCTTTTGAAATCTTATCCTCTCAAATAATGGCGGATTATGTAGCAGGAAAACTAGCCTCACAAATAGATATAAGATGAACTGAGCTGACATCATCAAAGTGATGGGATAGAAAATGTAAGGAGAAAAAGACATATACTGTAATGAAGAGGCTTCCAACAGTGTTAAAGGAAGGGAAGGGTTGGGAATCGAGAGAGGGACCGCAGGAGAGGAGAGATAGAGAGGATCAGTCAGACAGCATCAAACAGGTACAGTCAGTCAAGAGATATTGCAGGAACTGCTGAGAATTCGGGCTTTGCGAGTAGGCATGTCCATTTTACTATGACGCTGTGCTATATACAAGAAGAAAAAGCGGAAGTAGAAGCAGATGAAAAAGAAAAAGAAGAAGAAAAAGAAGAAGAAGAAGAAGAAGAAGTGCTGCTCTGATGTATCATAGCACTGATCTGCACTTTATTCTCAGACTGAACACCTCAAGCTTTTCTCCTAAATACTGGGTAAATTCTAATATGCTGAGCTCATTACTACTGTGATAACACAACCCTCCATGAAAACCAGCTTCACACACTGACTGGGGTACACTGTACCTGCAGGAGGAAATCCTCTGGGATTTCTCTGAGAAACTGGACCAGTTCTTAGGTGCTGAGATCATCATTATCCTCGGCCCATGGATTTCTCCCATATTTGCCTCACCAATAATACAGACAGCAACTTCATAATGATCTTGACAGAAATTTTAAAGGTGACACCAACAACAATTTTCTGCACTTAATGTCGGACTTCTTCCCTCTTGACGCTAGGAAATTCCGAGAAATTAGATACACAGGATGAAATTAAAACATCGAAGACAGTCATGTGGATGCCATTTTGCCCTATAAAAGTACTCTGGAAATGTCACCAGGGTTCTTAGACATGCTTAGATGGATGGAAAGCGAAGCTCAGTCATGTGTCAAATTTCATACAAAAACATCATCATGCCAACATGATTAAGTATGGGTTATGACTAAGGCTTTGAGAATCATTCCTTTCTAAGTGACAGGAGGATAATATTAAACACAATAAGGGACGTACATTATGCGATTTCTGGACCTAGGGGTGGTCTGCACTGGCCTGCGGCTATGAGAATTATAAGTACTCATTTAATCTGTAAATCTTCTTATTAAGTACGAATTTCACATTAATGGATTCATTGTTATTTTTTATCTTTTCATTATTCAAATGGACCTTGATATTAAGTATACCTCGACAAAAAGTATACTTTTTTCATGTACCAAGGCATTCTTTGCATGGAGGTTTCACTGTATCCACGTGTATTCAACCTTCCATACAACTGAACACCTGGCTACAACCAGGTCAAAAGAGCTCATAATCACAATTATTCCACTGTAGTTTAGCCTTTCTTTCTTTCTTTCTTTCTTTCTTTCTTTCTTTCTTTCTTTCTTTCTTTCTTTCTGTCTTCCTATCTTTCTTTCTCTCTCTCTCTCTTTCTTTCTTTCTTTCTTTCTCTCTTTTTAACTTTCTTTCTTTCTCTCTCTTTCTTTCGTTCTTTCTTTTTCTCTCTCTCTCTCTCTCTCTGTTTTTCCAAGACGACCAAAGTCTAGCTGGCTTAATATAGCTTTTAGAGTAGGCTTGCAGTGTAAACGCACGTTTTTGCACACAATATACATGTACAGTATAGTCTATCCTAAATTATAACATCTGAATATTCTGATCCTTTCCCTCTGAGAACGGCAGTTTCTTTTTCGAATTCTGAGTATCTTCTGCTCATAACACTCGTACACAAGCACTCTCTGGTTCCCTCTAACGCTACAAATTCTTTCACTTCATTACATCTTCCACCACTCATCCACTCTCTCCATCTTTCCACTTCCTCCATCTTCTATAAAACACATCAACTTTGGATTTTCCGCAACAGTTCACTGACCTGTAATATTTTTCGCATTTTTTTTCCTCTCATCTACCGTCAACAAAAATTTAATTTCAGACTGAGTTCCGCTGGGGTAATCGGCAAATATATTAATATGCAAAGCCTCTTTTCCATTTCTCAAGCGCAGAATGTTCTCAGATATCGTAAGAGAATAACAAGACTAGATTGTGTCTGGGAAAAACAGAGCCATCTAATGTTGCCATTACTTTATGAAATTAAAGAAAAAAAAACGACAACATAGAAATGTTGACCTCTCTTTTCACAGAATGTCATAAACCTTACAAGTACGTACAAGAAAAAAGCTCACAAACCCATTTTCTGTTCTTGCTACATGTTTACTCGAACTTCATACTTGCTTTCTTTAATGAGTCCTCTCAATCTATAATCGCACTTTCTCGCTTCTCAGTTCTTATCTCTCAGAACAGCATTCTGCTCTGTATTTGCTCAAACTGACGTTCCTTTTACATTCTCTCTCCTCCAAATCTCTTTTCTTTCTGCTCAGCCATGAAATCTTACTTCTCTTTGCTTTTATATCCTTTACACAATTGTCTTCTCACTTTACTGTTCTCTTCATAATGCAGCGATACCATGGTATTTTTTCATAGATCTATATACACACATTCATCTCTGTCATCTCTCACAAACTTTTTCTCTCGCCCTCTCATTTTGTTTGCTTCCCGTGATTTACGAAAGACTACTCAACTGTCGTGATCAGAAATAATTATCTATTTGCATTACCTATATTGCTATTGACTATATTTTCTACATAACAGAGGCCAGTGGCCGTATGCATAATCCTTACGTGAGTTAAAGCAATGCGGTAACCACGGGAAACTCCCAAAACATTAGTAGTTTTCACTGTAAATATCGCTATACGTTAACTAACGTAGGGATTCTGCATACGGCCACAGGCCTATATGAAGGTCATGACTAGACAGTTACTAGACACTTTTTATAATGGGTGATTGCCAAGAGTGCTCCCACTAATTACTTTGACATCTTTGTAATTATTATCCCCCTTTACTTTTTCTTTCTGTAGAATTAAGGTTCTTGGCACCTATTCGAAGGGCAAACCACTCATTGTGTACAACCCAATTAATCTGTTAGTGTATAAAATTCCCCTTGTTTGGTGCCCTGCCAGCCAGTGTTCGGGTGTAGAAAGATGTAAAATGAAATATAGCATTCAAATTTAAATTTTCAGGTATAATCTGAGCCTTTTAGATATAAAAAAATAAAGCGTGTAGGCCTATGTATTAGATCGCGGTCAAAACCAGCCTAATGAAAAAGTGGAGACCAAATCAGAATTCGAAGTGACCTTGTTTGAAATAGATTTGTGAAAAGTTATGGGCGTTGACCCCCCTCCCCCCCCCTTTCCCCCTTCCTCCTATCTTCCCGTTAAAAGATTGGGCAAAGTACTTTAACCTCCATGGGCGAAATTTTCCGGAAATCACAATGCTTTTTGTAGAATAACACAAAATGTTAATAGGGCCATAAGAAGAAAAAAACCAATAGGTTCCAAACACTTGTAGACTGTAGCACGGCTGTACAGTGAAGTCTCTCCACTACTCGGAGGCGTGGAGTGTGAGACGTTCTGACCCTTGCCCTAGCCTCATTTGAGACAAGTCAGGTGATCGCGCTACGGTCAAACGTGTCTCCCCTTCTTCCCCCCCCCCCCCCCNTTTTTTCCGTATCTATTCCAGCCAGTAGGCTACCGAGCTCTGAACGTAACTACAGAAACGGGATAATAACGATATTAAAGGTAACCGAATACAGACGACACTCATGGCAAGCTCGATGCTTGATGGCGTCTGTCATGAGGAAATTTGTTCATTATCTTGTCGTCTTGCATTAATATATTGTCCAATCAAACGCTCGGATTCTCCCTCTCCCTTCTCCCTCCCCTCTCCTCTCCCTCAAACCTACGTTTGTATCAACTCAAACGTAAATGCATAGACTGATACATCACCTTCACTTAATCGCAATTTCACGTAAGTATTAGCATAGTAACCAGTAAACGGCACGAGCGATTAAGCAAAGCTCTTTGCTTTCGACATCCTTAATTCGTCACATCAGTGCAACAGCCCTGTATCTGCTTCTTAGTGCTTTGTACCGTAGGTTGAAAATAAATAAATAAATAAATAAATAAATAAATAAATTAATAAATAGGAAACTCTCTTCTTACTCGGAGAGCGAGGCAACAGAAGATCTTCAGAGGAAGTTACCCCCGTCTAACAAAATAATGTTTCGGCCCTTTGACTTCCTGATATTCAAGAGGGGCTGGACCACACTTGGGTCAGGACTCTCAAATGTTCTTCTGTTGTACCGAGCCGACCAGCTACCGCAAATATCATACTTCCGAAAACAAACATCCAAACAAAAATAACAAAATGACTCAATGGCGTCAAAACTAAACAAGGATGGACTAAAGGTCGCGGTAAGTACCGAATGACACATGACGAACTTACACTCTGCGACCCTTCAAGCGAGTAAAAAGTAAAATCAAATTATTGAATACAGTTATGTGCGCAACGGGACAATTTGAGTTCAATCTTGCCGAGAGAAATGTCCTGGATTACCTTGTCACTTTGCCCTGATGTTTCTGGTGCTCACGCTATGTTCTTAAACGCCCTCTTTCTCTTCCTTCCTTTCTCTTTTCTTTCCTCCCTCTCTCTCTCTCTCTCTCTCCGACTGATTAAATTTATATACAGCGCTTTGTACCAGTTCCCCTTTGCTCTTACTCATCCATGGCTGGGATTCAAAACAGCTCTCTCCTCCACCCCTCGCACCCTCCACCCCCAACCTGCAAGAAAAATTCTCTGTCTCTCGTCCGGCTAGTCCGCATCAACTTTAGACAAGGGCGGGCGTGGA
>JAWQUT010000202.1:407950-418392 GCA_033807755.1 Ellobium chinense | reverse complement strand
GGGGGGGGGGAAGGCTTACTTTTCCGGTACCTCACCCTGCTTCGTCAAGGGAGGTAATGCAAGGTGACAGCATCGGGGTGTCCACTTCACACTACAGCAATCTACGAATGGGTTACACTGGCGATTCACTGAAGAGTCAGTCATAGGGGGCGGGTGAAGCTCAATATTCGGGGCAAAATGCGGAGGGGCAACTTGTGAAAAGGCTCCAGGGGCAGTTTCTAGAGGCTGGGTGGGGGGCAAAGGTTTCTTTATCTATGCTACTTTCACTATAAAATTTCCTCTTCATTTCCTCGGACACCTCACATTTCTTATCCTGTCCATCCAACTCCTTCTACTTTTAGCTGATCTACATATGCCGCCCCCCTCCCCCCACCGTCCCTGCTTCCCTTCTCCCTTCATAAACCCAGACACTTCAATTTCCTGTGCGTGGCGTGGCGTGGCCCGACCCCACCCGACATTTTAGATATCGAGGCGATGCTGAATATTTTTTTCTGGAGATCGATACCGATACCGAGTACTTCACTTCGGAACAACATGGCTACAGGGAAATGTGTCAGGACATCCGTCAATTTATGTTTTAAAGTAGAGGCTGGTGTACATGCCAAATAGATTGTTACAACACTAAGATTTCACCAAACATGTTTCAGGTCTTATCTTTTAGTGCAAAGTGCAAAATCACAGCATTATTATAGCCTACACCCACAATTTTATTTTACTGAAAAAAAAATAAAAATTTGAAAATAGCATGTACTGCTGTCCGGCATCAGTTTGGCGATTCTTAAATAAATCATAACATATCAGGTAATAGTGACCATGACGACTATGATTCTTCCATTCCAGCAATGAACTAACAGTGTTTGTTGTATCAGATGACCTTATTACTCAAGTCTGACATTCTCATAGACTATATTACATACAGATATCTAATCTGCCAGGGAACAGATCTTCAGACATGTTTATATCATGTGGAAAGGTGACCAATAGGTAACACGACAACATAGATATAATTATCTCCTTGAGATATCAGCAACTTTCGAATGTCTATAAAGCGGGGAAATGGTGATTATGGTGAGACAATAGGAAGACGACAAAGACGGTAGACCTTCAAAACTGCGACCAAAAAAAAAATAAAAATTCACTACTCGATATTTTACAAAATGTACTCGCCGTTCTCAATACCTCAAAAAAGTACTCGGTATCAAGTACTCGATACTGATAATTGCCCAGTAACACCCAAAGGCCAGCAGCCTGTCTGGGGCACAATGTAAAAAGTGTTATGAGTTCACTGCTAGGTCTATGTCTATAGATTTATTTTCTCATTCGCACGCGACCACGCGTGTTATCTTATGAGAAAATGAGCGAAAGTGAAAGATAAATACGCATCGAAGAATAACGTCGTTATCCCAAGGAAAACTAGTTTGGCTGCAGGAAGCCAAAGCGAAAGAAAATCATACGACAAAAAGTATAGAATGTGAAGGAAATTGAGGGCAAAACTCCACAAAAAACAAAAAAAAAAGAGGAAAAGAAAGAAAGAAAGAAAGAAAGAAAGAAAGAAAGAAAGAAAAAAAATGACGGCTTCACTGTCAAAACCATTCGTGTGATTGCAGTCAGCAAAACAAATAAGTGCGATGGAAAGAGAGAAAAAAAGGAAGAAAGAAAGGAAAGAGGGAAGGAAGAAAGGAAAGAGGAAAGGAAGGAAGGAAGGAAGGATGGAAGGAAGGAAGGAAGGAAGGAAGGAAGGAAAGGGAGTAAGTAAGGAAGGAAGGAAGGAAGGAAGGAAGGAAGGAAGGAAGGAAAGGGAGTAAGTAAGTAAGGAAGGAAGGAAGGAAGGAAGGAAGGAAGACTGGACAGACAAGAGAATGAAAAGCTGGTCTACAATAACATAACACGAATTTCAGAATAAATCCAGGATTCCCAGAATCAGCCCTACAGTATTTGTGTTTTTCTTGCTAGCAAATTCTTCCTCTCCCACCTCCTACCCTTTCTCTTCTCATGATCTACCAGCCTCCCTTCACGGATCTTCATTCTCCTCAACTCATCCCTCAACATTCTCGGACGGTCAATATCCACTGGCCTGTAGACTGTCCCCAGCCCCAGCCGGTCCCCAAGTCAAACACGGCAGAATGTTGGTCAACCAGAGGGATCTCCTAAGAGTGCAAGACACCACTGGGTTAGATTTCCTAATGGGATTTGGCCTATGAGAGCTCTCCTTTGTCACTATTCTACGTGACCCAAGATCTCCTTTTCGCAGAGTACAAATTAGTTTAAATACTTTTTCCGGCAGCGACTGACTCCAAAATCTGCCCCGTTCTCCCAAGGACGTCGGCAACGGTAAGTTGTTCAGTTGGGTAATATTGGTGTACTAAGTTCAGAGTCGCGAAGATGGGCACGAGCGAGACAACAAGATTTGTTTGTCTCTGCATGCACGCACGCACGCACGCACGCACACACACACACACACACACACANGGCCCGACCCCACCCGACATTTTAGATATCGAGGCGATGCTGAATATTTTTTTCTGGAGATCGATACCGATACCGAGTACTTCACTTCGGAACAACATGGCTACAGGGAAATGTGTCAGGACATCCGTCAATTTATGTTTTAAAGTAGAGGCTGGTGTACATGCCAAATAGATTGTTACAACACTAAGATTTCACCAAACATGTTTCAGGTCTTATCTTTTAGTGCAAAGTGCAAAATCACAGCATTATTATAGCCTACACCCACAATTTTATTTTACTGAAAAAAAAATAAAAATTTGAAAATAGCATGTACTGCTGTCCGGCATCAGTTTGGCGATTCTTAAATAAATCATAACATATCAGGTAATAGTGACCATGACGACTATGATTCTTCCATTCCAGCAATGAACTAACAGTGTTTGTTGTATCAGATGACCTTATTACTCAAGTCTGACATTCTCATAGACTATATTACATACAGATATCTAATCTGCCAGGGAACAGATCTTCAGACATGTTTATATCATGTGGAAAGGTGACCAATAGGTAACACGACAACATAGATATAATTATCTCCTTGAGATATCAGCAACTTTCGAATGTCTATAAAGCGGGGAAATGGTGATTATGGTGAGACAATAGGAAGACGACAAAGACGGTAGACCTTCAAAACTGCGACCAAAAAAAAAATAAAAATTCACTACTCGATATTTTACAAAATGTACTCGCCGTTCTCAATACCTCAAAAAAGTACTCGGTATCAAGTACTCGATACTGATAATTGCCCAGTAACACCCAAAGGCCAGCAGCCTGTCTGGGGCACAATGTAAAAAGTGTTATGAGTTCACTGCTAGGTCTATGTCTATAGATTTATTTTCTCATTCGCACGCGACCACGCGTGTTATCTTATGAGAAAATGAGCGAAAGTGAAAGATGAATACGCATCGAAGAATAACGTCGTTATCCCAAGGAAAACTAGTTTGGCTGCAGGAAGCCAGAGCGAAAGAAAATACTACGACAAAAAGTATAGAATCTGAAGGAAATTGAGGGCAAAAAAAAAATAGGAAAAGAAAAGAAAGAAAGAAAGAAAGAAAGAAAGAATATAAAATGACGGCTTCACTGTCAAAACCATTCGTGTGATTGCAGTCAGCAAAACAAATAAGTGCGATGGAAAGAGAGAAAAAAAGGAAGAAAGAAAGAAAGGAAGGAAGGAAGGAAGGAAGAAAGGAAAGAAGGAAGGGAGGAAGGGAGGAAGGAAGGAAAGGGAGTAAGTAAGTAAGAAAGGAAGGAAGGAAGGAAAGGGAGGAAGGGAGGAAGGAAGGAAGGAAGGAAGGAAAGGGAGTAAGTAAGTAAATAAGTAAGTAAGTAAGTAAGGAAGGAAGGAAGGAAGGAAGGAAGGAAGGAAGAAAGGAAGGAAGTAAGACTGGACAGACAATAGAAAGGAAAGCTAGTCTACAACAACATAACACGAATTTCAGGATGAATCCAGGATTCCCAGAATTAGCCCTACAGTATTTGTGTTTTTCTTGCTAGCAAATTCTTCCTCTCCCATCTCCTACCCTTTCTCGTCTCATCATCTACCAACCTCCCTTCACGGATCTTCATTCTCCTCAACTCATCCCTCAACATTCTCGGACGGTCAATATCCGCTGGCCTGTAGACTGTCCCCAGCCCCAGCCGGTCCCCAAGTCAAACACGACAGAATGTTGGTCAACCAGAGGCATCTCCTAAGAGTACGCAGAGTACAAATTAGTTTAAATACTTTTTCCGGCACCGACTGACTCCAAAATCTGCCCCGTTCTCCCAAGGACGTCGGCAACGGTAAGTTGTTCAGTTGGGTAATATTGGTGTACTAAGTTCAGAGTTGCGAAGATGGGCACGAGCGAGACAACAAGATTTGTTTGTCTCTGCACGCACGCACGCACGCACGCACGCACGCACGCACGCACGCACGCACACACACACACACNCACACACACACACACACACACACACACACACACACACACACACAAATAACAACAAAAACAGGAGCAGACAGACTCATTGTTATTGCACGTCAAAAGTATATCAGCCATCGGAGAACAGATCAGGTGGAAGCTTAGGATCAGTGGAAGAGACCATCCGGGGTGAAGAAGGTGGGGAAGGGGAGGGAAAAGAGGAAGGGGGAGAATAAGGCTCTATCTAAATTTATACAGTTGAAATTTCAGGTGTCTCATTGTTTATCGTCGTCTTTTCAAGGCACGATTTCGAATACACTCATAACAATTAACACAGCTTTTCTATTTTTATCTACTGTTCTTAGCATGAAGAAGCAGGATTTTCCTGCGAAAATATGCTTATTTTATGTTGTAACAGACATTCATAAATTAATACACTGGCCAGGTTTTTAAGTGGATTCTATATAGAGTTTCTCATAACATAACCTTTGTCAGCCATATTCTTTAACGGGTAGATGTAGAATGACACCATTCTGGATATTACAAGAAGTCTCCCTTCTTGCTCACTCATCCGACAAAATCATATGGCCATGCCACGTCAAGTGAATTACATTTCAGAGGATTTTTTTGGTCTTTATATGAACAGACGGTCTGAAATATGGATTCATGGCCATCATTTGTGGAATTAATTTAGGCTGTTGCCAATTGGAGTATTTTTGAAGGTAAAAGAAGTAGGTATGAATTACAGGAAATCTGCTTATGGCCTGATTAAACTTGTCACGTAAATGACCTCTGAGAATTCAAGTTTTCGGATGTCGACGAATAATATACCAACTTCGTGAATTCACCAATCTATAATCTGTTATTTCATGTTTTCTCTTTCGAATGTTCAATTATCTAGAGGATACAGCTCTGTTGCGATGATAATGGGCGTTCTCCTAGTCTTCAGACTTAAACTTCTTAGTCAAGTACAGGAAACATTTTTATGTTACGTACATTACCTGTTTTATTTTCACAGTGGCTTTTACAGTCAATGAAATTATGTTTTACAAGGCTTAGTTATGCCTCTATGAAACAAAACGAAAAAAAAAAAGAGCCATATTCTAAACATGACGTTTCTGAAAAAGAAAAAAAAAAGTCTCCCTGCACGAAATGGGCCACAGCGGGCAGAGTGACGACATGTGACATCTTTATCATTTTATTTCCTTGTTATTTACTAGACTGACTCCCCATTCTATGACTGGAGTCAACATGGCCGAAGAGCAATTTACAGGTTTCATTACCAAAGAGCGCGAGACAGTCAACTTACTAAAGACATTAGGATGGTCTATTTAACGCACCAGAATGCATCACAGACGTATGCCTGACTACGGCGAGCGATCAGAATTATCCCATCCCAAAACAATTAAAAACGGAAGAAAAATAAGAGCAGTGATTTACCGATTTTATCCAACTAAAACATATACTGGAACGTCCTTAACTCATTCTGAAAATCTCGTTCCTTTATGATCCACAGAAACGGAGGTGTAGAAAAAAAAAAAGCAGCCTCCTCAGTCCACCTTTATTATATAAACTCTCTCTATAAACTACGTATAAATTCCTCTGACGAAATGGCAAATACTCTACAGACAACATGCACATCTATTTTTGGCCTGGTCTCTCTCTCCACTAAGATCGTTAAATTCCAATGGCTTGGAGCGCCACTGTCGATCGCCACACCCAGGGCACGTAGCCTTGACCACTGATCTGTGCCTCTCAGACTTGCCAAATCCCAGTTGGTGGCCAATAAGTTAGGCATCTTCCAAAGTAATTGGAGAACGAACAGCGGGTGACTTTGTCAAACAAGGAAAGTCCATTCATTCATTCATTCATTCATTCATTCATTCATTCATTCATTCATTCATTCATTCAGCAAGTTAAATTTCAAAACTGGTGTTATTATTTCATAAGTTCTGTCACTTTAAATTAAGTTTAAAAATATACAACAGATATTCACAAACTCGAATGTTTGAGAACTGTGGCAATTTCGAACCCTATTATTTGCACACAGTAATACAAGGAGCAACAGCAAGAACAAATGCAAAGAAGATGGACAGTGGCAGATGTCATAACTTATTAAGGTGCCTCTGGAAATTTATGCAATGCCCAAATACCTGAAAAACGGAAACAACAGCACTGAGAACGGAAAGCGGATATTGGATCCGTATTCTTTCACAATCACATTACGTTTTGCCAAAATGTCACCCTCTCATTTTCGTCCTCTCGACTGGTCTATGTCCGGCGAAATTAGACAGCGGCTTGTCCAATAACCTCCGGACACAGCGGTGAACTAATTCTCTTCTAGACTTCCCTCCAGGAAATATCGCGGCCTCTCATAATGCAATGACAGTGTTCTAAGTGACCGGTCCACCCGAACCCCGACTATTTCCACCACTCCTCCTTTTTCCCCTCCACAAATTCATCCTAAAAACTGGACCACTACAAAACAGACGCACTCTAATTTCGCAGTTACACAGAGCCGGTGAAGTGGACAAGGACAACAGCTCAAGAAAACTAGGACAGCAAAACTCGGTTAGAATCTACTGCTGGTAGCTCAAGGGGAGGAGATACCACAGGTGTACCAGTTCAGGATTGATTAGGACATAGCTAAACCCGATTTCACGACCACCTGACTGTCAGGGACAGTCTGAAGGATTCTCTGCATTAGTATTTGCACAAATGGGTTTTTTTTATTTAATGGTCGCCTCCTCTGAAGATCGTGTGGACGTAAACTAAGAATATCATCACAGACAGCTCCTTCATTGCAAAGAACCATCATCTAAGCTCTTGAAAAGTTTCGCAGGTCCCCGAGGGCATGGGAAATCCCGAGCACAGCATTACTGATATATCCTCACACAAAAACCGCAGTAACCATAAAAAAAAAAAAACACGTTGAGGTGTAATACCCAAACTTCTTCATGTCTCTGGGCAGCTAAATCTTCCATAATTATCCTAATGACATTCAGATACAGTCACGTTTTGGGGAAAAAAACAGGGAAGACAAGGGTAGACAGGGGCCAATTATGACACAGCTTTTCGCTGGATATGGTCTGTGCCAGCGGTTTTCATACTGTGGGCTCCTACAATTACTTGAATACATGGGTTACTAAACAGTGTAACAGCTTTATCATTCTATCTTTAGAACTGCACTTTACTATGCTGTTACACCTGGAAGGAACCCAGGTTTGGGTGCGTTTTACATGGTGATTTCCTTTTAAATGGATTGAGCTGTCTTTTTATCAGTAAAAGATGACTTTTTAAGATAAAAAATAACGGTCTTTTAGCGGCGGTGTAAATCACTACCTTTGTCTTTTTAGCCGAGAAAAGGGTACCATCTAACGTCTGCCTATTTATACCAGCAGAGGTAACGACGTCATGTCATCCTTTTTCCAGCCTTGGAACGGTCTGAATGTACTTCAGTACTGGCGAAGTTGGAATCTTTCTAATGGTGAAGAAAACTGTGCAGTTAAAACACATTTTTCAAGATCACTCTCAACGTATTTCACATGATTTCTTATAATGTCATCCTGGACAGAGACTACTGGCCACACGTTCTTATTTTTGTACCTTTGACACACACAAAGTCTTAAAAAACGCTTCCATAATTTGTCCTCCAAAGCTTTTTTTTGGTTGTTGTTTTAAGATTTACATCTTCACGCTTAAAACAGCTGAGTTGAATTCCTTGAACTCTTCTCGCTAATAAGATAAATTCCTCGCCGCTAGAAAAGCAAAATTGAATTTTGCTTCTCCGCTCAAAAGGCCATTGTCTGTTTTACAGACTTCTTGGTCACATGAATTCTGTTGACCTTCACGTCAATTTCGTGTGATCGATAAGTTGCTGGTGTCCTTGAGAATTACGAGTCAAACGAGGTCGATCGAATCGATATAAAGATTCTGGAACCTTTCCTTTAATTAAAGGCGCCGGTGACGATGCTTTTTTCTTTTATTTGGCTCCTCTTTAATTCACATAAAAATCACACATGGGGACTGGAAACACTCAGGTGCCGTGATTGATTGAAAAGGCACGCAAACAAACAAACAAACAAACAAACAAACAAACAAACAAACCCTGATCTGACCCTCCCAACAACGCTTAATCTGTTCATGGTGGACTCCTTTTTATGCCTCGTTTAGCGTCCCCCTCCATCCTTCCCTTCACTCCCAGTCATTCGCTGGACAACAGTCAGCCGTCCTCTCAGGATTAAACGCATCAGTAAGTTAACCACCACTGCCATACTCACCGGAAGAGAGATACACATTATATACGCAAGGGACATAACAGCAATTATCATCATAATGTTAACTCTTTCAACGCACTCTGCCAACCCACCTCTGACCCATTCACCAGGAATTCCGGATATTCTATACACGCAACGGGAATCAACGATTTTCAGAGGGCAATGTTCTTACGTTTTTAACCTAACCAACCCCGACATACTCCCCAATAGCAGAGACATACAAGGTAATTAACAATTTGCGATAGACAACCCCTTCACGCACTAGGCATTGTTTGTGTACGCAACCTCAACAACTGCGCAAACCTGAGTTATTACTCTATTCTCCAAGCTCGATACAATCTGCTGATATTCCTTGTAGTTCAGTTTACAAGAAGACACTAGCTGAGGCGGGCATTTTCGAACACAATATTTTGTATTCGCCGACTCCGTGAGTTAAGATTCGTATTCAACGAATCAATCGATTGGAATGCGAATCCGATAAATGCCATCTTATGAAAAAGACGGCAGATAACTATCCACTTGCATTTTATTCCATTTGAATCAGGGTCATGGTAACTTACATTTCATTTCATTGTTTTTGGTCCTTGACCTGGATTAGAAATTGAAGATTCAAAATCGATTTCGCGTTGGACGAATCTGAGTTTTCGCCAAATTCGAGTTCGTGAATCCACGGCTCTCTAACTTCTGCCCATTTCTAGACACCAGACCTTGTAGCGACCTATATCCTTGGGCTGTCTTGAGCTCATTAAGATCCGACCACCGGCGGCTGTTTTGTGCTCGTCTGTATTAGGCTGTCCATTTCTCCGTGTATAATTTTGTTTTGATCGCGGAGGTTTTCTTTTTAAACTTTACAAAAAACGTCGCGTAAATTTGAAAAATAACCTTGCAAAAGTATGTGTTCCGCATAAGCAATAACCAACAATACAAAGACATTAGAAAAGAGCCAGGCAATGTATCTGCAAGACAAACAAACATGGCAGTCATGAGCACGTAGAGTATGTAAACAAACCAGCATATGAACGACAATCCCTTGGTCACGTAATGCCTGAATTTGAAACTTTTGTTTTCAGTGACAGAGATAGGTCTCCAACTTCCGGGGCCATGGCTACCTAGCCCCTCCTCCACCTCAGGATAATGCAATATACAGTTCGGTCGTATCTTCATGCTTTTCGTATACTGATGGCACAAAACCGCATCTGCTCTGCTCTGCTCTGTCTGTCTGTCTGTCTGTCATCGGACAATCGCAACCTTTACGTTTTATCGCAACTTGCTTAATGTTCTGTGGGATTTCTACAAAACGAGAAGCTGACCATGCTCTAACGATCACAATGTTGTTTGAGGGTCAAACCAGGACTAGGTCAGTGGCAAAACATCCCAGGCCACGTTATTTCCCCATTATGTTTTCCCAGAGTTATCGACCTTGCTCCACAAAATGGTCGCGCCAAGCACCATGGGGAGATAATCTGGTTGGCAATTCTTTATTCCGAAATTTTTCGCTTCCCCAACTAGCCGTTTGTGCACCCTTCTCAGGAAATCGTTAATCATGAAACCCCACTCCCCTAGCAAGGTCTTAATTTCAGTCTTTCCTGGTCAAACGATTTCAAATGATTGAGAACGGGAGGAGGAGATCCGATCTCTTTTTCTGTGTGTGTGCGTGTGTGTGTGTGTGTGTATGTATGTATGTGTGTGTGTGTGTGTGTGTGTGTGTGTATGTATGTGTGTGTGTGTGTGTGTGTGTGTGTGTGTGTGTGTGTGT
>JAWQUT010000202.1:378426-391656 GCA_033807755.1 Ellobium chinense | reverse complement strand
GGTGTCCGATTTTCGATTTTTCGCTGAAAGTGTCGAATTTGAGACGTTCTATTTTTCTGGGAAGATTAGCCTTTTTTTTTCCAGGAAGAAATGTTTCTGAAACCAAATCTGAGTTCTTTTCTCATCATGATCACAATTTCTTGCTCATGTGTGTTGGTGAAATTCTTGCCTGTGTTACTTCAGTTGGTCAATTATCTGCTGTAACGGCAAGCTCGCAATAACTGCTAAAAATGTTTTTATGTTACTTTCCTGAAGTAGAAACATTATAAACAACATATCAAAATTTTAGAAGATTCGGATACATGTCTTGAAAGGTCCAATAATTTCATTTAAAGACGTTTAAAGTGGTATGATTTCCAGTGGCGTCGACGGCGTAGTATTCGGTGGCCTTATTCCATAAAACAAATGAGTACAAATACCAAATAATATAATAAGAGCAATCGGAACAAATTCGTATATATATAATAATAATAATAATAATAATAATAATAATAAAGAGAATTTCTAAAGCGCCTCACCCCCGAAGAGCTCGAGGCGCTTTACATCGTAAAAATTCGCATGCATTTCCTTCAAACTCCAGACATACCACAAGCACAAACATACACACTCACACGCACTTATTTCACATATAGACGTACAATTCAAAACTATTCCTGGTAAAGCAGGCATTTCAAAGACGGACTGCAGCAGCTACTTATGACATGTACTTCACAAATAGATGTGTTTTTAAATGGCATTTGAAAGATTCAAAACTGGAAGAATTTCTAATATTTTCTGGCAATGAATTCCAAATATATATGTTTACGTCACATGTCGATAAAATATTCAAATAGAATATTTGTACTTTAGGTAAATAATAACTTGTGACACTAAAGAGAGAGAAAGATGTAAAATAACATGCGTGAAGAAGCCCGAGAAGGCCATTACAGAGAAAGAAGCTGAGGAAATTCGCCCCCCGCATATAAGATAGACTAGGGACGTTCTTGCTTAAGGATATTTACAAACCTCTTTTCCAGCTTTATTTTTAGAAAATAACATTTCAAATGCTATTTCCTCAAAATCTCATTATCAGCTACTAAAAAGCTATCTCGATTTTCACTTCTCCATCGATTGGAAAGAGATTTTTTTTTTTTTGCAGATAACCTCCTCACAGTTCTTTCGTATCGGATTTTTAAAATTTCTTTTGTTGTTTTTAAGATTTAACAAAGTTAGGGCGAAAAAAAATGCGTGTCTGCTTTAGATTATTATCCATCCCATCAAAAATCAGATATGCCAGACTACTTGTGTTATATTGAGAGGCGTGCATGCACTTTTCAGACTGTTACAACCAAATTTGGCTGACTAGATAGGTTTTGATAACAGCCACTTTTCGTATTAAAACATTCGAGACGACGATGTTTCCATGCCAACAATAAGTAAATCTTCATTTTGGAAAAAAAAGATATATTTGGTCGTTTAGAAAATCATCCTCAGGACCCGCCCCCTCCTCCCCACCCCCACCCCCCGTCACCCCCTCTCATCTTGACTTCTGGAGACAGACTGTCGAATGAGACTCAAAGTCCTATCTTGCTGTCATCAGAGGCTCTTTATATGCCCACAGACTGCCCGCCGACGACAATGGGCACATATGACGAATTAGATCTAGTTCAAACTGAGTTATTTGCACAGTCAAATACTTCACGCCAATGCGCATCTTTTGTCCCTGATTCCAGAGCCGTATAATGAATTTATGGCATTACGTTTTTATGGATAATGTGACTTCTGAATTTTTAATGCATAGAAACAGCAGTGTTTTCATAAAAGGGCTCATGTAACTATATTTTTGACAGGAAAGCACGCGTGCCTTTTGGTGGTACTTCTGATGAGATGACAGTATGATGTTCGTATACGTACTTAAACTGTAGTCAGTCATAACACCCTATGAGCTTCTTATGTATTGCTTAATATGTATTTCTTATGTATTTCTTGCCACTTCAAAGTATATAATGTATACATATTTTTGTATTTCAACGGTTTATGAAGATATATTGTCTAATCTGTTCCTGTCTGTCCCGCAATTTGCTACATGTAACGTTGACCGCCCTCATACCGTCAAGCATGGTCTGGGCATACACAATAAAACATATAAAAGCTTGTAAACTTGGTATAGACGCATTCGGTTTTCTTCCATAAAACAGGAGCGTTGCCTGAGGGTCAAAAATAGAAAAGCGTGAAAGCATCTCTCGTTCACATCTGAACTCCCACGCCCCAAATCTTCGATTCGTCTTTTTCCAAGATTCCCCAAAAACATCTCTTATTTTTCTGGCTCCCTTCTCGTCCCGAGAGTTTTGGGGACCGAGTCGATACCACATCCAAGATTGCACTGGAACTCGGCCAAAATCAGAATACAGGAAACGGAATGAACATCCAAAATGTAACGGTGAGGACCGAGTCGACACCACATCCAAGATTGCACTGGAACTCGGCCAAAATCAGAATACAGGAAACGGAACGAACATCCAAAATGTAACGGTGTGGTCAAGTTTAGATTAGGAGTGCCCAGCCGCTGGCCCGAGGTCTAAGGGAGTAAACTCTGATTTGTGAATTACTGACGACTACAGAGTTCTTTATAGTGCTAAGTAACATGCATTCTGATGGAACATCCTCATTATGTGACTAAAACAGAAAGCTGCCCCTCTCCCTTTTTTTTCCTCGGTGAAAAGATTGGGCACTCCTGAAGCAATCTAGCAAGATTCAAGAAACTTTATTTTGCTCAAGTTATAAAAACAAAGGAGCATCCAAAATAGTATCTAGGTAAACAATAATTAACATATGGCACCAATATCGTCATATTATATGTCATAGACCATATATACCCTAGCCCAGGCTAGATGCCTTGATTCGCCTCATCGAGTAGCAGGGGTTTGGTACATTTATTATTCGCAAATCCCTGAAAACCTGTACATGTGTGTGTGTGTATGTGTGTGTGGGGTGTGTGTGTTGGGGGGGGGGGTTATCACTCCTACCATCTAGCCCTCCCCCAACCTGAAATGATTCGATCCGCTACTGACTATCCTGCACATTACGTATGCGCAAACTGACCGAACCCATGATATCGTGGGATTCCTACAGGATGTAGATATTTGTTTTTCGACGCAGCCGTTCTGTATTACAGTGAACGCCTACTCAATATGCCCTACATCAGACCAAAATATACGATTTTCCTTATAACCTCGTAGAATACGTAATGGCGCAAACGACGCTTATATTCTGGACTATTACCCCACGGATCCAATATTTCATCTTCAGCGTCCGGCACCCGACGAAAATGGGCTTCATGCATAAATCCGACGCTTCTAGGGCATAACAATGACTGCCTCTTTTTTTAGTAATGGACAAGACCGAAAAAAATGGAGATGGCAAACCTTACCAGTATTGTTTCTTTATTGTCAAGGAATGAACAAAGAACCAGCCTGCAAAACAGTGTCTAAGTTAATCTACACCCACACACACAATTACCATCCCTGCCGCCATCATAGCGGGGGTGGGTGCATTACGCGTGCGTGCGTGCGTGCATGCGTGCGTGCGTGTGTGTGTGTGTGTGTGTGTGTGTGTGTGTGTGTGTGTAAAAAAAAACAAACTGAGAGATTCGATGCCAGACAAGCCTTGGAAATAACACGAAGGACGACGGAAGACTGCCAGACGCTCCCTACTGGGAAGAAATCAGACTGTTATAGCCTTACACTCATTGTCTCTTTGGCATTAGTCCTACCGTCTGTTGGTATCTATTGGCCCTTTGTCTCAGTGTGATGCGATTGAAAAGAAAACCGTCGAATTTTTACTACTAGTTTTTGACTTTTTTTATTTGGTTTGTGCCTCTTGCTCTGAAAGTCGTGAATAGGTGTTCATCACAACTTGTTGATCTCTTCCAGATGTTAATCGTTAAAGAGAGAGCAACGAGTAAAATAGTTAAAGATGAACTTCTTCCTCCGTAGTTGTGACTCACATTCCTAAGGCTCTCAAGGCAAAGTGTAATCCCTAATGCCCTGCACTCATGGACTCTTAAAATTTGAATATTTTCTATAATAAAGTCATAGAGCTGAAATCTTTCAACTTACACCCAATTTCAACCACGGAATATACAGACACTGCCGACCACTGAATATATACCAAGCAAGCGCGACAACTTAAACATATTCTGTTCTCTATTTTTACCAATCACAGATTGAAACCAAATTCGAAAATGCATTATTTTTATGTGGAGTAGAGCGCCCATCTTTTCGCTGGATGTGCCCTTGGCCCTCCCTTCTTTTAGGCATCAAAAGTTATTTTTGGCCCAAAACTTAGTTACAACAATCTTCCAGCGGAGCGACGAGACACTGCTGTCTGCCTGAAAATTCGAAATCGACCAGATGCTATAAACATTCAATCGCAAGCCAACCAGACTGAAGACCTTCGATTTAGCCGCTGAAAACTGTCCAAAAAGTGGCTCGGAATGTAAACATGGTGAGGACACGCTTTTCATTCTAAGCTGAGCATGAAGTAAGCAAATCCAGAACCAAAAATAACGTGGATATAAACAGACGCATCAATGATGATGTTGACAATAACATTCACACAATTACGGAAAAGACCAGACACTAGCATGAGCGAAGACAACGGCAATAAAAACAGCATGCAACCTCAGAGGCCACATCTCAAGTTTTCATACTTTGGTTAGTCTTCATTTTCATTTCTTTTATGCCACTGATTACCCCAGACATAAATTTCATTATGATGCCTCAAATTTTGAGCCTGCAACGAATGAACTACGAACTGCACATAACAAATCTCTCTCTCTCTCTCTTTCTTTCTCTCTCTCTCTCTCCCACTCTTCTTCCTCACCTCCCAAATTTCTCCTCTTGAGAGGAGGGAAAGAACCCCTAAAAATCTCACGTCCCAAAAATCGATGTTTTCTACGCTGACCATCGAAACACTGGAACAGGCCACTCTGCCGAAAACATCACGAGTCATCGTAAATATCTGGGCGCTCCTTTATCCCTCCGGCAAAATGTTGCGTCCTGTCTGTTGCAAAAATAAACTGAGGTACACGTTTACCTACTATGCCTTCATGTCAACAGAAGTACGGACAAGAATCAAGGCCGGTAGAAACGTCAGATAGACTACAAAAATGGTAAACAACGACTTGCTGAACATGTGAACTTCCGGTGACAAATTAATAACGTGACCTGATGCAAGAAACAAACATGGACAATGAATAAACAATTCCGTAATCATCATAGCAACGACTGTTGCATTTCTCCAACATCGTCGTGGGTCTAGGCGACTTTTTAAGAGTTTTCAATGAAGACTGAATCACACTAGCACACAGATATAGTTGATGCTTTCATTAAATCACACTGGCACACGGATAAAGTTGATGCTTTCCATTAAATCACGCTGGCACACGGATAAAGTTGATGCTTTCATTAAATCACACTGGCACACGGATAAAGTTGATGCTTTCATTAATTCCTTAAGCACTGATGTTTTACTACGTTTCCCATTTGTTCCCCCCCCCCTCCTCCCCCCTGCAATTCCTGTCAAAAGGAATTTGCAGACAGCACTGGCAGCGCAACGCGGAAGCCAGAAAACCGCGTGCCTTTGATAACATTTAAACACCAAATAATACTAGTGAAAAGTTACCGGGATAATGAGCATCGATTTCTACTAAGTGACACTATCCACTTGCAGTGATAGGAACAATACCACTAAATGTCAAATTCTCTGTCACTCAGAATTTAATGCATCACTTAGTGCCTATATGCCTTGAAAGGTCAGTATTTATTATTAATTCATCGCTAGGTTCAACAGCTTGGAAATTTTCGACGAAACGTATGGCAGCCGCTCTAAAACTAGTCCTTCTGAGAGCATAGTTTGTTCTAAAAATGTCTTAAGATGTAACAGGAGCATATTCATTGTTCATTGTTCATTGGTCAGGGTTGCAACATCACTGCACTCCGGGCAACCCCATAGGTTATCATCCATATGCAGGATGATAAGGATGAATGCAGCAAGTAGAGAATGACATATGTTGAGTTTTAATGTTGACATCCGGGCTCTCCGGGAACATTTTCCGCCCTTTAAGTCATAATGAGATACAGTAGAAGATGACATCTCCGGTGCGCAATGCTTATGGGAAACATAAAATGTTCTTCATGTAAGCGTCACTAATACTTAATAATAAGGTTTCTCAGAACAAATGTATTAATCAAAGATACCTCAGAGACATTTTTAAAAAAATTGATTAACTAAAAATATTGCTAGAACATCAAATGACAGTTATACACTGCTTCTCTTTCTCTTACTTCAACAGTTTCTCTATGTGCTTATCAATCTTCGACAAGCTCCTTACCAATGCACTAATCGATTTCCCAACGTCCATATTGTGCAAGTTTTGCTTTATAATATGTGTCACTTACGAGCACTCTAGTCTAGGCTTCAATCATTCGTCTTCAAACGAACATAAACTAGACTTTTTCAATTTCAGTTCGCTTCCCGGGCCCTTTTCATTTCGTTATGTCATTTCTAAAACCTCGCCCCTCCTTCCCTTCAGGGATTCTCTATGTCTCAAAAAAAAAAAACCAAAGAAAAACGAGCAACAATTTATGGTCCGAATAATGCTAAGTTATGTCATCTCCACACTTCGTCTCTTCGTGAAATGTTGTTGCCTTCACGACAAGGTAATTGTGTATTTCTGGAATCATCACGATGACATTCGGAGGATTCCCAAGTCTATTCTGTTTCCTGTTCTAGCGGCCATCAGAGACATGAAGAGTACTCGTGTTTTCTGTCCCATGTGGGCATTTTTGTTTTTGTAGGAACATGGCATGTTTTCATCGAGAACACCTCTGTCCCAGACCTTTCCTCTATTCTTTCTCATTGTGATGCTCTATCACCCTCGTGATATGCATAATTATTCTCCTCCCTTCCCTCTTCCTACCCACCAACCGAAAGTCAGTGGTATAATTTCACTCTGAACTGTTGATCTTGATGGGATGAACCCGATCTAATCCTAAAATACCAAACACGTCTACAATCAAAACTAGCCCCAAACTTCCTTCCTTAACTTCCAACTTCCAGCACTTCCACATCCTTCAAACAAAATGAAAATCACAAATAATAACCAACCCAAAAGACCTTCGATCTCTCAACTCTCGAAGGCCTTTGATGACGCAAAGCCTTTTAAGACTCTTTGGAGCCAGCAGAAATGTATCAATTCCCTCCATGCTGTGAATTCATGGCAGAAATTGACGACCGTCGCTGACTCAAGGGACCCAACTCCGACCTTTCTTGTGCTGTACAGGGCTGTAGCTCCAAAGTACGGGCGGCAAGGTAATAACCCGGGAACTTCCAGTCGCTGGAGAGCCTCGGGGTCTCTGGGGCACGCTCCGTGGATCTTCCCGGGTTAGAACGAAACGATAATGAAAATGGGCGTGGAGAACAGGTTTTCGACGGGCTGAGAAATTCAGGAGAATGAAAAGCGGTATGGAATCGAAAAAATGAAGGAAAGAAAAATAAAAACCCGGGACGCCAGGAAACACGATTTCAAAGCAATTTTCAAAATGCACGCCAGGAATCGAACGCACTTCTTAACCCATTGCCAATCCTCTTTGGATGTTGCAATTCTATCAGTTTTGGTTTGTTTCCTTTCAAACAGTTGCCGAGTTTGCAAAATTTCTGAACGTCAGGTTTGGTTCATGCGATAATTTCCATGACAATGCAGTAAACAAAATGTATCCGCAACATCACAGCTAATGCTCTCTTGAAGAATAACAATTCGTTCCCATATATTATACTCAACTTAGGAGAGTTGTCATTGCAGCCTTCTGCATAACAAAGAGAAAAAACAGGTTATCAACACTTGCATAAGAAATCTATGAAAATCTTGCCGAAGGTTGTCTTATCGNGAGCTGCGGTGGAGTATCGTACATTCGCAACGTTCTGCTTTCAGCTTTCGCTACTTCAACTTCCAATCAAACTTCCGGCACTTGTTTCAGTGTTGGTGTTTCAGAGCCTGATGTTTACAATTTGTGGAATATACCGCCAGAAAAGTGCTCAGATAAACGAAACGAAAGAATCCGGACAAGACTAGGCTACGCTTATTACCAGTCGCCGTCTTTAATGAGATTTTTAGCCTTTCCTTCTCCGATGGACAGATCAAATCGCCACTTGAAATGAAAGGATTCCACTCACTACAAATGAAAAATCAAATTCCCGTACATTTTGGCGGTTCCCTTCTCCCGTTCATGTCGTCTGAGGAATTAAACATGAAATTCAATCAGAAGTATTCTAGTGGCCAATCTGTCAAATCAGTAGACGTTTTCAATTAGATTTTGACCGTTTCCTTCTCGGAACGCCAGAGCAAAATGAGCCAATTTCAAAGAAAATGAATGCCACTCCTGACGTATGAAATCAAATCTATTTTGACGACGGTATTCTTTTCCCCAGCTATAAGCGGTGTGAAGAGCAGGACTGGGATAAAATCAGACCAACTCAGTCGAAATTGTGAATTAAATTTTTTTGGTCTTCCTTTCTCCGGCGGACACGACAATTGAGACAAATGAGCCAATTCTAAAAAGGACTTCACTCTTCACACATGAGATAAAAATCCAGTGTGATCTTAACGCCTGTTTTCGCCTTTTCTGGCTTTAAGCGGTAATGCAGCGTAACTCCGCCATTAACGAACAGTGATCTGCCCTGAAGCATTGTGCCCATGCATGGCATCATTCACCACTGACTTCAAGGGTACTCGTAATGGAGAAGGAGTGCAATTCTGGGACGCCATGATTTGATTCCAGACTCATTTCCTCCGCGAAAATGGTTTCATGATACCCCGTAACTATTTTTTCTCAACACTACAGCCTGGACATGGGGCAGAACCGTTGGGGGCAAATTATATTCATTTCCTCTTACCCTGGCCCATAATTAATAATTGTGGGATGTCTTCCTTCCCCGGTCTAAATGTCTCGCGAAGCTTTGTCGCGTTTCGTTTCTTTGCTTCTTTCATCGGCAATACTGTTGCTTTTATACAGACTGCAAGCATGAGGGCATTCTGACATAGCACCGTGGCCTGGCTGATTGGCTGTGGCGTTGGACTCAGGGCTGTGTTTGTTAGCTCCCTGTGGCGTCGCGAAAGGACATGACACACCCCTACCTTAGCAAAGGAAGTATCAGTCTCTAGGCAAGCCAAGATGGCCGCGACAAATGCGGAAGAGATAGAAAATAATGCACAGAGAAAATAATGCACAGACTTGCGAGTGGCATCTGCAACACGTATATCTTTGCCTCTTTCATAAACACACATACACCGCCGCTGATTCTTGCCACATCCTCCTCCGACACAAGGCCGTTGATAAAAAGTTACACTAACAAATTTGAAACCGTATATTATGGTTGCCACCATATTGCCCAGCTTTCTCTTCCGGTGATCCACGGAGGTCACATTTCTAAGAAAACCTCTAACAGGTGTGAACCCTTCCTCACTGGGAGTGGCACGCACCAACCAGAAACATATTCCTGATTTCTTCTTTGCTATGGACTGCCCACAGCATACAAAGACGGGCCCTTTTGCAACGGCTTATGGACCAAACAAACCCAGCCCAGGATGAAATGGTCCCGGGTATGAATCACCAAGACGGTCATGTTGCAGATTCTATGGGAAAGCATTTCATTCAACTTCTTCTGTTTCGGTTAGGTCGTCTGTCAAATATAGGTAGTGAGCAGATATGGGTACATGACTGTAAGCAGTGCGAGTTGTTGTCGAAATGTAAATGGATGTCGCGTATAGATTGGCAGCAGCATGTTATGCACCCCAAGGAGTTGAGAAGGTTATTAAGGGATATGGCCTGCTGTTTAATAATAATGTGGTCTCATGTGCAGAAACTGCACTTATAGGAGACTTAGGGACATTACTAATAATACTACAACTACTATCACCACTATTGCTTCTACGATGACGACTACCAAGACGGCACCTACTAGAACTACTTCCACCACTACTACTACTTCATTTGCTAGTATTATGGTATTATTAGTACGATAGCATTATTATAAATGCTCTCTTCTTCTCGTTCTGTATCAGAAGGCAACTCGATTGATGAAATGGTGTAACAATAATATTACATGTGTAGGATCCATAATGCTATTCCACTGACTATTTTCAGCCCTCTTCTTTTCCCCCTAGAGACTGCACATCATATAATCAGTTGTGCCATAAAAGAGTCATTATTAACCTTCATGGTAGCATTTTTTCCCCTCCATCTCAATTAGTCTCTAGCATCTCCTAGCAAATATTGGCCCAGGGACTTTTTAATCTCTACCGATAATGATATCCTCCGATCCTTAGACCTAGTTGAGCAATCAAGGCTTTAACACAAGGGCCATAAATCTGCGCAACTTTGGCGAAATCAATGATGACGACACCATTTGATGTAATCCACACGTCCCGAACGCCAAGAAACCAGACGATAAATGGTGATGAATTGGCAAAGGCTTTCCCTTCGTCTGAGGCTTACGTCCAGACTACTGGTCCATTTTTTCCAAATTTATTCCTGGTACCACGAGATGCTTGCTCATTTATTACTTTAGTGAAGTACCCCGTCCTATTAAATTTTCCATCAGCTTGGCTGTTCTGACCGTACTGCGAGACACGTTCCGTCCGGTCGACAGAGGTTCATGACATTTTCCTCGAGACCACTCCTGGGCAAGATAAATATGATACATATTGTCATTGAAACTGCAGTTCCACCACCACCACCACCATTATCATCATCATCTTCTTCTTCTTCGTTCCCTGTCATGCCTTCATGTTTGCTGCATTGTTAGAGAGTCTGATGGTCCTCTGCAGGTCCACGAAGACCCCCCCATGGCTTGGTACTGACTTCAAGTGCCTATGGCCAAATCTCCTCTCGGAGAGTGGTATTCTGGACAGGACTGCAGTGTCACAGAGAGTTTGCCGTCAAGACTACAGCAATACATGACTTTAATATTCCATGAACTCAATGGGTCATGACAATTTCCATCGATCCATGACTGATTTCGCCAAAACGACTGCGGCACATGAGATGTTTCGTCAAAATGACCACGGCATAGGCCTGCGCGTGGTACAGGGTGTCTCACTAAGAACTTTGCCATTTGATTGGCTATTGTATTGTTATGACTGTGTTAAAATCCAAGTATTTGGTGTCGATGGAAAGAGAATTCATTTAAAATATATTCCCTCACAACTAAATATGCTACAGCCTTTTTTCTGTTTTTCAGAAATATAAAAACTTCCGCCGAAGTTTATACACAATTATTTCACAACGCCGGATCTCAGGTTGGTTGAACTTACTTAGGAGACTCCACAACTTCTCCACAGAGGATGGTGCGTAGACACCCACCCCCTCTAGTTCATTAAAGATAAAATGAGGCTGTGGGTCTCGTGATTTTAATAATTAATAATTAGAAGCAGAAACTGATGAAGAAGAAGAGGAGGAGGAAGAAGAAAAAGAAGAAGAAGAAGAAGAAAAAGAAGAAGAAGAAGAAGAAGAAAAACAAGAAGAAGAAACCCACGAATCACTCGCTGTGCATTTTTCATGAAGGACGAAGCTGCAGGCTGACCTCTATCCTCTGGTTCAATAATGTCAAAGTCGTGCCATGCCGTGTAGGATCTGATGGGTTCTGCTTCATCCGTTTTACAGCAAAAAAAAAAAAAGAACATAAAATGTCCAAACCAAGTGACGTGCCTCCTACGAATCCAGTATGATAACACCGGTAAGATGCACAATGTCCATGAGTCTTTGGCCATTACCGGTATTAGTTCATGTTTAAGTCTTTCTTCAGCATTACCCCACATAGGATCAACATCAAGAAATTCACTGGCCTAGAGGTTCAGCCCTTTAGTCGACGATAGATGAAGATCAAGAGGATCTAGCCGCACAGCTCGATTTATACAGGCCACTGGCGTCTTAATATAAACAAGTCTGATGGCAAAAAAGTAGCCTAGAAGAAAGAAAAAGTGCTGAAGTCTTAGCCTGTACTTTTTGTAGAAACGAATCTCACAAGATAACATAAAAAAAAACCAACAACCCCAAAAAACTACGTTTCTCAGCTTCATACAGCAGAAAATTACAAACCACTTTCCCCAAGAAGAAAAAAAAAATCCGCCTAGAGACTTCAAAGCAGACTGCGAATCAAAACAGATCAACTCTTATGAGGCCAAGATTTCACTGATCAAAGACTCAGCTCATCAGGCAAAAGAAGCCGGACCGAAAAATATAATCCTTTGATCGTTTTGCGCAGACTTCAAAAGTGAAGGTTATCTTCTAATAACAATACAGCCTAAATTTTTAGTTTGAAGTGCAGAAATATTTTAATGAAAAGGATTATCAAGAATGTGTCTGAGTGTTACTGAAGAAATGTCTGGCTTCTATCTGTGACATGACCCAGCCTAATACAGAACACTGTACTTTACATCTCTTTGCACCTGGCCTCATGGATACTGATATAAATCATTATTGTGCATTCGGAAACGCAAAAGAAGCCGGACCGAAAAATATAATCCTTTGATCGCTTTGCGCAGACTTCAAAAATGTAAAGATTATCTTCTAATAACAATACAGAGTAAATTTTTAGTTTGAAGTGCAGAAATATTTTAATAAAAGGGATTATCAAGAATGTGTCTAAGTGTTATGAGGAAATGTCATCTGTTGTAGGAAAATGAATGTTTCTAGCTGTGACAAGACACAGTCTAATACAGAACACTGTACTTTATACATCTTTCTGCAGCTGGCCTCATGGATACTGATATAAATCATTATTGTGCATTCGGAAACGATAATTCAGAGTATCAAAACTTTTTTCATATTAAAAATTTATTATCTTTGGGCAGGGCCATATTCCTCAGCTTTTAGTACCATGAGCTTATACTCCTTGTGGCATCAACAGAAATCTTTAACAGAGAAATTCCGGAGGTTTTTGTCCGTCCAACATTCAATATATTATGTAGACCCATAGGGTCCAGCCGGTCCAATCGTGTCCTCTTTCGGCTGCAGACCAGGTGGTGACAGTACATGAACTGAAAGGTGGATATTGCGTCGACAACTTGCTATAGTATTTCTCTACTGCATGTTTAATGCTGGCAGATAATTATACGACTGTCACTTTGTAATAACTGAAGCGCTAATAGTCCACAAACTGAAAGGTGGATATTGCGTCGACAACTTGCTT
>JAWQUT010000202.1:358204-377153 GCA_033807755.1 Ellobium chinense | reverse complement strand
ACGCAAAAGAAGCCGGACCGAAAAATATAATCCTTTGATCGTTTTGCGCAGACTTCAAAAATGTAAAGGTTATCTTCTAATAACAATACAGCCTAAATTTTTAGTTTGAAGTGCAGAAATATTTTAATGAAAGAGATTATCAAGAATGTGTCTGAGTGTTATGAAGAAATGTCGTCTGGCTTCTAGCTGTGACATGACCCAGCCTAATACAGAACACTGTACTTTACATTTCTCTGCACCTGGCCTCATGGATACTGATATAAATCATTATTATGCATTCGGAAACGCAAAAGAAGCCGGACCGAAAAATATAATCCTTTGATCGTTTTGCGCAGACTTCAAAAATGTAAAGGTTATCTTCTAATAACAATATAGAGTAAATTTTTAGTTTGAAGTGCAGAAATATTTTAATAAAAGGGATTATCAAGAATGTGTCTGCGTGTTATGAAGAAATGTCGTCTGGGTTCTAGCTGTGTCATGACCCAGCCTAATACAGAACAATGTACAGTACTTTACATCTCTCTGCACCTGGCCTCATGGATATTGATATAAATCATTATTGTGCATTCGGAAACGATAATTCAGAGTATCAAAACTTTTTTCATACTAAAAATTTATTATCTTTGGGCAGGCCATATTCCTCAGCTTTTAGTGCCATTGTGGCATCAATAGAAGTCTTCAACAGAGAAATTCCGGAGGTTTTTGTCCGTCCAACATTCAATATATTATGTAGACCCACAGGGTCCAGCCGGTCCGATCGTGTCCTCTTTCGGCTGCAGACCAGGTGGTGCCAGTACATAAACTGAAAGGTGGATATTGCGTCGACAACTTGCTATAGTATTTCTCTACTGCATGTGTTAATGTTGCAGATAACTATACGACTATCACCGACTTTGTAATAACCGAAGCGCTAATAGTCCACAAACTGAAAGGTGGATATTGCGTCGACAACTTGCTATAGTATTTCTCTACTGCATGTTTAATGCTGGCAGATAATTATACGACTATCACTTTGTAATAACTGAAGCGCTAATAGTCCACAAACTGAAAGGTGGATATTGCGTCGACAACTTGCTTTAGTATTTCACTAGTACATGTTTAATGCGGCTACCTGTTTATGATAAATTAAGAACCGTTTCGATACAACAAACCTATGAAACATGAGCTTATAAAAACACGCCAGGTACAGTAATCAAAGTCGGTCTACAATAATGAAAGAGGCCTCATAAGGGACAATTATTAATTCATCAGAATTAAATGAAATTTCGGGAAGGTTAGTTGGTTCAACCTCATACAACTGAAAACTGCCCCAGTTTTATGAGACTCATCAAAGAGGTCATGTAAGTCAGGAATAACGGGAGATATCATTTTGCAGTCTCCATAACGGATATTATTAACAAATCAACTTGCTGCTGCCAAACTGAGGTGACTGGTGGGGGATACTGTGTACTGTCTGGAAGACAAGAAATGATCAACGTATCGATCCAGGTCTCTCTCAGCCAGATTGTACAGTAATTCTAGTCTATGCCAATCAGCCAGAGGGATGATCAGTTCTCTTCAACAGCAGATTCTGCACCGATGGGGGTTGGAAGAGAAATTGCCCCTTTTCCAGCCTCAGCACGTTTGACAGGGGTGGCCAAGGAAGGACGAATGGATTACGGTAAATGATTCTAATGAAGCATCTCTGCTTAATGGATGAGGTCACAAGGACGTTCTCGAAAATATAGGGAGCTATCGTTTTCTTCATTAGTTCCCGTTTCATCCTCATTTACTGAATCCATCCCAACCTTCTTCTTACCATCTTCCTATCTTTTTCAACTCCACAATATGAACGGAAACCTCTCGCCGAAAGACTCTGCTTGCCTAATGATATTTATAGGAGGCAGCGTGGCCGTGCAGCTTGTGAGCTGTTCCTACAATCTCAAGACTTCCAAGTCTAAGGTTTGCGAGTTCGATTCTTAAGTCGAGCGGTGAGCGCTGTAGTGTTCTTGGGAAAGACACTTCGCACCCTTTATCACTACACCACTCAGATGTAAATGAGTACCTGGTTGTAGAGCTGAAGGGACCAGTGGCCGTATGCATAATCCATACGTTAGTTAAAATACTCCGTTAACTACAGCGAACACTACTAATGTTTTGGGAGTTTCCCTGGTTAATGCAGTGCGTTAGCTAACCTAAGGATTATGCACACGGCCATAGAGGGCTGCATCGCGGCAACTGGCAATATCTTTGTTATGGTTTTCATTTGTACTACTGTGTACTGCACAATGTATATTTTTTTACCTTCTTGTGTATTACGAATGAGATGCTCAACAGTCGTACGACATTACAGAACAATTTTCCTACGGGATTAACAAAAGTCATATTTTCTATTTTTCTATACGCTTCCCTAGAGTGGACTGTCCTATCTGGAGTCTTTCTGGAGACTTCCCAAACCCCAAACATATTTACGCTAGATGAAGAATATCAAGGGATTCCAAATATAAACGCTGTAGGAAGTATTCTTTTTCTTTTCATCTCGCTGTAGACTTCGGGAGCACAGATGCCTGACTAACTTAATTCTCCCGTCTCACTCTTCCTCTCGTGATTCGTTGTCCAGTTTCCCATCTCGCTCATGTCTCGCCCTTTTCCTCTGTCTGGACATCTTGTTTTAATCTGTCTCTATGTAATCCGCCTTGTTGGATACTGTCAAGCTGCTGTAACAGTAGAATGGTCAGTTCCAGTCTCTTTCTTTCTCACGTCGATTGTGCCAATAATTCTGTCTGACAACCCTTTAGCGATTTTGCCCCTTCCTTTTCATCTTTTGCCAAAGAAAAACCACCAGTATTAATAATCCCAAAGCACCAAAACCGCTTAGAAAAAACGTATGGGCATGACAAGGTGATGTTATCGTAAACATAAGCTCTGTGTACCAAGGGGCTTAATCTCAGTCTGATTCCGGATTAAAACGCCTGCAGGCAGCTTTTTTTATGTCGTATTGTCTAGCGTCTCACTAACCAGCTGACTAGCTTTCACCTTTTGCCCCTACACAGACAAGTAGACAGGCAGGCAAACAAGCAGGCAAACAGGCAGGCAGGCAGCCAAGCAAGCAGGCAGGCAGGCAGGCAGGCAAACAGGCAGGCTGGCAGGCAGGCTGGCTGTCAGGCACATCTTTTCTGTTGTGGAGTCTTTAACCACATGTATATTGTCCCAACGCTAAAGAAGAATCTTAGACATTCGTTCATTTATTCTTTCTCGTCTTCGTGTAGCTCTCTCACGCTTCTCCAGCTCCAGAGACCAAGGGAAAAAAACACCCTCTCCTTCCCATCTCGGTCAACATCCAATCAACTGGTATTGTCCATGTTGCGCGAATCCGGTCCCTATAGAGAGGCATCCGCTCCATTTATCCATCCACAGAGAAGGGATCCGTGTAGTTAAAGACAACAGCCGCGCGTGACTGGGTCAAAAGAGGCGGACCAAATCGGTGTCTGTGGAGTTCGATTCTTGTGGTTAACAAAACTATGGAGTCTGCGGAAAGCCAGTTCTTGGGCTTGATAATATCGGCATCAGGGGGAAAAGTCTATTCTTACTACTGATAAAAACGGCGTTATGGAAAGTCGCTTACCATGGCTGGCAATGCTGGAGGTTAACAATGGAAACCATATGTCTCAACGGCGACTTCATAATCGATTCTCATCCCCAGTGAGATGAAAGACTGAGGAAACCTCAATCGCAAGGATGCCAGTTCTTATATGTAGTTATAATTAATTCTTACAACTGGCAAAATCAGCTTTTAACCCTATATTATGGGCAAGTATTGCCCTCAGGCAACATTCCTGAAAGAGGGAAGAGCACCTCTGACTTTCTCCAAGTAACAATACAATCTTGAGTTTTCACACTTTGTCATGCTGCATCCCACCTTCCCTTCAATAAGTTAAAAACAGTAGAAGATATACAAAAGTTTATAAGAAGACAACGATTTCCCTCATTGATCTCGAACCAGAGAACAATAGCATCAAAGCTGTTTGATCAGAACAAAAGACATCACCATAATTCTGACCACTGACAGTCAAAGAAGTTCTTCTTCTTCTACGTTCAGCCTTTTATGTTCCAATTGCAGTGTCAGTGTTGTCTCCTCCAAGAAATTCGCCATCCTCAGGAGTTCCTGTTGTCTCCCCTCCCCCCAAAAGACATCACCATAATTCTGACCATTTAACAGTCGAAGAAGTTCTTCTTCTTCTGCGTTCAGCCTCTTATGCTCTAATGGCAGTGTCAGTGTTGTCTCCTCCAGGAAATTTGCCGTCCTCTGAAGCTCCTGTTTGTCTCTCCAGAATTTCATGGTTAGCAGTTATCCCTCAGGCCACATTTCGCTTCTGAGACAGATATAGGCGGGACAGCTTTGTAGGATGTGCTCTGGAGTTGTCCGGGCTGTGCCACAGTAACAGAGATGGTCAAAGAAGTTCATTTCAAATCTACTGACGAGCAAGTTTCAAAGCTATTGCACAGACTGTCTACATGGCCACTATAGATACAATCACAACAGGACAGACGAAGACGACACCGAATAACACGCGAATGGTGGGCCACACTGAAGTTTTAACTATTCACGATTCAAACTATAGTGTACCCATGTGCTCGACTACTGTCTATACAAACCACCTCCGAAATTCGTGGTCAGGTGTGATAAGAAACTCGGTCACTTGGGAGAAAACACTAACACGTAAAAAAACCAAAACATTCTGTGATTTCCTGCTCGGCTTGATGTAAGTAAAGTGCACCACATATCGGTTTCAGCATTCTCGCCGGAGATCGTGATCGTTAAGTCGTGCTAGAGAAAAGGTTCTTTTGTGAGGTAGAACATTGCTCCTTCTCGTTCCTTCTAGATCCACATTCTCTTGACTTGTTATGGTTCCTGAACAAGTGTAGCTCACGGACATGTTGTTAATGAGAAAGTAATTCTCACTGAAGAGGAAATAAATCCGCTACAAATAAAAAAAAATACCAACAGTTCAGCAATATGCCAGGAAAAGAGACATCGACTAGCGCCAACGAATCGATATTAGAGCTGTCTTCTGTAATCAAACTGGTTAATACTTTTCGATCTCGTCCACATATCCTAGATATTACATCTCACATGCTTCCACTGTAATGGCTGCCATAAGCATGTGACATAAGGGGAAAACATAATGAGAAATACAGATTGAGAGAATGAATTACGAAGGAAGAACAAGAAGATGAAAATACCATGATCTTTCTTAACAATAGATCTAGTTTAGTACAGTCGTATACTTTCGCACTGTTGAGGGTGAACTAAATAAGATCTTCTGTGACTAGAAAATAATAAAACAGTATTTGCCTATATACTTAAGAACGCGCGCGCGTGCGTACAGACACACAGACACACAAACGAAGAACAGGTTCGTGAAAACAGAGAGAGTGAGAGTGAGTGAGTGTGAGAGAGAGAGAGAGAGAGAGAGAGAGAGNAGAGAGAGAGAGAGAGAGAGAGAGAGAGAGAGAGAGAGAGAGAGAGAGAGAGAGTGATCCGTCTAGTCTACACTTTTTGTCATCTCAGAAAAAAAAAGGCTCAAAGTTTCTATCACTGCTGTTGCAAATATTTCATGACATTATTCCTTTGTCATCACGCACTGGGCATACTAATCCTCTCGTGTAAAGTGCAACGTCAGAAATGGAGTAACCCCTATGAACCATGACATTTTCATGTAAAAGCATCTCCAAGTGTAATTCTATTATACTCAGACTGCTCTTTCGCCGATCGATTTTTGCAACATTATCCAGGGAAGGACACACGACTGTATATGCAGATGATTCCAATACTGAGGTTTAGAGCCACGAACGACCATGCCAAATTATCCCCATGACATGCATCAAGAGATAATGTGAACAAAGCAAGATTAAAGTGCGAATATCCAGCAGACTAGTGCTGTGTTGCTGTTACCGATCTAACCATCTTGCAGGCGGTTCTAATGAAAATACTTCCATCCAGACGAATTTGTGATAAGATGACTCACCACCAAGTGTCAAGAAATGGCCGTTTTCTATGAAATACATGTATCTGACTGCTTTGCGTTCCAACGATTTCGTTCATCTAAACCCCAGACAGGGGAAAGCATTAGACCAAGAAATCCACTTCCCATTCATCTTCCCCATCCCGTCTCGACAGCGACAGACACATTTCCGGTACATTTTCTCTGTTTGCTTAGATGCACAAGCTTTACACGACAAATAACTCCACCTCAACTGCCGACGGCTTCTTCAGGAACGGATGTGCCCATCTCTACACAGGCATGTCACCGTAACTCTTCTCGCCAGAAGATCACATTGAGACTAGAGATTACAGAAAATCTAGTTCTACTCCACTCGTTCAGTTACGGCAATACCGCATGCTTCCACAAGATCATTTCGCCTTAATCGGCTATGTTTCAACCTCTTACACTGAATGGCCTCTGATTCGCTTCACATGAAACACAAACGCATGGTGATTTTATGAAATTGTCTCACTTGGCTGGCCCGAATTCTGGAAATCCCAGTCCATTCCTGAGTGCATTCTGGGTACAATCAACAAACAAGAAGGAAGCAAAGAAAGACAGGAGATGAGAGAGGGTGAATTCGACGATGTCTCAGAAATGACGAGACACATCTCGGAACAAACAGATGTAGGTTACATCAACATCAACATTTAGATCTAACCTTTTTTGTTTGCTTGTGTGTGAAAAATCAGTCCTTGACGTCTGCGAGACAAAGTAATTTCTTTACTAATCCCAGACATTACTGTCCTTTCCACTTTGCTGCTCGCAACTTTTTTTTTTTTTTTGGTGAGGTCATTTCCGAGTTACTGGAATTTCTCGTTGAGTGATCGAACGATTCAATCGGCAAAGAAGACAGAGTACAAGAAAAAGAAGACAAAGTAGAAAGGTCATACCTTGGACTTTGACCTGTATGTAACCGTGAAAAACCAAGCTACAACTCTGTTATGTGGAATACTAGCCAGCGTTTCGCACACTTGTTTGTGTCAATGCCATAGAGCCATGTAAAAAAGTATTAGCCATATTAGAGAGATAATGCTTCAGTCACACAGATCGTACTCGCTGCGAGATGACCTGTGGCATAAAGAGTAAGACAACAAAAGACCCCTGTGTGCGCATGTATACTGGGATTGATGCAACTATTTCAAACATACCGCGGTTAAAACTTGATCTCTCATTTTTAGTATGGGCGAATACTGAACTGACAGCACTGGAATGTTCCGGAAGAAAAAGAAAGAAAGAAAGAAAGAAAGAAAGAAAGAAATAAAGAAAGAAAGAAAGAAAGAAAGAAAGACGAAGCAGAAGAACTGAAGAATGCTGAAGGACACAAGAAACAGGGAAAGACTGCTAAATATGCAACGGCCACAATACGCAACAGCGGGCAATTTCGTCCCTGGAAGGCTGAGGCCATTAGTGAGTTAAACTTAGACACGACACAAGGGAGTTACGCAAGTATATAATCGTTTGTATCAGGGACACCGTGGAAAAACATAAAGATTTATGAGCGTAAATGGGTCCGGTGGGTCGCCCTGACCCCCCCCCCCCCCCCCAAATGCGTCCTCACAATCAGTAAAGGGTCATTTGTTCCGTGTCAGTGCCAGAAAGATCAATAGCGATGCAATCATGCAGAGATCGATCGATCACTCCATACAATCATGTCATGATGGCTTGTTTGTAAGGATTGGCTTCCTTCTTTCTATTTTTTTTGTCTTGCTGACTTCATTTCCTCCATTTTCATTTCTTTCTTCTGTCTCTCCTCTTATCTACTTGATTTATTCTGTTCAGACTCTTCTCACCGTTTTGTCATACCCTCTTTTCCCGCTATCACATTTATGTTATGTTTTTTTTTTTATCTTTCTTAATCTCCAGTTATTTACATCATATTTTGGGTTACTTTTCTCCGCCTGAGAAGATTTTGAGCGGAAATGTGTGCGAAAGAAAAAAAATAAACACGGAGGGAGAGAGAGAGAGAGAGAGAGAGAGAGAGAGAGAGAGAGAGAGAGAGAGAGAGANAGAGAGAAAGAGAGAGAGAGAGAGAAAGAGAGAGAGAGAGAAAGAGAGAGAGAGAGAGAGAGAGAGGGAGAGAGAAGAGATGACTTTCTTTAACAAATAAAACAAGGAGACAAAAGTGTGTAAGAGGGTAAGTGTGTGTGTGTGTGTGTGTGGTGTGTGTGTGTGTGTGTGTGTGTGTGTGTGTGTGTGTGTGTGTGTGTGTGTGTGTGTGATAAAGCGAGAGAGAAAAGAGAGAGAGAGAGGGAGGGGGAAGAGACGAGAGAGAACGAGAGAGATGAACCATTAAAAATGTGTGACAGAACGGCCAATTAAAATTAAGATATATAAAAAAAAAAACAATCAGGAAAACTCGCAAAAGTACAGAAAAGAAGAATCCAGAAATAAAATAACCCAAAGGAAATTAAATGGAAGCAAGGTGGAGAAGAAATGTCTAGATGTCAATGCCATGAGATTTTCAATCCATCATGGAGAAACCACCGTTCGCGTCTTGGAGAGGCGAGTGACCTTGTTGTACTGCAATCGGCATGATTAGCCACTAGTCGTCCAGCCTGTGCTCTGTCGCAGCTATTCAGGGATAGTCTTAATTGCTTCTTGGCTGGTTTACCAAGGGATTCTGTTTCGCCGGTTCTGTCCGTCTCAAGTCGTCAAGAATTAATTCCTCTCTGTCATTCTCCTGTCTTTCATTTTCTTTCTGTTGGGGTGTATAGGAGATGGTAAACAACAATGTGCCCATCAAACACTGGCCATGGCTCCTAATATTTTGACTACTTTTCTCCCTTCTTCCTCCTTTCAAGTCTTTGAGTTCTTCGTTAACAGATCCATGCAGAGTATTATGTCACAATATTGCCGCTGTGGTAGTTGTTGTAGTATTAGTGGTAGTAGTAGAAGTAGTAGCAGCAGTAGTAGTGGTAGTAGCTTTAGTAGTTGTAGTGGTAGTAGTAGTAGTTGTAGTGGTAGTAGTAGTAGTAGCAGCAGCAGTAGTAGAAGTAGCAGTAGTAGTAGTAGTAGTAGAAGTAATAGTAGTAGCAGCTATTGTAGTAGTTGTAGTAGTTGTAGCAGTAGTAGTAGTAGTAGTAGTAGTAGTAGTAGTAGTAGTGGTAATAGTAGTAGTAGAGCAGTAGTAGTAGTACTAGTTGTAGCAGTAGTAGTAGTAGTAGTGGTAGTAATAGTTGTTGTTGTTGTAGTAGTAGTTGTTGGTTGTTGTAATAGTAGTAATAATAGTAGTAGTAGTAGTTGTTGTTGTTGTAGTAGTAATAATAGTAATAGCAGTAGTAGTAGTAGTAGTAGTAGTAGTAGTTGTTGTTGCTGTAGTAGTAGTAGTTGTAGTAGGAGCAGTAGTAGTAGTAACAGTAGTAATAGTAGTAGTTGTAGTAATAGTAGTTGTAGTAGTAGGTGTTGTTGTAGTAGTAGTAGTAGTTGTTGTTGTTGTAGTAGTAGTAGTAGTAGTTGTAACAGTAGTAGTTGTTGTAGTATTTATAGTAACCATAACCTCCTCCACTTCTCCGTGGGCTCGAGCGGGACACTCACTGGAGGTCAATCATGGTAGATCTCCCACTACGTGCCGTCTTTGGGGTGTTTCCTACCCATACAGCTTCATGTCTAGCCCACTCAGTGGCCACAAACATCACATACCCATTCCTCCACACAGATCCAATCTATAGCAATCTTGTAAGACCTAGCAAGTGTGTCCGACTGAGTTCTGCAAATTAGTTTTTCCAAATAAATTTTCCATGCCAGCCAGAATCTCTTTGATCTGCTGGGTCTTTCCAGAGTGAAACCAAACAAAGAACAGAACTTTAAAGTATTCTTACTTGACTCACAGAACGGGTAAAATCTACTGAGTCCAAATTTGTGACTAAGTTGGCCCAGATCTGACGTACACATGTACTAAGGACTACCAGATGATTAAAGTAATGCATTATGCACATGATAAAGCACACAGAGGAAGTCGTACTCACCCATGTCTCTCTNAATAATCAGTCTAATACAGTAATACAGACATTTTGGGGAAGTATGGACATTCAATACCATTAACATCAAACAGACAGGATAGTCTATGTAGTGAATACCAAGTGTATCATGGTAAGACCATAACCAGTCTAATACAGTAGTACAGACATTTTGGGGAAGTATGGACATTCAATACCATTAACATCAAACAGACAGGATAGTCTATGTAATGAATGCCAAGTGCACGAAATAGGAAGAAATGAGTTCACAATGTACGTCATCAATGCAGAGCTGACATGTTAGTTTGGACATGCAGGCTCTTTGAGTCTGATACTGTTAAAAAGACAAAGAGTAAGGTGTCAAAATAAGGATCCAACGAAAGATAGTATTACACGGAAGAACTGATAGAGATCCTGTCTAGTCAACCATCGGACACACTGGCTCGTTAAAGGAACAGTAACAGACCTTACTTCTTTTCCACACTGTAGTGCCTTATACTGCACACTCACATGCTCAAGCTTCCCCATTCCTCATCTCAGCCAGCTATTTTTAGTGAGGGATGTATGGCTTTACCAAAACATAACATACGGAAGAGGAATTCCGTACATCTCGTCCCCGTTGACGTAAAACGTCGTTTTCCACATGGATGAAGTTAGGAAACAAGCCCTTTTTTATTGTTATGACGAAACCTAATTCCTTATTGAGTTGCCACGCTTAATATTTTTGGAGCTCGCACATGAATTCGGATACTGACATCAAATCCGACCTGTGCTTCTGATACTGACGTCAAAACCGATCTATAGTTATGATACTTAAAAACCGACCTGTACTTCTGATACTAACATCAAAATCGACCTGTAGTTCTGATATTGACATCGAAACCGGCCTATCGTTCTGATATTGACATAAAAACCAACCAGTAATTCTGATACTTACATCAAAACCGACCTGTCGTTCTGATATTGACATCAAAACTGACCTATAAGTCTGAACAAAAGGATACCAAAATCCGCGTTTGACCTAATTCGCCGGACAGGATGTTTAACGTCATGACGGCCGATTTCTTTTAAGTCCCCAAAGCCACAATTATCTAAGCTCCTCTTTCTCATTTCCTCCTTTCTCAACCCGAGGCTGGACCGAGTTTTCTCCCCTACAGGTCGATAATACTTATTAACCCTAAGATAATTACTATTATTACTATGATTCCACAGTATAAAAGCAAGGATCAAGGGTCAATGAACTAACAATAACCTCAGATATTAGGGATAACCCATGCCACTCGCAGCTCTAATTCGATCTATATTCCGGCTATTTAATCTGTGGAAGGCACTGATCTTTCAGTCTTGAAAACTTACAAGTCTTAGTGATGCTTATGTCATATCTATACAAAAGTCAGTCAATTATGATAAGAAAATTTGCAACAATAGGCACCAATAACGCACCATATAAATCAGCATCAAGCTGCTCTGCATACTGTACATGGAAAGGCTGTGTAACTTCCTAATTTTTCAGTTCTAAAAACGTGATAGTAATGCAACACCATCTGGACCCACTCGCATCCCAAGTACAGTACTAAAGTCGTACTGCATCTCCTACCCTCCCTTCCTGGTCTCCGACACTGCACGAGAACAAGACAACACTTAAATTTCACGACATGATCATGAGAACCTCCCAAGGCGGTAACATTTACACTTCGTGTGGTGAGAAAACACCAAACACTGAAAACACAGAAAGACGATGCATCTGTAAGCTTTTTTTAGTTACACGTGGCATAACCCCCAAAGATCATGACATTTACATTAACCGTCGAGAGCGACAGAAAATCGATGAACCTGGTAATGAGAAAGTGAAAAAAGACTGGAGCCAAACACAGCCATGTGTTCAATTAGCAACGACAAACCATAGGATAAACGATTATATATTTCGTAACCAAAAATTGCCGAGGTTACTATCAAAATCAAAGGCATCAGTGGCTACAATAATGACTGTAATAATATAGATCGACATATGGATGAATGCCTGTATTCATCGCTTCCGAGGTATCCGCAAAATGAAGGATGGTTTTCCAAATCAAATAAGCCCATATTTCTTAAGAACGAGGCAGTAATGTATATGTATCCAGAAATGCATTTCTTTCCCATTTAGGAAGTCCATGCAAAACTGAGCTCGAATATGTCTTAAAAAATTATGATGACATTTGGAACGTTAACACATTCTATACTCAAAAGAAGAGCAAACATTCTTGCGTGACTTCCTGTGTTTTCTAAAGCATTCATGTGGAACTTCCTCAGCTTTCGAAAAACCAATCTTTAATCACTGGTCCAGACAATCAATGTAGTCAACATCATAACTGTTAAGGGAACAAACGCAATGTCCCAGAATCATTGTCAGACAAGACAAGGGGGAAAACTTGGTGAAATTGAGCACCACTGCCTCAGGCCAGTTTCCACCGACGACGCTTAACATCAAAATCTATACGATACTAGCATCAGCAGCGTCAGGGTTTACTTCTCCGTCCAGTATCACTAGGGGTGCCATTAGAGAACACTGGATGCGTGAGCAAAAGGCATTATTTTGCACCCCGTAAAGAAATGCGAGGCTTACGGGCGGTTTAGCGGCTGCTTGGAACTGCTCTTTGGTGTCACTAAAGTCGAGAATATCGAGTCTCCAGTCACGCCATTAAATGTGCAGGGCGATGGTTTTCATACAGGAAAGCGCAAAGAAGACGCTCTTGTATCAGAACACCTCGATGACGTCTAGCTATTATTGTTGGTCACCGGCACTGCCAGCAATTACCAACATAGCCACCACCATTTCACTCATATGGTAATGTGCACGCAGGCTTTTATCCTTAATTCAACAGCTCTGTTCACGAGCAAATATATTTTTTAAGCTTTTAATGTCCTTCCCGAATAAGCTTCGCAGAAACTCTGAAATCCAATTAGGTTTTCAGATGTTTCAGAGATGAATTATCAAAAAACCTAAAAAGAATTTCGCAGTCCCAGAGAGGACCAGAAAATAGGTTACCAGGCCCAAAAATGATGGTAACCGCTGGTAAAGGGTATACGGTAGATCTCTGATATCGTGGCATCATAATGGAACATCGATCCTTGGTGCTACCACGATTAAAGTATCTACTTGCATCATCAAGGAATCATTTACTTTCACATTTACAGACGCGTGCATAGGAATGAACTTCCACATTTTCCAACATCGAGATTACTCTTGAGGTGGCCTTGGGCGATATCCGGTAGTGGAAATGAGTCCTGCCGTTACAGTCTTAGGTTTTCCTTGCCAACGTCAAGCCGTGTTACAGAAGAACGCTTTCTCGGATGATAAGACTGATGTAGCAAAATTTCACTTTCAACTCAAATCTCACGTTCTCAAGTGACCTTAAAGCTACATTATCAAAATAACCAAGATTACTCTGTTGTGGACAATGGAGTCACGCTAATGTAAAATTTGAGGAAAGTACAAAATGCAAAATTTTAAGAGTCTTCCAAGGTTTGGTTTAAGAGTTGGGGCAGGAGTGAAAAGCCATCTTAACAGCGCCCAATCCCTAGACATTTCAGAATTAGCGCATTAACGATGGGATTTCATATCATCGTAAAAATTGTATTAACTCTGCATGCTGAACGCTATTAAAGGTGCATTCAACATCAAGACACTGGTAAGAGACACTAACTCTGCATGTTGTAACATATTCCATCGTTAATGCGCCAGCTCTCAACCATTCCGACTTTTTACAGGGAAAGACCGAAATTGCCAAATCAGGCCAACTGTACCTTTTGGCACCCTTGTATAGAGCTTCGTTTTACTTACTCTCTCGTAGCTCTGGATAGTTTCTGAGATAGCCAACCACTTGCGCCACGGATCAATTGATGATAAGATATCTATATCTATATTTATTATAGAGCTGGCGAACTAACAATGAGATCTCTTACCATCGTAAAAATAACAACAGTGCATTGGAGCTGAATGCACCCTTGAAGGCGTTCAACATGTAGAGTTACTATTATTCCTACGATGGGAAGAGATCCCATTCTTAATGCGCAAGCATTGTGATTCTAGCGAATATGGTCATATTTCATAAGTCGGTAGTATACAGTCAGGAGGCAGGTTAAATCAGGATAACCATAGCAACAGTCTTTAGGTCATACTATAATCTGGTCAAACACGTAAACATGAACTGGGCTAATGACATAGATTATCCATAAATCTCCAGCAAAGTAACTTTAGGCAATCGAATTAAACATACGAGTAATAAGAGAAACTGGATCACCGCATCTAGTAATGAAGGAGACCTAATCTTCCTGTCGACTTAACGAGGAGATAACCTAAAGCCAGTGTTTCACTGCCTTGGTTACTGATTCCGAATTCAGTGTAACCAGCGCTTCTGGGAGACCAAGCTGCTCGGCATGTCCTGCAAGACTGTCAGCGAGTACACACTCCTATAGAAGAAGGTGTGCTATATTATTAAGGAGAATTCAGAAAACAGGAAGCTATACTCTAAGGACCAATCTGAAATGCAGCTGTGCGTAGAGAATAAGTACGTGGAGAGTACTTGCACCAACTGATGACAAACGGAGAGATGCAGAATTAATTACCGCATTATCACTCATTAGATTCGGCAAGAAAAGAAATTTCATGCTTTTTGTTTAATTTCAACGCTTCAAAGCAACGAAAGGCCAGCAAAAATCTCGCGCACATCATTGTAAATGTGACTGTGGAAGAACTCAAGAAGATGGCCTGACCAACTCTAAGTTTTTGCAAAAGGACAAACTCCAGGGGTCACCCTGCCCTTTATTTTATCAGAGGAAGTGAGTGAAAAGAAAACACTCCGGCCCCTGAAAACCACACACGCTGATCCAGTAAACGTGCAAAAAATTGGCATGACGGCTTGAACGTCACTTGCAAACCAAACTATCGCTTAGGGAACAATTTAGCAACTTGTTAATCGAATCAACTTACTAAATACTAACTAAACCGTGGAAAACAGGACTACGATACCTCTCTATCTCAATGTTACAAGGAAAGAAAACGACATCATCCATCAAACCCTTCGTCCCCAAAGGGATCTTTCCCTCCACTAAGTGGGTTCGTTCACCTTGTTTACATTTCTGTCATCAATATCTGGCCATCTCTTTGCCTCTTTGATACGTTATTTGTCTTGCCGCCCTTCCAACACGCCACAAAAATCGATTGATTGATGAGCCTTTTAGCGGTCATGACCTTAAGATTGACTACCGATGACCAGTTCTGGGAAAAGCTAACGACGTATAAACCCTGTCCTTACCATACCCATGCATGACAATCTCATTTCCTCTTAACTCCCCCTGGCCACCATCAACGCCGTGTGTTCAGGACTCCCCTGACGGCACCAATTGTAGTGGTCATTGCTGTCTTGGACTAGAATCTTCATAACTTAATAAGGGTCTCTTGAGGACACCCGCTCTTAGAGTACTGCGTCGTTGGAGAGACCAAACTCAGTATTTTATGAGATTCTTCAGCCAGTAAGTTTCCCTTGCCAGAAAGCGAAGAGGACAGCTTAGCTGGGAAAGGGTCTCCGAGGATATCGACGGCTGAGCGCAAGAAGTGACTATCTCCACTTTTGGTCAAATTGGAGTTTTCGACATAGGTTGGGTTATTTTTAGCCGCTTTTTCACTGGTATAAATATCAAAGCCGTATCTTTATTGGTTGCCGAGTTATTGCCATTTCTTTTTTGACTATCTTCAATTTTCCCAGAACCTTTCATGCAAATTTGATGATCACCAATATTTAAACTGCGATTTTCTCAAAACTAAGAAAAGTGGAGATAGTCACTTCTTGCGCTCAGCCGTCGATATACGTCAATCAACGTGGTTTTCACAATCAGGAACCAAGGACATGTACTAATGTGGCCCGCCGGGGAAAAGAATTCCACGGATGTTGGAGCAGCAGCGTATTATAATCTTATCATGGCCTGAGTTCAAGTCAGTTGGGACAAGGAGTTACCATGATCTTTTATTGGCTAAACAATATGCATAGATCAGAGGTGGAGAGATAATAGTGGTTTGCTGAAGGAAAAAAATGATTCCTAGATCCGTGCTGATATTATCACAACAAAAGTTCTTTCGTGTTCACATACTATCCCTGCATTACAAAAAACACATTATGGAATCAAAAACGTTTTCAGCGACAATCATAAACACAGCTAACCTGAGCAGTCTCAGCAGAACCAGCACTTTCACAATGCTAACGGCAACAATAACAAAAAAAGTAACAATAACACAATATTGTTCTAACAACTGCAATCAACAGATTAAAGAAATCAGTAACTAACAGAAAGCAATTTAGCGATTCCCGATGGCCAAGACCAAAATCAGCATTCGCACGGAGTTTGTACGTATTGTGTGTGGTCATAGGTCATGACCTTTTTGAAACACATTATATGCATGAAAAGTTTTGCGTAAGCGCAGTTATAAAATCTTAAGGGGAGACACTGCCCTGTTCCAGAGATTGTGATACACATAACATAGTGTGCAACTTATTCCCATGAGTACATTTGATTTCTATGCAAAATTACACACCAAGGTCCTGAATGGTGCTTTCTTTTTTTTTTTTAGTTTCCGTCTTGATGCAGTTATTTATGAGAAACTAGCAACACCCTCTGATGATAAATGAAGTAACTTTATATCCAGACAGAAAATCAGGAAAAGCCTCCATAGGATCATGCATAAACATGTCTAAGAGACGTAGATGAGACCAGGGATTAAAAAAAAAAAAAGGTGCCATCGCAAATGACAGCTGCTCTAAGATCCTCACTCTTGGGGGGAGAAAAATGCACTATTCAGCATTTTGGTGTGCAAGTTTGCATAGGAATCCACCGCATTCATGGTGATAGGTTGCACACCATGTCATGTGCATTACATCCTCTGGAAAAGGGTAGTGCCCCCTTAAGCAACAGAACAAAAGTGCGCTAATTCCAATCAACGGAGGATAGATAACATAGGGATATAGACTGGAGGCATACAACAACGGACATAATATTGCTTTCAAATAACCTTTATCATCTAATAGCTCATAGAGTAAGGAGGCTGGTTCTGCTCACAACCACTGCAGTGCGTTTACAGAAATGATGACAGATTCAGCTTTTGGAGAGCCAAAAAAAACCCATTCTTTCTCTCCCCCCCCCCCCCCCCCNATGCGTGCGTCAATGCATGTCTGTGCGAAGGTGGAACGAAAACAACTTTTAAGCGAGGTAAAAAAAAAAAAAGGCGTATACACGCATCTTTTTTTGTGTGGAAGTGCAAAGACTATAAAATCCTAATCACCAAAGCAATTTTCCTTGCACTGCCTGGACCCCGCTCTCTACTAAGTAAGTCCTCGTCTAAATCCAGCGTCCAAACTTATCCTCATATCTAATGAACTTGCTGACCTCTATTCCCATGGGATCGCTTTGTCTGTGCCTAAAGATCTGCTCACACCGATCGATCGCAGGCATGTCATCACTACTCAAGGTCAGGTCACACGGTTCAAACCAGTCCGAGAATAATTCGAGAGTTACAGGTGGAACTGCACTGCATCAATGTGGGAAGCAGTCTCTGCCCATGATTAATCGTTGGCAGCAGTGTCACCGTTATGGGTGTGACCACCGCCTATCGTTAGAAGCAGGGCTAGAGCTATAATATGTGTTTACAATTTTCGCCCCTAATCAGTCGTTATCTAGATAAGAGTGCAATGCTATAATGTGGTCTCCGCCCATGACCTTTCTCCACCAGAGGTGTCAGGAGTAATAGTTGGGATTGCCTTGCTGGACCATGGTCTCCGCCTATGACCGCAATAGATATCATTGATATCAGAGTTACGGGTAGGACTGCAGAGCTGGAATGTGACCTCCACCCATGATCAAAGGCAGAGCTGTTGGAGATGAGGGACTACATAACCCGAATATGATCTCCACTCAAAATCAATCGAGAGAGATGATGTCAGAGGTACTGAGGATAAGGACAGGAGCAGGGTCGCAGAGCCGGAACATGGTCTCCGCCCATGATCAATCGCTAGCAGTGGTGTCAGTCGATAAATGCTGGCACATGTTGTTCCTGTCCTTAATGAAGTTCGGCGAGAAGATCGATGAGGGACCGCTCCTGGCTGCACGTGGCGTTCCGTCGTGTAAGCAAAGCTTAGCTTAATTCTGTTTGTCCCCCGTGAGAACTGAGGGGAGCGTCTGCCTAAGGACCGATACCATTTCAACAACGGGTAAAAGGATGACAAACTAACGACCAGTTGTACGGTGGGAGTTGCCAAATAGTCGACGAAAAGATTTCAGTAAGGTCCAACCCATTTTCCACTCAAAACTGGCCAGCTGTTTGCGCGCGGGTGCGTGTGAACATAAGAAAGCTGATGCCGCTGCCACTATCATGATCCTCACGAATGCGTTAAGAGTCTAGATTCAAGACTGGTTTATTTGTAGACCTTTTCCCGGCCATTTCAGGACAAGACACTTCTATCAATCATAAAAAATGCATATACAGAAATCAAAACAATACATACTACGGCCGTCTCCAGTCGCAAGATCCGTGGAATTTTCCATGCGGCGGATTACAGAGGTGTGATCAACACTCATCCTTTGATTAGAATAGCAACTGTATTTAGGTCACGGGAAGGCCATTCCATGGAACATCCACCATCAATTACCACAAAAACAAAGCTACAACTTTCAGTTCGTGAAACGTTTACCAGCGTTCATTCCAAACTGCAGTAGGATCTCAAGAAGTCCAATTCCAGAGGACCGTTCGATGGTTTTGCAAGAGCAGACTTTAGGAACCAATGCCTTTTGAGTGTAGTAAGAACCGACTGGTTTTATTCTCTTGCATCTATTACTGAAAAAAAAAATCGCTCAGTTTTCTCAAGAGCCATTCCGCGGCATTTTCTCCTCACCAGAATTGAGTGAAATTCTGTATGCAAGTTCCTTTCTCTTCTC
>JAWQUT010000202.1:321483-334404 GCA_033807755.1 Ellobium chinense | reverse complement strand
CAAAAAAAAATCCCAGATACGCCAGAATCACAATTTTACAGAAGCCTACCTCCCCTCCTCACTCCTCCCCCCCTCCTCTCCCACACCACACACACACACCACACACACACATAGAACTCTCGTGTCACGCCTCAAGTTAACAAATCATACTCAATGGCACAAAGATGGCACTATCGAAAACTTTAAAAACTATGAGAAAATAACTCGGATGGAAAGACGGAGAACCTCAAGCTTGATACACAGGTGCCAAAAAGTGACTCTGACCTGATTTGGTATATAATACAAGTCTTTTCTATTTGTCAGTGAAAGGGTAGCCACTCATACTAAGAAAAAAAATAAGAGTCTGAAATTAAGAATGGCGGGGATGGAGAAAGGAGAGGAGAGGAGAACTTGCAACAATGCAACTATCACCAAAGAACTGCACGGTTATCTAACTCACGATAAAGGACACAGCTGACACCCAGCTGTTACTGTACACAGTATGAACTGTCAGCCAATCTTCAGACCATCCATCCGGCCGTGGAGCAGAAATGCCAAAGCTGTAGGTTCGAACTCTCCAACTGTCTCTCAAAATATCAACAACAAAAGGACATCGTGACCCAGCCATCTTGGAGTGCCGGGAAGTTAAACGCCCAAAATAAACCTGTGTAGTTGGGGAAGGGCAGAGGGAGAAGGAAGAGGCTGTCTTTCTCTGGGGACCCTCTCAACCTTTTTTCACTCTGGGAAGAGCAAAGTCGCCTGCACATCCCTCTTATGTCAAAGTGACAAATCCATGCTAAAGAGCACGAGGCATACCAGCTGTGCACAAATGCCAAAACTGCAGGCTCGGACTTCTCCAATGCCCTCTCAAAACATCAAGTACAGAGAGTCATTGTAGATCAGCCCCCTCAGTGTCGCGAGGTAAGGAGCCAAGAATTCGTCTAGTTTTTGTTTTGGGAGCAGAGTGTGGATGTTTTTCTCTAGAAACATAACCCTCTTTCGTTCTCTGCAAAGAAAAGTTGTCTTAACACCCATCTTGTGTCTAAGTGCCAACCGTGCTAAAAAGCATGTGGCATATCATCTGTGTAGCTGTTTGATGGAATCACCGACATTACAGCCCTCCACGCGATACCGCAATTCACCTTTCTCTTGCATGATCCGAAACAGCAACTTCAACGCCCACGACCTTGAAGTCTTAAACCAATGCCACCCGGATCAAATTTACGTGTCATTTATATTCTTCCTTCTACAATTTGTCATTTCCGTGACGGTGGGAGGTTTCCATTAAAAGCTCACCTTTCCCTTGGACGTGCATTGTTTCCAGATACAGGCAAATGCCATTACAACTCACGTGCAGCCATTAAGACGCTCTTCCAAGGACAAGCTCGCGATGTAAGGGTCGATGTCAATGGCTTCATTGATAATTAATAAAATCGCGTATCTAGGCAACACCTGCATACAAAAATTCACATCATTATTACCAAATCAGGTAAGACAACTCAACAGTCTTCTCATCTCCCAGGAGACCATGCAGTGCCACTGTATTTACTGGCACTTATCACTGTGTCTTCTGACTATCTTTCACAGCCAGCTACACATTTTAAAGACTAATACAAGGGGGAAAATAAATCATAATAAAATGCTTTTCCAAAGAACTTCCAATACGATCATAGCCAGGAATCGAACGTATGACCTTCAGATCCAAGGATCAACACCGCATCCACTGGGCCATGTTTCTCCACCAGCCTCTTGTTACTTGCAACTTTCTGGGATAGATGTTGGAGATTTGAACAACTGCTAAGGCGCTATGGTAAAAAGTTGCAATTAACGTCATCAACTCCACTGAACATCATTCCACAGTTCATTCACTCATGTTCGACAAAAGTATTTAGAATGGACGTGCCAGAGATCAATTTCAAACTGTACCTATCTACAGCCACAGCAACAAGAAAACATCACCACAAAGCCATTTCCAACCACCCTACAAGCCGTGAGATCGTTAATGTATATGTGTACACTCTGATGCAGTCGCACAGTGCAAGTAAACAGAAAAAATGCTGAGATAGGAGGACCTGAGACCATGTGAAGACTAGTGGTGGAGAGTATAGTTTGTGAGCATCAATACTTCGGAATTTCGATTCAGTAGCAGACCTCAAACTGTGGATTTTCGACACAATTTCGATACTTTCGATGTAAGCGGAGACAAATTATTCGATCTGGACATGGTTATCTTTTCTCATCCCTTTGAAAGTATCATGTTTCATGCCGTGCGTCATCTTTCTCGGCTATAATGACCATAGAAAGTAGTTTTTATCCCCATTTAATCCTCGGTTATATCCTATACGACGCTTCAATAACAAACCTACATTTCCTGGTATCAAAACGGTATCAAAAGTATCGAAATAAATTTCGATCCCTTTCTGATCCTCAAAAGGTATAGAAAGATACGGGCAAGATCGAAAGTCTCGAAATGCTCCCCGGTACTAAGTATCAGAATTGAAATAGAAACAATGCTTTCGATATTTACACCTTGAAGGCGAAGTATCGTGATATCTGAAAATTCAGATATCCGCCCACCACTAATGAAGACGCATTTTCCAAAACAGATCGAAGTTTATGTTGACATGGACCCTGCATTGAAAACGCATCAAACCCATCCAGACTTGTGCTGATCGTTAATGCAAATCCAAGACAAAGGAAACTAAATACTGGGATGGGTCCACCTTATAACTACTGACACAAAACACGTAACTCCATTAGTACGTTGTTATTATTATGTTGGTTATCTTCTTTTTGACATTAAAGGTCGTATTTCACAAATTTGAAAAAAAGAAAATGAGCTTAGATGGAAATTTGAGTACCAACTTATTCAAAACGTTTTGTCGGTTCTGATAACAGTATTGGAATGGAATGTGCAAGCCTGAAAATATGACACGACAACGTTGTTTTTTTTTTCTGGAAAGTTAGTTCTCTTCTTACAAGTAAAAACTTCCAGATTGTCCAGTAACTAACTTAATAGGATGTAGCAACTATAGTAACTAACAGTCACCACTCGGCCCCCTTGTGATTTTGGGAAATTGTTCAAAAGGTGACACACACTAATCTGGTGGCTCCCTGTTTGGAGCCGGGTATGCGGGAAGAGCTCCGCCTCTGACTCTAGCTAGAAATAGGTCGGGGGTTATAATAGGAATACTAACAAGTATGCTGAAAAGCTAAATCATTCTGTTTAATGTCGCAAATGTTTTGATGTTGTTACAGTTGTGATGTGATGTGACTTATAAAAAATAGAAAAAAGACAATAAAAGTTGAAAGGAAGAAGTAATCATACTAACATCAGTATCACGGAATTAAAAGGAGCTCTGGCCAAAATAAAAAAAAAACAAAAAAAACCAACTTCAAGATTGTACTGTGTGTCTTTAGACTTCGTTTCTTTGGAATACGACATTATGCCTCAATATTGACACTGCAGATACCCACATTTCATGACACTGTCTGAATTTTCCGTAACTTCACGCAGACGATATCATTTTGCTGTTACATACCTCTTATAAGTGCATAAATACAAATTATAAATAGAGAGAACTTTCAAGGCAATAAAACGTGGCTCAGAGAGAAAAAAAAATATGAGAAGTGTCTACATAATATGCTATCTAAATTCTATTATGCATTTTCTCAGACTGACGTTAAGTGAAGTCTTCTCTGAAGAGACATTCTCTGATTTCACTGAATTCCCTGAAAAAAGGCATCACTGACATTGATGACAAAAGGGGGGAAAATTACAAGAAAACCCAGAGATTATATTTTATATAAAACGGGACCACATGACGAGTTTCGGTCAGGCTTCATAGCAAGCGAATGAAAACAAAAGACTGTGATTTACAATAATGGCTAAAGTGCAATATCGGGAAGTTGCGACTGCTAGTGGTGGTGATGTCATTCAGAAGGCCAGTAAGCTATCCGGAATAATGTCCATACATAAGCACATCGTCAACTGACTACATGTAGACTATAAACTAGTCATCAGCTGTAACCTCACCCAGCATTTTCTTATCTTTAAATATGTTGATCTGTAAGGCTTGACAGCTCATTCTCTAATTAACGCTCTGACTCCAGACACGCAGGGTGATTCAATGTTTAATGAACATCAGCATTAAGCCAAATCCTCCTGTCTAAGCTTCCTAAGTGTGGACTATCTTGGGAGATGAGCTGCTTAGGTGGTAAGTCCAGCCATGAACTTTCTTGCAGATCCTGATCAAATTCATATTTTAATTGATATCATAGGGGGTCTTATCTGGTTGTCTATCGAAGCATCTGACCATTGGCTGAACCTGTATGCCCACCGTTAAGTAAGAGGATCAGTGATAAGAAATACATCAATGACCGACATTGTGCTAAAGTAAAGTAGCTAAGAATACTCGTCCGGAAAGGCCTAAGCCGACATCACAAGCAATAGAAGACTGTTCTCGCAAAGTCTGTGGAAGCAGGGAGCGGAACTGCAGGGAAGTAATGCAGATGGAAGATAAATGACATAGAACACATCAGATGAATTACTGATAGAAATCTGGTGGCGCGAAGCTTGTGCGCAGCGGCGGCAAGTGCAATCCGGGCAGTGCCGGGTGAAATTAACTCAGAAGATAAGAGATTATAACTGATTTCCAAACAATCAGAAACCAGGCAAAAACAGAGAGACCTGTGTGTTCAGTACATTCCTTACATCACTGAGCTTTGCGTTATCCTATACATACACCAGTGTGTCTTTGTTTTAGCTATTCATAGCAAAAGCACTGGGTCTAACATCTAGATTTATATGGTCATTTGAGGAAATAGCAATGTAGGGTCGCATGGGTCAATTTTGGGGGTTACAAACCGCCATTGCTTGTGCGAAGACGGCCAGAACACTTGTGGACTTGTGCGCTGAGCTATGATGTCGACCTTCCGGACAGGTAAACAAGTAAACAATGGCAGCATCCATCAGGTTTGCGAGGATTTATTTGCTCGATATCGCTGCTTACATTTTCAATTTTTCCTTTTGCCAGGTGCAGATCTCACTTTATTATTGAAAAATGACTGATCATTGGCCAGTATTGAAAATACTCTTCAATCTTGCTACTGAGGAGTGCCAGAGTTTGCGGCCGTTAAACATGTCACTAAAACCTTACGTCCCAACGTTGAAACCACAAATCAATATCTCGACAGTGTGCAGTATTTTCACACACGGTTGGTGATTTGGTGATATTTATAGTTCCCTGAAGCAAGCTGCCCTATTCGAAGACAAACAACCAAAAATAATGTAGCTAGATGGAACCATTCCGGGAATGTTATAACATTTAACAATAATTTTCATCCAATCGTTCTACACAGCGGACTTCAACTTTACTAGAAATAGGCTGAAAATAAGATTGTGGTTTTTTTTCCCCCTCCACCCCATAATGAACCTGCATACCAAACCAAAATACTGCAATGCTAGAAACAGCATTCTTTAACGATTCAAAATAAACTCCAGACTCTATATTCGACACCTTCAAAAGTTATTATGGCTATTTCAAGAGATCACGCTTTAAAAATGGAATAACTAAACTGTTGCTGTTTCCCGTTATATCAAAACACATACTTACTTTCTTGCTTACTTTCCCGATCCAACAGCCATCTGGAGTTCAATCGTTAGCTCCAAAGCAGGAATGCCAAATCGTTGGCCCGCGAGCCAAAAATGACCCGTCAAAGGTTAAAATCTGGCCCGTGAGCCAAAAATGACCTGCCAAAGGTTAAAATCTTACCCGTGAGCCGCTAAATATAGAGTATCTTAAATTTTCAGTGTCTTGCATTAAACTAATAATAATACTAAAAAAAAAAACCAACATACCCCAGTAACACCCTCTCACGTTTTAGATATAATGACCCCCGCAAGATTACTAAAATTCAAAACGGGTTCGCAGAAAGTTGGGTACTCCTGCTCTAAACATCTGAAAAACATTCAGATCCATAACTGCTTCAATTTCTCAAAAGCGACAACCTACAAACGTGTGAAAGTTGAAGTGACAAGCTGCTGACTTATAAAAACATGCATCAGAGATATTGATGTTTTCATTCACCTGCAGTGCACGGTGTATCCCGCTTTCATTGATTAGATTAAATGACAGATGCTTACACTCTAATTGCCGCATCATTCCGGTGAGAGTTGACACCGTCGGGTAATAAATTTCACGTGAGATAATGTAGCTGACAATTACAGTATTTGAAAAGCGTGGAAGCAGATCTGTAGGTTTCTGGCAAAAGACTGTATTTACTAAAATCAAAATTTTTGATGAGACGAAAAAAAAAAACTTTAGCGTTGCGCCTCGTATTATCAACTAATCAATGTCGCGCGTAGCTGGCTAATCTGACTCGGAAACTATGAAATAAAAAAAAAAAAGGGATGAAAAGAAAGAGAACATTAGACTTAGACTTCTTAAAGCTGAATTCGACCTACACTAGTGTATACAGTCTCATTTCATAAAACAGCAAAGCTATCGAGCTTGTCTTTGTTGATTTATTGATTTAAATTCATTCATTCATTCATTCCTTCATTCATTCATTCATTCATTCATTCATTCATTCATTCATTCATTCATTCATTCATGCATTCCCTGCCTCCCATCCATCCCTCTTCCCTTTCTCCCTCCCTACTTCCCTCTCCTTCCGCTCTCTTCCCTCGCCTCCCACTTCCTCTTTCTTCCTCCCCTCCATCCATCCGTCAATTCGTCCTTCTGTCCATCCATCCATCTCCTGCTTTCCATATCAACACAGACTCTCACAAAGTCCCATAACAACTTTGGACTTCATTCTCATGATCGGTGTCGACTCAAAAATCATAGCACTCGGTAATTCCCACTTTCAAAGATCGATTCTTACCCTACAAAAAATCCGCTAGCACTCTGGATTTTTACGAGCTTGCATATTCGAAAAATACCCCAAACCACCCATGGGAGTTTTATTATTGACGGTGGCTTATGCAAAGTAAATTACACAGCTTCATCTAAATCAACAGTAAAGAATTACACTTAATATTCACTAAACAGAGAACGCATTTTTACATTGCATGTTACGCTAACGAATTGTCTCTTTTCAATCACCGCTGACCTGATGGATAATTACGCCAGCTATCGAAACTTGGTTAGACTAAATAGCAGCAGCAGCAGCAGCCCATTCTGACAAAGCAGAAAATTGTATTCTAGAGCAACCCTGATGACAAATCAAGAGGAAATAGAAAATAAAAAATTAAAAAAACCCCATATAATAGCGTGTTGAGTCGAGTTTCAAAACGAGTGTTTTCCCTGCGTGATGTGTCTAGAGCCGGATCTTGGACAAAACTAGCTTAACACTGATCGCCCAAACCTCAACTCGAAGTCCATGATGATTCTGTCGAGTGTTCATGTGAAGGGTGCATGTTAGCCTGGAACCTGACTACCGCATGAAACTTCTCTTTGTATGTGGGTCTATACGCCCTAGCCGAAATGTAAAAGCGATACTGAAACATATAAGAATAAAGTGTATACTATTGTTGGAGATCATTCCAGTTTATCACTTGAAAATCGGCTGAGAAGGAAAAACAAGAGGAGGGGAGAGGGGGATAAGTTGGGAAGAGTTGGCACACAAGCCATGGTAGATCTATGTCTATCATCGATGAAGATCATCTTCTGCCTGAAAACAGTCATATGATGTACAACAGAGTTTGAACTAAGGGATCCTAGAGCGCCTAGAGCCCACCTCGGGGATTGGGCGCTATACAAATACAATTTATTGTTGTTATTATTATTATTATTATTATTATTATTATTATCCCCTGACTGTTCCTGCGGCCTTACAAATCAAATAGCAAGGCAACGATGAAAGCGATACTGGCCGGCAGAAAAACTCCATTAACCATCACAAAATCTAAAGAAAACTGCAGATTACATGTGGAGGCAGGCATACTGGTTACGTCAGACAATATATCGTATGAAAGCGAAAAAAGAAGAAGGGGAATCATTGGAAATGGAGATAGTGTTTCAACGAATGACGATCATCGATCTCACCAATATCCATTTCCTCCCCCAACTAAATCCTTTCATTACCACTCTGGTGCAAAACACACGTTTTTTTTTTTTTAATCTATTGTCGCGTTTTCCTTATCCAAGTTCGAATTTTCATTTTCAAGTTGCAGAACGTGAAAATGTGAAAAAACATCCTCGGTGAAAGCGCAAAGAGGTAGGAGCAGCTGTAGATCACGATTTATAGACAGCTCATCCACATTATCCAAGACAGAAGATGTTAAGTGGCACCTCTGATAACAGGATACAAGGATTTTGCGGCACATGATGAATGAAGACAATGACTAATACAGTTGTTTTTCTTTATTAGAGCAGGAAACGTGTTTTTAAGCTAGCAATTTCCTAAACTTTCTCTACAGCCAAAAGAATTTTGTTTTTCAGCGGTTGATCAATACAGAGTTTATTTCGAACGCAGAAATATAGTGCCAGGATGGAGCAAGAAACAATGATTAGCTGACAGATATCTGTTCAAAACACACAAAATCAAACTAAAAAACTGAACAGGACAGAGAAAATTTGGAGCAACTCGAGATTACAGTTCTTATCACTCTGGCACTTTACAGCGAGGTCAAAATTTTCACAACAGTTCTGACAATCTGCAAGACAGTTTACAAAATGAAATATTATTTCCACAAAATGGAATTTCGTTTTCCAAGTGCACGTATTTACTGTTTCCAAAACACATACGAATCATAAAAAAATCTCGGCAGGACTGTCCAACCTATGCCAGACAGAGGCTGGAGATCTGGCCCGAATGGAGCCCAGTGGAACAGTAAACTAGCTATAGAGGCGCAAAGACCTTCTACGCACATCCTATATGCAAGCCAGGTTGAACTGGACTTTTAGAAAGATCGAATTTATCGAACGCTCAAGAAGAAGGATAAAAGAATCAAATCCATTGTGCTCATTCTCTCGCTTAACTTGTTTTTTCTTTTTCTCCTCTCTTCCCCTTCCCCCCCCCCCCCNCCCCTTTCCTTTCCCAAATCCTCCACAAATTCCATGATCCAACAATTCCTCTCCAACCAATGACTACGGTAATTCCCCACTACATTATGCTCAGTTATTGAACCCAGACTCTCTGAGACAGAACGTGGTTTGAATACAAACACCGTCGGGGGGAAAATCCTGAAATCCTGGATTAATTGTCTGACTAAAATCAATTGTTGGCAAGGGAAATGGGATTCCCGTACACCGGTTGAAAATATTTCATCACGGAATCGAGCTAATCCCTCTATTATGATGTTCTTTCTTTCCGACATTTTTCGCTGTTCTCTCTCAATGATCATTGTTTCACTCTGCATTTTCGCTAGTTCTATATTTGCAAACTTGTTTGGAATTAAGTATTAAGTGTTCCCAATTCTCAGCATCAACCTGACAAGCACACAGCGGAATACCACACATGGTCTGTTCTTCCCTCCAAGAGATCTAAAGCTAATCAGTTCTGCTCACAGTACAGGTTTCGAGTTGGTTGACCAATATTCTCAACCTCCCACTCTTTGGAGTAATCACAGGCATAAGAAATGGGTAATCCTCCCCAGCCTTTTTTTTGTTTTTGTTGTTTCATGGACTGAGCCCAACTGAGGTTTAGACCCAAGCACTCACTGAAGGTTCTGCCGAGCAATGACTGTTTCGGTCTTTACCGAGGCTTGGTAGACATTGTGATGAGGAGCAAATCCTGGGCGAGTAATGTAAGCAATCTTAGCCGGGGTCAGACAGGACATCTCACACGCCTGTGAATGAGAAATGCCCTTTATGGCAGTATCCCAAAGCCTCTAATCTCGTGTGGACCTAATCTATTCATCCGCAAAGTTGTTGCAATGCTATGACCCCGGGTCCTTTATTTTCCTTATCAAATTTTACTCGCGAATTTGAACACCCCCCAGACTCCAAATTAATGGATCCGCCCCTGAAATTCAAATGCCTGACATCCTCCAGGACATTACAAGTTTACCTGAATACGAAATCGTGCCGCTTACCGCCCTAACAACAAATTGAAGCCGTCAACAAAAACACAAAACGATGCCCTTTTTTAAAAAAAAAACCTTTGGGTCCAAAATCTTTCAGTCTCTATGTAGCACCAGCAAGTGCCAGGGAAATATTGCCAAAATGAAATTTCTGAACATGATTCCGTAACTTTTCACATCCTTTGCTGCTCCACAATGTTAAAAAACAAAATGCGTCAACCAAGCAAAATCTCATACTTTGATCTGTTTACTGTATTTATATACGGAAGCTACATGACCCGATGTTTATCGCAGCTAGAACTGTGACCTCACGTCTCAGTACACATCTATTATACGTCCAACGATGTAATATAAATCTATAATAATCAGCTTTTCTTGTGGCACTATCGAGGTGTAGACAACCCTGTTGGTCAGATTAAAGTTTGAAAATACAGATAATGCGTGTTCCACCTTAATATGGTCCCGAATGAGTGGAGAAAAAATCTTTGAGTGAACAGGCCTGCCGGGGTAATAATTGTGTGAAGTCGTGTAAGCGGGCATTAGCCTGGATACGAGACCATATTAGGCCTATTATTAGTATTATTATTAATTATTATATCAAAGGATGTCAACAGTCTTCATCAAATATTACTAAATACACAAAAAGCGTGAAGTAACTAGCACGCGAGGTTTACCATGAAAGAGATACAAGTTGATGAGTTCAAATGAAAATTTTAAATACTTATGAAACAATATAAATACTGTATTAACATTGAAAAAACTAGCACAAAAACTACCTGACCAATTTATATCCAGTCAACACTTCACACACAAAATATGAATTAAAGCAAATCGAATCGAATAACATAATAAGAATCACCAGTAAAAATGAGCTGATGGAATTTAAACAACAATAATCTTAAAACCTGCTTAATCCGACAACTTACATCTACTGGAATTAATGTATCGAAACTTAAAATACTCCAAACCAAGAATGCGTATTCCTACCAAAAAAAAAAAAAAAGAGACACTATTCATTTAGTCTGCACTCTTGTTCACTTGTTTTGATGCACGAATTTAAGGTAAACAAACTGCAAACTTGATTACTACATGAACATACTATTTTTATTGCATCTGTATTTCACACTGACACCGCTCTAACTATTATGTGACCAATACCAAAAATGCATCTGCTAATACAATCACAACACAGTTTTCTAACCGCAGAGAATTACAAGCTTTGTCCATACTGGACCACAACCGGTGGAGACTGGCAAACTTCACATCACAACAGCACAAATCCCTGACATTATATTGATGAATTCCTCCGCAGCAGCGCTACAAATTAGGCATTATCAATTGTCATCACAAGACGGCACAATTAGTCCGCCCTCGCAGCTCTCCAACTACAGCGTTCCCTCCTTGACGATCAGACCACGAGTGCTCGCCTGATGCGCCAGAAGGATCTTGGCAATGCCGTGAGTAACTCGTACGAGACGGTTAGCAGCTGATCAATGAACGCGTGAGTAACATGGCAGGCGCCGGTGCTGGGCGCGCGTGAGGTGGCAGAATGGGGGCGATTTCTTGCTCATATCTTGTGACTGGCGATGCCTGATTACTTGGACTGTCACCACAACGTTATGCAGGAATGCCATCCACTCATTTGCTACTCATCCATCCCTGGGCCGAAAATTCATCACTGCCAGGCAAAGGCAGCTCACACGGAACGCGAACACCAAGAACTTGTTCTCAATCTTCCCTGACTGACTCACTCATTCATTCAATGACTAATCTCTTTCATCCTCGAACTAAAGTGGAAGTATATTTAATTAATATAAACATGAAAATCTGTGAGCTGTTTGTTTGTCCGGCATCAAAAAAAAAAAAATTACACCGCTTAACCTGGGAGTCTCAAATATAGCAAGACATCCTGAATTGATCAGAAAGAATCACCGACACATTCATTGTTGGCCTCTCTCTTGGGGCCTCAGTGGGTTAAGAAATGCCTTTTTGTCACTGAAGCTAGGGAGTGAAAGTATACAATACAGCGACGGACGAGAGAGAAAAGGAAAGGCGGACTGAAAAGACATCCCTGCCAGTCGAGCCAAAAGCTGCCAAACTGGCGGTGTGATGCCAACTTTTCCCCTATAGTTCTGATCACAATAATGTTGCTATGAGAGAGACAATATAAATTCGTGTAAATGTGAAATGAGTTTTGGTTGCCCCCCTCCCCCTTCCTCAACCTCCACCATTTCCCAAGCAGCATTTCCCAAATACGAGTAGTTCAGCTTGTTCCAGAATAAAACTGGTCGCAAAGCTTTAAATTAGTGAGGCCGACAAGACAAAGCAATTACGAATAGAAACAACATTTACTGTAAGCATTACATAATCACATATCAAACTGCAATAATAATAATAATAATAATAATAATAATAATAATAATAATAATAATAATAATATATTGCTCATATCATGTATTTCTGTCTTCCCTTTCTCTCCCTCTCTCACTAACTATCTCTCATGCTGAGTTTTTTTTTTTTTAATTATTAAAGTGTCATCCGTATCACTTTCTCTCTCATGTTGATTGTTTTTTCTAACTCCGTTTCGCAATAGCTGAAAGTGCCTCGGGCCACATAAAAACGCACTTTTATTAGATTCAACAATTTTCCTTGAACTTCAGTAATGCAACGAATCGTAATAGCCACTGATCTCTCTATCTCTCTGTCTAGAAGAAATTATATAAATTATCTTCCCTTCCCTATTTTTATTCCTTAATCCCACTGGAACCACGTAACCTCAACCAAATCCTCCCACTCAAAGTATCCTTCCATCCACCCTCCCCACAATCACATACATAAATCACCATTTCTTCGCTCATCATTTGAAAAACATAACACAACAACAGCCTCCTCCTCCCCTCGCGCCACTCCCC